>OZ025289.1:118611103-119211103 GCA_964019185.1 Maratus speculifer | reverse complement strand
TATATTAGAAGGACAGTCAAGTTCAGATGAGCTCGATGAAGAAAAAATGACAATTTTGTATCATTCTTCCTCTTCAAAGTCTCCTGAATTAATCTTCCAAAGTTCTACCTCCTGAGCGTTTTCGGAAAGTACTAAAAGAATGAAAAAAGAAAAAAAGGAATACAAGTGGACTGTTAAAAAGATCATTTCTGTACCTCATACTGGAACTTTAGATTTCACGCAACTGCAAGTATGTTTTTCATTTCTTAAATTGTAACAAAAAAAAGTTATAAACTTATAGAAGAAATTAAATCGATATAATAAATAAAAACTTTAAAAATATAACAAACATTTTAAAATTAATTAAAATATTTTTTAAGTCGATAAGTACTTCTCCAATATAATTTTTTTCCATCTATTTTAGGCTGTAGAGCGAACCATTTCCCATGTGTTGATGACATTTCAAGTCTTCGCAAGTGCAGGCTTGAAAACTGCGAAAAAAGTTCAAAAACACATTGTGAAAAATGCAACGTTTATTTGTGTATGTCAAAAAATGTTTTAAAGATTTTCACTGTAAAAAAGTAACGAATCCATAGAATAAAATATAATACATCAATAATTACCATATTTGTATTTTTTTTTGGTTCAGTTTCTTTCTTTTGCTCATTTAGAGCCAGAAAATTTATAAATCTTAACATGTAATAAGTAATGATTTCAGAGGAAAAGCCCAACCCGCACAATCGTGCAGGTGCGACTTTCACAGAAAAAGCCCAACCCGCACGTTCGTGCGAATACTCTTCATGCTCTAGGGGGGCGAGAAAATGTTTTTAATTATTTTTTTGGGTGTCATTAGGGTTAGTATAGAGTTAATAACCAGAGGAATATAATATTTAATGATAAAAATGTTTCGGGTCTTAAAGGGTTAAAAAAGTAAAGCGGTTTAAAAACACTGATAACTTCTCGTACATCTTAATCTTAATAACAAATATATACAGGGTGTCCGAAAAGTCTGGAAACGGTCGAATAACTCGAGAAATACATATGCGATTGAAAAACGTAAATATACGTGTTAAATATTTTTAAATAAGCTACTCAGTGATACCAAATTTGACCTTCGTAACCGACCCCCTGGGGTCAGAGGGGGTCCAACTTTGAAATCTTAAATTATAACCCCCCTTTTTTATTGCAGATTCGAATTCTACGGTCAAAAATACGTAACTTTTGTATTTGATGTTTATTTCGAATCCTCGTTTATCACGGTGTAATTGAGCATATTAAATCGATACATATTCCCGCTTTTCCAACGGGATTTTCCCTAATCGAAACTAATTGGGGAGAATTTATGACATCAAATTCCTCGTCTTTTGCAATAATAGCGTTTCCTGAAAATCACCCGTGCCGATTATTTCTGTAGTGCTATACAGTTAAAAATTTGATCCATTTGGTGTAGCGTCACTCCACAGCTTTTATAGAATATCTCCTTCATGACCAATGAGAATGTTCCATAACACAGTAAAGTACACTGGAAAAAAATTGACCCTTTTCCTGCATCGTCACTCCACCGCTTTTATAGAAAACGATTACTTTACTGTGTTATGGAGCATTCTCATTGGTCACAAAAGAGATATTCTATAATAGCTGTGGAGTGACGCTGCAGCAAATGGATCAAATTTTTAACAGTGTAGCACTATTGAAATAAGCGCCACGGGTGATTTTCAGGAAACGCTATTCCTACAAAAGACGTGGAATTTGACGTCAAAAATTCTGCCCAATCAGTTTCGATTAGGGAAAATCCCGTTGGAAAAGCGGGAATATGTATCGATTTAATATGCTCGATTACACCGTGATAAACGAAGATTTGAAATAAACATCAAATACAAAAGTTGCGTATTTTTGTCCGTCGAATCCGAATCTGGAATAAAAAATGGGGGTTACAATTTAAGATTTCAAAGTTGGACCCCCTCTGACCCCCAGGGGGTCGGTTTCGAAGGTCAAATTTGGTATCACAGACTAGCTTATTTAAAAATATTTAACACGTATATTTACGTTTTTCAATCTCATATGTATTTCTCGAGTTATTCGGCCGTTTCCAGACTTTTCGGACACCCTGTATATATATATCTATATATATTTTAAATTGGAAAAGATAATTACACCTGCACATGAAATATTATATCTGAGAAATATTAAAAACAGTTTTCTTAAAAAGAATCCTTATTTGAATAAAAAGAGAATTCATTTTCCGAAATATTTTTCTTTAATTTTGAGTTATTCAGCGTTATTTTTAATCTAAGCATTTGCACTATGAGATTAAAAAATTTAAATTAGAAAGAATATAGAGTATCTACTAAAAACATTTTTCAAAAGTAAAAAAAAGCCAAACAAGAAAAAAAATGGATGAAAGTTGTGTTTAAAAATTAAATTTCCTGATATAAAATTTCCAAACTTATATTATAGTAATTATTTAACATTTTCCATAAAAATAAATTACTGTTTCTAAGTCAATGCCTTTGCATATGTTGATAGAAATCCTTTTCTTCTGGACTAAAAGCATCGTAAACGTGTTTTGAAAATTCAATTGTTTTAAAATTATGCATGATGGGCTTGGCGGCCATATTGTATACTAATTTCTATGTACCCAAATCCATAGCTAAAATTTAAAACTCAAAATCGCTACTTAAACAGACATTTCCGTACTAAAATTTTGGGGTTGAAATTTAAAAGTTTTGTTTAGTTGTAGACAAACTATAAATAGATCGCTGGGTGGTAACGTGTGATATATATTTGTCCATGGTTAAAATCAGAAGTTCTAAATTGTACTTAAAGTAAACTTACTACGCTTTCCTTCACAAACTTGGTGCTTGTAAATTATACAGGGTATTATATACAGAGTGTTTCAAAAATGACAGGCATATTTCAAAAATCAATAAAAACTAAACGGGCAGCTATAGAAATACACCGTTTGTTGCAATATGCTTGGGACAACAGTAAATTATCAGGCAGCCAAACTTTAGAAATTAATTCCCATATTCAACAACTGATGACGCTGCTATCTAAAGTATTGGATTTTCCACATATCCACATTACGCAGCATAATTTCTGAATGAAACTACTAGAAACTTTTGTAAACGTGTCAGGCGGGATGGCTTCACATGCAGAAGAGATGTATTATTTCAGTTGTTCAATTGTTTCTGAATATACCGGTCCTGTTTGAAACACCCTGTATATATACAGGGTGTTTCGCTACTAGACCGACAAACTTTGAGGGATGATAGTAGACATGAAAACAAACATTATTAAATAGGAAACCATGGGGCGCAAACGTCTTCTGTATGAGCTAGGGACTATTAAAGTTTAAGGTCCAAAATTTCAAACGATCATAAAAAACGGAAAAAAAGGTTCGATTCGTTTACGGTTTTCACTAAAATCATTCTTTATATCACGATTTTTTTAGAAAAAATTTTAAAGGTTACATTCAAAAATTGTTGATAGCGGGCGCTTTAGACTTTAGAGTAACGAACAATTACTTTTTACTCTTATTTTGTGCATGGGGTTGAAATTATTCTAAAGTTTATACTTTAACTTAATTTTTAAGCCCAACATCGGTAACATTGGGGTTGGGTAACTAGCGAAAATTGAACCGTGAACAGAGGGGGACATTTTAAACGCTCATAAATAGTGAACAAACATATCGATTTTGTTGCTGTTTGCTTGTAAGTCATTTCCTTGGTAATTATTTTATTTAAAATGACGTACAGCTTTGGTGTCCTCATTTTTTGATAAAGGGCGCTTCTGCCATATCTTTCACGTTTCAATGGCATTTTTCCTGTTTTTTTTACTACCAGACCAACATACTTCCATGAATTGTTAGCGATGCAAAGGCGACTCGGAATCACATAGAAATGTAACATTGGAAATGCCTTTTTTGCGAGTTACACTTAAAAGAAGCAGAGAAAAAAGTAACAGAAACAGCAGAGAAAGAGCAACACGTTAATGTTAAATAAACAAGACAATTTATTTGACTAAATTTGTTATTTAAATGTTTTACTACAAAAAGTGTTCAGAATTACGACCAGAAGTAGTCCGGCATGCTTGACATGTGGAATTCTTCACGCTTTGAAAGATTCCTGGCATCTCTGAAAAGTTTTCTAGCAGCTACATAAATACCAGCTGAGAGGTCTTCAACTAATGGTACGAGAGTCTCATATACCCAATTTTTCATTTGACCCCAGCAGAAGAAATCCATACATGATAGGTCTGGCGATCTGGCAGGCCAATGAACCGGGCCACCACGACCTATCCACCACTGTCCATCTGTCAATTTGAAGGGTCGGCAAACGTCATTGGTAAAACCTGGAGGAGTCCTATCGTGCTGTTCATGGTTCAAATACTTCATTCTGCTACCTTTAGAACCGGTTCGCTAATGATCATCTCACAGGGATCGCTGCTCTGGCGCATTACCGTTTAGCGCCATCTACCGCCGCTGTTAGACTTGCCGGACTACTTCTGTCCGTAATTTCGAACACCTTTTCTAGTAAAACCTTTAAATAAACGGTTTTTGTCACATTAACGTGTCGGTCTTTCTCTGCTGGTTCTGTTACTTTTTTCTCTGTTTCCTTTAACCGTAACTTGAAAAAAAAGTATTTCCAACGTTACATTTCTATGTGATTTCGAGTAGACTTTGTATTCCTAATACTTCCTGAAGGTATGCTGACCTGGTAGTAAAATACCCAGGAGTAATGCCATTGAAATGACAGAGTTGTGTCGAAAGCGCCCTCTATCAAAATATGAGGACATCAAAGCTGTACATCATTTTAATTAAATAATTACCAAGGGAATGACTTCCACGCAAACCGCAAACAAATCGATTTGTTTGTTCAATATTTATGATCGTTTAAAATCTCTTCATCTGTTCACAGTTCAATTTTCGCTAGTTACCCGATCCCAGTATTACCGATTTCAGGCTTAAAATTTAAATTAAAATCTAAACTTTAGAATAATTTCAACCCCATGCACAAAATAACGGTAAAAAGTAGTTGTTCGTTACACTAAAGTCTAAAGCGCCCTCTATCGACAATTTTTGAATGTAACCTTAAAAATTTTCTAAAAAAATCATGATATAAAGAATGATTTTAGTGAAAACCGCAAATGAATGGACCCTTTTTTCCGTTTTTTATCATCGTTTGAAATTTTGGACCTTAAATTTTAATGGCCCCTAGCTCCTACAGAAGACGTTTGCGCCTCATGGTTTCCCATTTAATAATGTTTGTCTTCGTCTCTACTAACTTCCCTCAAAGTTTGTCGGTCTGGTAGCGAAACACCCTGTATATATATATATATATACAGGGTGATTCATAAAAGATGGGCAGAACTTTAAGGGGTTATAGTACACTTAAAGACAAATAATATTAAATAGGAGACTAAGGGTCCCAGACGTATTCCCTAGGAGATAGGGGGCATTAAAGTTTAGGGTCCGAAATTTCAAAAGATTATAAAAAATGGAAAAATTGGTCGATTCGTTTGCGGTTTTTGCAAAAAATTTTCTTTATGCCAGTATTTTCTTGAAATAAAATTTTAAAGTTCAATTTCAAAAAATGCCGATAGGGGGCGCTTTAGACTTTGGAGTAACAAACAACTATTTTTTAACGTTATTTTTTGTATTTCTTTAAATGATTTCGAAAGCTTAGACAAACTTAAATTTTGATCTAAAAATCTGAGTCCTAACGAGTAGTTAAGTAGCGTAAACTGAAATTTGAAATTTGAAACCCTTCTCCCCCCAGAACAAAAATCAGTTATTCCCGATCTTTGTGTAGTAGATTAGGCTCTAACTACTGCCGCGTTTTGCTAAAATTATTCTTTATGTCAGTATTTTCTTGAAAAGAAATTTTAAAGAAAATTTTCAAAAAATTCCGATACAGGGCGCTTTAGACTTTGGAGTAACGAACAACTATTTTATACCGTTATTTTTTGTGTCTCATTAAATGCTTTCTAAAGCTTTGACTTAAATTTTCAGCCCAAAATCTGAATCGTTAGACGTGGTTAAGTTTCTGGGGAGAGGGGTTTGAAATTTCTACTCCTGAGCACAGTTCAGTTTACCATGTCCACACATTGTGTGCTGTGATACGAGGTAAAAAGACACAAATTAGGATTATGTTACCAAAGCATATTTATTAACATGTAATTACAATAAATGTTCAAAATTGTGACCACCAGAGGTTATGCACGCAGAACAACGGCGAAGAATGGAACGGCGAACATTCGCGAAAACATCAGGCTTTTCGAGCACTTCCCCTACAGCGGCGGAAAGTCTGGAGACCAGTTCCCCGGGGGATTCAATGGGTGTCTCATATATAAGAGCCTTCAATTGTCCCCAAAAAAAGAAATCGAGGGGTGAAAGATCTGGCGAGCGAGCAGGCCAAGCAACAGGACCACCTCGACCAATCCATCTGTTCGGAAATGTGATGTCCAGATAGTTGCGGACGTCTCGTACGTAATGGGCTGGCGCTCCATCGTGCTGGAACCACATGACCCACCGGATGCGTGGAGGAACAACGTTTAACAGGTCTGGCAGCACATGTTGCAGAAATGTGAGGTATGTTTTACCGTTGAGGCGTTCAGGAAGAAGGTACGGTCCGATTAGGTGGTCTCCGAGGATTCCTGCCCAAACATTGATGGAAAAGCGTCTCTGATGAGCATGTGGATACGTAGCATGTGGATTGACATCCGCCCATACATGTGCATTGTGTGTGTTAAATGTACCTTCACGTGTGAAGGTACATTCATCGGTGAAAAGCACAGTTCGTCCAAAATGTGGATTTAGCGCGTTCTGCTGCAGAAACCAGCGGGCGAATTCAATACGATTTGGATAATCCCCTGGAGACAGTTTCTGGACTCGTTGCACATGAAACGGGAGCAAATGTTCATCCTTCAGTACCCTCCAAGTCATGGACTGTGAGGTATCCACCTGCCTAGCCACTGTTCGTGTACTTGTACTTGGCTGCGCCGCTACTACATCCAGAATGGCTTCTGCAACAACTACTGATTCGTCCTTTTTTGCACGACCTGCATTCGACCGGGAAGCGAGAAATGATCCCGTCTCACACAACTGTCTGTGCAAGCGCTCGAAAGTTTTGCGGTTAGGCAACCGCCTGTTGGGAAATCGCTCTCCGTACATTCGTTGCGCCTCTGCACCATTTCCATCTGCCGCTCCGTAAATTAAATGCATCTCAGCCTTTTCCTTATTCGTGAAGGGCACCATCTTCCGATTCATTACTACAGCGACTTACACTTGACTCACCGTTCAGTGGTTTTTATGCCTGAATCGTGTCGAAATTTTGCATACGTGTTCTTCTTCTTCCCCATTTGACATTTGCATACTTTCTGTCTCCTTCTTCACCCGGTGACTAGCGTCAGGAATGGAGCTTTAACGTTTGCATGAGCGACGTTTCCAACTGTGCCAGTGCCTTTATGAGTGAATTCCGACTATTCAGTCCTTGACGAAAGTTGTATTTTTGCCTCGTATCACAGCACAGAATCGTTGGGCATGGTTAAGTAGTGCAAACTGAACTATGTTCAGAAGTTGAAATTTGAACCCCCTCCCCTCGCTACTGAACCACGCTCAGCGATTCAGATTTTGAGCTGAAAATTTAAGTCTAAGCTTTAGAAAGCATTTAATGAGACACAAAAAATAACGGTATAAAATAGTTTTTCGTTACCCCAAAGTCTAAAGCGCCCTCTATCAGAATTTTTTGAAACTTTTCTTTAAAATTTATTTTCAAGAAAATACTGACATAAAGAATAATTTTAGCAAAACGAGGCAGTAGTTAGAGCCTAATCTACGACACAAAGATCGGGAATAACTGATTTTTGTTCTGGGGGGAGAAGGGTTTCAAATTTCAAATTTCAGTTTACGCTACTTAACTACTCGTTAGGACTCAGATTTTTAGATCAAAATTTAAGTTTAAGTCTAAGCTTTCGAAATCATTTAAAGAAATACAAAAAATAACGTTAAAAAATAGTTGTTTGTTACTCCAAAGTCTAAAGCGCCCCCTATCGGCATTTTTTGAAATTGAACTTTAAAATTTTATTTCAAGAAAATACTGGCATAAAGAAATTTTTTTGCAAAAACCGCAAACGAATCGACCAATTTTTCCATTTTTTATAATCATTTGAAATTTCGGACCCTAAACTTTAATGCCCCCTATCTCCTTGGGAATACGTCTGGGACCCTTAGTCTCCTATTTAATATTATTTGTCTTTAAGTGTACTATAACCCCTTAAAGTTCTGCCCATCTTTTATGAATTACCCTGTATATATGTAGTAAGAAGAGGTACGAGAGGCATCGGTGATACACGTCATTATTTATCACATCTGCAAAAATATTACATCTCATTTATTTGTGGCCGAAGAAAGCTGGTAGATAAATGTAGATAAGTGAATCTTGTGGTTTAGTGATTTTCTTAACTAATTAAAAATGCACGAGAACAAGACACATCACATTTTATTACTGTTCACTTTCACTGTCATTCCACACATCCCTAAATCTCCATCACTCGATAATAAATACAGAATTGTTCTTGATTCAAACATTTCCATCAGAAAAAATATGCACAACAACACACAAGACATCCTTTTTGAGTCCATACTACTATAAATAATAAAAGAAAAAAGGGGTCTGTGCAAAGCTGTTTCTGGAAAAGCATCACAACTCGGCAAAAACGTTCTGAAATTAATCTGAAAAGCACCGTGAGTACTTTAACGTGGGAAGGTCAATCGATTCTGATCACTCCGAAAAAACCAAATGACTTTCTTAAGAATTCTGAGATAATTTGGCCCCTCCTTACTGACGCATTGTTTTCCAAAATCCACTAATAATAATTCGAATGTAGTTGTAATTTACATCGAGCCCTTCCATTGGTTTATGGGTGGGGCTAGAAGTAAGGATTCTTTACTAATCGGCGTAGTATGCAAAAGTAAATCGCCCAATGCGGATGAGTTTAAATAGCGCAGACGATTATTAAATAATAAAACAAAATTTAAGTTTTCGATAATTGTTTTATTCTAAAAGGTTAAATAGGGTAATCGAATAGTTTTATTATTTCGAAATAAGATATTGACATTAAAGTAATACAGTTTAGTTCTTTTTAGGAAAATAAATAATATATTATGCTGAATTAAATAAGAAAAAGGAACTTTAGCCGATAATTAAATATTAGTAGATTAGGGAAAATAATAATGAAAGCATGTTCTTATAAGAATTTAGAACAAAATCAAAACAAGAAAGTGGCGATTTTTTTCATATAGATATTACATATATAGACATAAAATGTTTGAAAAATAAAGTAAAAACAGAAATGCATCGAAAATCATTTTTTCTATGTAGTATAAACCTTATTTATTAAATTAATTATAATTAATCTTATAAATAATGGTAAAACTATAATTATGAATCTTATAAACTTACATTTATTTAAGTTTATAAGATTCATAATCATAGTTTTCTTTAATCTAAAATGTTCTGCTGAACTTGAAAATATCTCACCTTTTGAAGTTTTCTTTAATATAAATTAGCAACCAAAATCTCACTCTAGTTTAACTAATTAACAAATTCTTTAAATCTCTCTCTCTCTTAATATACGCACACACGCACACACACACATATATATATATATTTATATATATGTACCAATATTGGTCCAACGTTGCGCCAATATTTCATTTACTGGAAATATTACTAATAAAACGCCAATATTGATTATTTATTGGCATTTCATTGGAAATATTTCCAATGAATTCCTAAAATTGTACAAATATTTCCAATGAATTCCTTATATTGTACAAATGTTGGCATTACATTTGAAATATTTCCAATGAAACCCCAATATTTAACCAATATTGGCGTTTTATCGGCAATATTTTCAATGAAACCCTATTATTGGCATAATATTGACTGCAAATATTGGCTAAATAATGGCAAAATGTAAACACCCCAATATTGGAGCAATATGTCATGCAGGTAATGCGTCAATGTGCCAAGATTGCTCCAAGATGTAGCCGTTATTAGCCCAATATTGTTTGGCTACTGGAGATATTTATATACCGGGTGTCCCAAAAATGACTGATGAATTTTAAAATTCAATAATTTTGAAACGGTGATAGCTTTTTAAAAAAACAATTGCAGGAGGGTTATGTATAATGTCAGGAATTTTTTTACTGTAATTTTTTATTTTAGTTCACATCTCAAACAATAGGTGGCGAAGACGGGGATTGAAGGCCAGGTGATCAGTGCTGAGTGAAGCGTCGACCTGGCCTTCAATCTCCGTCAGCGCCAGCTATTGTTTGAGATGCGAACTAAAATAAAAAATTACGGTAAAAAACTCTTGACATTATACAAACTCTCCTGCAAAAAATTTTTAAATAGCTGTCACCGTTAAAATCCATCAGTCATATATATATATATACTAAACGCTTGATTAACCGATATTGGATTATCCGAGTTGCGGAATAACCGGAACGGTAAAAATCCCAGAGTTTTGTATCTAATTTATTAAATTTATGCTGCATGGAAACTATTAAAAAGCGTCACAGTTAACAAACATTGGAGGGTAATTTTTGTCGGGATTCAGAACTTATTTCATATTCCTTTCATCCACCACCTGTCAGGAAAAAAATTATTGCGCAATTTAAAAACTGAAACTCTGTTTTTTCTCTTACGTAAAGCTGCGGCGCGTGCGCCGAAATGTTTTATTCCGTCGAACTTTTTTATTAGACTGAGAACTTTTTTGTTTATTTATTTTCATTCTCTTTTTCTGTTTTGTAGTTAGAAGTTAGAAGTTTTAGAACCAAGATGTAATAGTGAAAGTGTCACGGCCATTTGTAAATATTATTGTTGTGTGTGCTATTTTTTGTGAACTGTGATCGTCCTTATTAAAATATGAAAATGAAGACGGACTTTTGTTTTTTGAGTGACAATAGTCTTTAATATTTATGCTGCAGAAGAAAGCATTCGAACATTCTGAGCCCCGATACCCGAAGAATTGGAATTTTGGAGGTAAGCCTTTTTTATGTCTTACCTAATTTTCATGATATGATTTTTTATAGAATCAATGTGTATGTTGATGATTCTTTTGTGGCAGCTCTTTCTGTGATTATCTAATTTAGGCAGTCGGAGTTGTCACATAAAAGTGGCATCCCTGCCCGGATCGGGTGCTCTGTAGTTTAGTGAATAAGAAATTAGAAAAAATTTTGATTTAGAATTATGGAAAAATTACGAAAGTTAAGAACGCCAGTGCGTTCCAATTTCACGAAATTAACTAAAGAAATTGAAGACCTTATACAGGCTAATTTTGATGATTTAGATAGCTTGTCTTCAGTTTTGATTCGATTAGAAGCAAAACAAAACGAACTTGTGAATTTAGATAAACAAATTCTTGATAATTTTTCTGAAGACCCAACCTGTAAGCAAGATGCTTTTGATACAGAATATGATTCTATCGATAAATATAATACGATATTTTATGAAACCAAAAACAAATTATCGCGTTATATACAAAAATTAGAAAAAAGTCTTAATCCAGATAATTGCTTAACATTAGATAGCATAGCAACAAGAAGAAAATTTAAGTTACCTAAATTAGAGCTCCAGCCTTTCAACGGTGAAATTAAAAACTGGTTAACTTTTTGGGGGCAATTCGAGAAAATTCACGAAGATGATAATATAGCAAATGAAGATAAAATCCAGTATCTTATAATGGCTACACAGAAAGGATCGCGAGCCAGAGAAATAGTAGATTCCTTTCCCCCCAAAGCCGACAGCTATCCAGAAGCGATACAATCGTTGAAGGCACGGTTTGGTAGGACAGATGTTTTAATTGAAGTATATATACGCGAAGTCTTAGGATTAGTTATTAATAATTCCTTGGGACAAGGGCAAAAACTGTCGCTTGTTAAATTATATGATAAAATCGAAACTTATCTTCGGTCATTGAAAATGTTAGGAGTATCGAGCGAAAATTATTCGTCGATTTTATATCCACTGGTCGAATCGGCATTGCCTTCAGATATTCTTAAATTATGGGAAAGACATCTTGGTACTTTAACTGTTAAGGATAAAGATAAAAATCAGGGAATTAATAAATTAGATGTTTTAATGCAATTTTTACAGATTGAAGTTGAGATGGAGCAAAAGGTTAAATTAGCTAAGAGTGGGTTTTCTTTCGATAAAGATGTTTCAGTAAACAGAGAAACAAAATTCGATCGAAAAGATAAACATTTTTCTCTTCCTACGGCGGCCGAACTGTATAATGCGGATGATAAAAAATCGGAAGAACAGTGCGTTTTTTGTGAAAACAAACACCGTAGTCAAAATTGTAGAGCGGTATGGAAAATGACACTGGCGAAAAGAAAAGATGCTTTATTAGGAAAAGGAGCATGCTTTCGTTGCTTCAATGTCAACCACTTAGCAAAAGTTTGTAAAAGTAAAATTAACTGTTCTCATTGCGGGAAAAATCACCACCAGTTCATGTGCATAGAAAAGAGTAAAATTAATTTAGGTGAAAATTCTAAACAGAATTCAACTGCTAATAAAGATTGTATGCTTGCGAATACAACTTCTAGAAAACGAGTTTTGCTCCAAACATTGGTTGTGCGTATATACAATGGGGATATCGTACGAAATGTTAGAATTTTATATGATACGGGTTCGCAGCGATCGTACATATTGAAATTTGCTGCTAAAATGTTAGGATATAGTAGCATAAGTAAAGAGAGAATAGTGCATAGCTTATTTGGGGGGCGGCAATGTGAAGAACTACACGATAGATATTTGATTAATTTGGGAAATATGGATAATAGTTTCCGATGTAAATTTGAGGTATTAGACCAACAAAAAATTTGCTCTGAAATTTCACCTATACCGGAAGGACCCTTTATTAAGGAAATAAAGCGGTACGGAATAGTTTTGACTGATAGAGTCACTAAAGTTAATGATTTATTATATGAATTTTCTCCTGATGAGATACATGTGTTAATTGGTGCAGATGTCGCCGGGAAATTATTTACCGTACATTTAAAACAATTACAGGGCGGATTGGCTTGCATGGACACTCGTTTAGGTTGGACAATTCTTGGGAAAACTGAAGGTTATGAAAATAAGAATATGAACAATTTAATTTTTTCGCTGCATGTCAAAGAGGCAAAAATTACCGAGTTATGGCAACTTGACACTTTAGGAATTCGCGATCCTGGAGAGAAAAAGAGTAGAGAGGAAATAGAATTAGCCACTAAAGAACATTTTCTCAGTAACATTAGAGTAGATGACGAGGGTAGGTATGAGGTTAGTCTTCCATGGATACAGGGCCACCCTCGTTTACCCAGTTACGAAAATATCGCTCGACGTAGGTTAAAAACATGCGTCGATTCATTAAAAAGGGTAGGAAAATTAAGCGATTATAATCAAGTATTCGATGACTGGTTAGATGAGAAAATAATAGAAAAAGTTGATCAGAAAAAAACATTAGGTAGTGAGCATTTCCTTCCTCATAGAGCGGTGTTTAAAGAAAACTCCACTACAAAGGTGCGGCCAGTTTTCGATGGTTCAGCTCGGGAAAAGGATTCGCCGTCTATAAATGACTGTATTGAAAAGGGGCCTAACCTCGTAGAACTGATTCCTTCTATATTAAATAGGTTCAGATTAGGAAAAATTGGGGTAATTGCTGACATAAAAAAGGCTTTTTTGCAAATTGGCATTACAGAAAAAGATCGCTCATTCTTGAAATTCCTGTGGTATGAAGAAGGGGACCCTCAAAAAATGATAACGCTTCAACATAGAAGAGTGGTATTTGGCATTTCTTGTAGCCCCTATCTTTTAGGTGCCACGTTAGAATATCATTTAAAAAACGCACCGGAACAATTTAAAAACACTGCGCTTAAATTGTTAGAATCATTTTATGTAGACAACTGTGTTACGAGTGTAGATAGTAAGGAACAACTGAGCAGATTTATCGAAGAGTCAAAAACCCTTCTTAGCGATGCAAAATTCGAGCTTCGCGGGTGGGAGCATAGTTTTCGGGAAGTTTTGACTGGGGAAAAAGCCCCTGTTTTGGGTCTAATGTGGGATTTTAGTAGAGACACATTAGCAGTTGATTTAAAAGAAATTTCCGAAGATGAACGCAAAGTAACCAAAAGAAACATTTTATCGGCTGTACACAAAATATTTGACCCTATTGGATACACGTGTCCTGTAACATTAGAACATAAAATATTATTACAAGAGTGTTGGAAAGCTAAGGTGACATGGGATACGGAATTACCTATTTCTATCAAGAGAAAATTTGAAAAATGGAAAAAACAATTAAAAAAATTAGGGACTATTGAAATACCTAGGTGTTTTTCTCGGGATGCAGATAAACTGCATTCTTTGCACGTTTTTTGTGACGCTAGCAAAATAGCGTATGCTACGTGTATATTTATACGGTTTGAAGGTGAGAATGACAATTTCTGTCAATTGGTTCAAGCAAGAAGCCGAGTTGCTCCTATGAAAACAATTTCCATTCCGAGGTTGGAATTGTTGGCTTGCAATATTGGGGCTAGATTAGCAAATAGTGTTAAAACGGATTTAAAATTAGATGATATTGACATTTTTTATTGGACTGATTCGGCCAATGCACTTTATTGGATAAAAAGAAATGAAAATTGGGCGCCTTTTGTTTATAACCGTGTATCAGAAATCCGGTCTTTAAGTGATCCTTCAAAATGGCATTTTATTCCTGGTCATTTAAATCCTGCGGACCTGCCTTCAAGGGGTTGTACCGCTGAGGTTTTAGCCCGAGACAAATGGTGGGAGGGACCACAGTGGCTAAAGAAACCAATTAACGAGTGGCCAAAATCAGAAATATTTCCAGATTTTGAAATTATAGATGCCGAAAGAAGAAAAACAATAATTAGCGCCAATAATTTAGATATTCCCAATGAACAAATTTTTACAAAATTTTCATCGTATGAAAAATTAGTTAACGTAATAGGATGGATGTATAGATTTTACCAAAACTGCAAGAAAGCTAAAGAAGATAGAGAATATAGTATTTTAACTGTAAAAGAGAAGAATGAAGCTGAAAATAAATTATTGAAATTAGTTCAAGAACAATCGTTTAGTGGCCCCCTAGATAATCGATTAAAATCGTTCCAGATTATCACGGATTCCGCTGGAGTTCTAAGGTTGAAATCACGTATACTGCTGAAAGAAGATACGATGAATTTTCGATACCCTATCATACTTCCTCATGACCATCCCGTAGTTGAAAAAATAATTAGATCTAGACACCTAAAACTAGGACATGCCGGGGTACAAATTTTAATGTCTAATTTGAGGGAAGATTTTTGGATCTTAAAATTTCGAAAAACCGTAAGGAAAATCATTAGAAACTGTGTAACATGCAGAAGATACGATTTTAAGCCACAAGAAATATCCACTCCTCCCTTACCTCTAGATAGAGTTCGAGAAGCTGCCATTTTTGAAATCGTTGGTCTGGATTATGCCGGCCCGCTTATTCTTAAAGAAAACAGGAAAATATGGCTAGTAATTTACACATGTGCAATTTTCAGAGCAGTTCATTTTGAGTTAGCGACCTCTTTATCAACCGAAAACTTTCTATTAACTTTGAGAAGATTTATCGCACGTAGAGGCAGGCCTTCTATTATCTACACAGACAATGGGTCAAATTTCGTAGGGGCCGAAAATTTGTTGAAAGAAATAGATTGGAATTCAGTACAAAATCATAGTATATCCAGAAAAATTATTTGGAAATTCATTCCACCTTCAGCTCCATGGTGGGGAGGGTGGTGGGAGCGACTAATAGGAATGACAAAAAGAATACTCAGAAAAGTTTTAGGAAAAAGTTCGCTAAATTATGAAGAGATGCAAACCGTAATGTGTGACATCGAAAGTATAATCAACAGCCGCCCTCTTACCTACGTTTCCGAAGACAACAATGATCTTGTACCCCTCACTCCATCAATATTTCTGCAAGAAGTAAAAGGTAGTGGAACACCTGATATAGATATTTTGGATGCTGAATCGTTGAATAAAAGGCATGCCTACCAACAAAAACTAAGAGAAGACCTTCGTAAAAGATTTCGATCTGAATATTTAGGTCAATTGCGTCAACCAAATAAAAATAACAAAAAGGAAAAACCTTTTGCAATAGGCGACGTAGTGATTGTAACTAGTGACAATCACAAAAGAATCGATTGGCCTCTGGCCAAAATAACTGAAATTTTCCCATCTAAGGATGGACAAGTACGACTTGTCAAGGTAAAGATGAAAAGTGGTGAATTCATCAGAACAACAAGTAGACTAATACCTTTAGAGGTGTCACAAAATAATGATCTCATGAGAAGCCATTTCAACGACATGAAAAATTCACGTTCTTCGGACGAAAACAAAGAACATTCCAATGATCCTCCCAGTGGTTCGGTCAAGAACCGAAATTCTGACTCTTTAGTTCATTGTTCAAGATATGGACGCATTATCAAACCGATAGTTAAGTGGAAAATTTGAGTTCCCGCTGAACCCCTGAAACTCAAAGGTGGGAGGATGTCGGGATTCAGAACTTATTTCATATTCCTTTCATCCACCACCTGTCAGGGAAAAAATTATTGCGCAATTTAAAAACTGAAACTCTGTTTTTTCTCTTACGTAAAGCTGCGGCGCGTGCGCCGAAATGTTTTATTCCGTCGAACTTTTTTATTAGACTGAGAACTTTTTTGTTTATTTATTTTCATTCTCTTTTTCTGTTTTGTAGTTAGAAGTTAGAAGTTTAGAACCAAGATGTAATAGTGAAAGTGTCACGGCTATTTGTAAATATTATTGTTGTGTGTGCTATTTTTTGTGAACTGTGATCGTCCTTATAAAAATATGAAAATGAAGACGGACTTTTGTTTTTTGAGTGAAAATAGTCTTTAATATTTATGCTGCAGAAGAAAGCATTCGAACATTCTGAGCCCCGATACCCGAAGAATTGGAATTTTGGAGGTAAGCCTTTTTTATGTCTTACCTAATTTTCATGATATGATTTTTTATAGAATCAATGTGTATGTTGATGATTCTTTTGTGGCAGCTCTTTCTGTGATTATCTAATTTAGGCAGTCGGAGTTGTCACAATTTTAATAGGTGAAGAAAATAAAATTATCTCAAAAGATGTCGGTAATTCTGAATTGTAAAAAACAATGTTATAATATTCAGAAAGATAAGCAGTTCATAACATGTATACTAAGAAGCAGTGCAACACTACATCAATAAAAATTCGAAATTGGAATATTATGCAGATAAAAGAAGGATGATAGTTCATATTGTGTCATATGTCACTTGTGGTACAGAAGGAAAAAGGAAGATCGAAAAATGTTTGGAAAATTATGAAGACAATTTTGTTACTCATCAAATATCGTATACATTGAGACACTACTTAATTTCGTGCAAAAACCTAAAAGCAAAAATCTAAAAGAACACCTGCCGAAAAATTTATGTAAAAAACTTGTGAAATGAAATTTGTCGAAGAGTAAATTGAAAACGAAAATAGGTTAATATTATTACATCCTTCAGAAATCAGAAATCAATCCTCCAGAATCCTTTGAGGTATTTTTCTGTACTAATTGTAAATTTAAATAACATTCACATTTTTGTTAATTTCTGTTTTATTAATTAAATTATTAATGTCCTATTGTATATAAAATTTATCATTTTTGTCAAACTTTTTTTTTCAAAATTGTCACAAAATAATTTATCTGGGTTAATAGCTTATCCAAAAAGGGCAAGTTCCTACGATTTCGGTTAATCGGGAGTCTACTGTACGTGTAAAGATATATTTAGGAAAAGAAAATATTTTTTTCTTTAAACGCTTTATAACACAATATTTAAGGGAGGAATCGTCTGTGACTCAACGTCTACATACAATTATATTACACTAACAATTTACACTTATAAGATGTCCATGAAATAAGACAGTTATTTTAAAATTAAATTTCCCAAAAACAAAGATCGATAGAATTATGCAGTAAACGGTTTATTTATGAGGTAAGCTGTAAAAAATGTGTAAAGAAATTTTGAACGTTGAATATTTTGAAAAGATTGTATTCTGATTGCAAAGAAAGCTTGATTTGACATTTTACTTGTTTTACTTGCAGAGAACGAGTTACAATATTTGTAATAATATGGTAGTGTATGCAAAAAGAAAAAAATCGTTCCCTGCAAGCAAGTTAAAACAACAAAAATGTCAAATCAAACATTCTTTGCTATCAGAACACAATCTTTTCAAAATTTTAACCGATCATTGTTTTTGAGAACTTTTATTTTGAAATGGGGATCTTATTTCCAGGATGTCCTGTATTTATTATATGCAAGTAAATTTCATTCAAGCAATTATATTACTTCTATTTATGTGTTTGATAAAACTGCAAAAAACTTTACACAAGTTATAAATGTGCAAGATTTTTAGCTCAGAAAAAAAATACTTTAAATTTAAAAATCCCATTAACTTGTAAAATACTGAAGCGATTTTGAAAAACAAATGATAAAAAACATAAATATAAGATCATATTTGACACATAAGATTTTAAATTTTAACTAGTTTGAGAAAAAAAATCTGAAAAATAGAAAAATTTCGAACAATTTACACTGTTACAAAATGTAACATTTAGCCACAGAAAAAAAGTCAATCTTAGGTTTTACGTTTTACGTTTTGAGTGTAATCCAATAAATATGGATTCCAAATTTCATTAAAATTATCCAATATTTTCCAATGAAACGGGTCTTAAAGCTGACATATTTCACATGGGGTTGCATCCAGTCTTATGGTCAAATGCTATACATTTATATGTAAAATTTCTATATTTCTTTTTCTTTATTTTATTAATGTTTTCGTTCAAAAATCTTTTTTAAGACCTTTAAAAGAGAGAGAGAGAGAATAATTACTTTGCAAGTTTTTATGTATTTTCCTTTAATTCATCTGTATTTTCATTGATTATATTTTTTTCAAAAGAAAAGACTCCGGTAAGATTTTATTTATTCTATAATTAATTTTTAATTGTTTTTCACATTAGATTGAACAGTTTTGTTTTATTTATGTAAATCTTTTTAATAGCGGATATTGAAAATCGATTAAACCCAAGACAAAACACTACAGATGATAAATGTCTTTTTATCCCATTCTTACGGTAACAATGAATTAAAAGTTTAAAATAAATAAAAAAAATAATAATTAAATAATAGTTGATTTTTTACAAGAATTGATTTTTTACGACATGACTGAAACATATTTCGATACTTAAAAATTATTAACACATTATACATTGAATATAAATTTAAAATACAACTGAAATATTTTATATGTATCGAAGAAACTTTTCTGCGTGGAATCATTAAAAACTTGTTTACATCTAGATTAAATTTTATCGTTAATATTATACAAAATAACGATTACTTACAGATAAAACAGGGTTCGGACGCTTCAAGAATCATTTACCAGAATGTTTGTAAAGTAATATTTGCCTTATTTAATGGGGAAAATCAATTTTTAGATACAGCAATCAGCACTTTACAAATTTTCTGGTGCAAAACCACCTAAATTCCCAGGAATCCCCGCCCCACCTGTGGCCGAGAGGTTCTGACCTCCTAACTGGTAGACGGCAGGTGCTGGATTCGAACCCAATCGTGGCCGGCCGCCTAACCGTTCGGCGTTTTCGTGGTTTTCTTCGAACCTTGCGTAAATACGGGTTAGGTTCCTTAGAAAGACCCCCACGAAGGGCACTGCCGCCCTGGACCTATATCCCTAGTGTAGCTAATCGGACGATAAAAATAAACCAAATCAAACCAAACCCAGGAATCCCCTAGTGTGTACGAACCATGTAAAAATCCCATTAATATCTAAAATACTGGAGCAATCTCAAGGAAAAAAATAGTGGTACAGCATGACTATAAGATGATATGTAGCAAGTAAGTTTTAAAAAAATGTAATTAGCTTCAGAAAAAAATGTGAAAAATGGAAAATTGCCTCCAAGATACCATTATTGTAAAATATAATGTTTTGGCCACAGACAAGAAAAAAATGTCAGTTATAAGTCTTGAAACTAATCCAATGAATAGGGATTCATTTTTTTTTTTAATCTGTCTCAAGGAAACGAGTTTTAATACTTGTATGTTTTCCTTAGGATTGAATCTAGTCTTGTGATTATATGGATAAATTTATGTTTAAAATTTCTATGTTCCCTTTCTTTAATTTTTTCAAGCTTTTCTTTCAAAAAACATTTTGTTAAGAATAATTCATCTGCAAATTTTTGTGTACTATTATTTAATACTTCTGTATTTTTTTTTTTTTTAAAGAAATGTTCCCGCTAAGATTTTATTTATTCTATAATTAATTTTAATTATTTTTCACAATAGATTGAACGATTTTGTTTTATTTGTGTATCTCTTTTTAATAGCGGATATTTAAAATCGATTAAACCCAAGACAAAAGCACTACAGATGATAAATTTCTTTTTATCACATTCTTACGGTAAAAATGCATTAAAAGTATTAAAATAAATACATAAGTAAAATGTTGAAGTAATTGTAAATGAAAATTGATTTTTTACAATATGACTGAAACATATTTTAATACTTAAAAAGTATTAACACATTGAATATAAATTTAAAATGCAGCTGAATTATTTTATATGTACCGAAGAAACATTTCTGAATGGAATCATTAAAAACTTTTTTCGTCTGGATTAAATTTTATCTTTAAAATTATACACAATCATGATTACTTACAGCTAAAAATCCCATAAATATCTAAAATGCTGGAGCGATTTAGGGAAAATAATTAGTTGTAAAGCATGAATAAAAGATGGTATGTAGCAATTCGGTTTTATAAATTGTAATTAGTTTTCGAAAAAAAATGTGAAAACAAAAGTTTCCCCCAAGATGCCACTATTGTAAAATATAACGTTTTAGTCACAGAAAAAAAATAATGTCAGACATAAGACTTGAGACTAATCGAATGAATAGAGATTCAAAATTTCTTAAAAATCGGTCGAACAGTTGACAAGGAAACGGGTCTTAATTTTCGCCTGTTTTCTTTAGGATTGAATCTAGTCTTGTGGTAAAATGGATAAATTTATATTTAAAATTTCTATGTTCCATTTCTTTAACTTTGTTACGGTTTTTGTTCAAAAAATCATTTAAAAAATAATAACAATTTCTTTGCGAATGTTTATGTATTTTCATTTAATACTTCTATTTTTGTTTCAAAAGAAAAGTTCTTGCTAAGATTCTTGCTATTTACAATATAATTAATTTTTTTTATATTTTTCACATTAGATTGAACGATTTTGTTTTATTTATATATCTCTATTTGATAGCGGATATTTAAAATTGATTAAACCCAAGACAAACCGCCTCAAATGATAAATGGCTTTTTATCCTATTCTTATGGTAACGCTACGTTAAAAATTATAAAATAAATAAATTAATTAAACATGAAAGTAACGGTAAATGAAAATAGATTTTTTTTCAACAAGACTTAAACATATTTTAATATTAAAAAAGTATTAACATTGATTATTAAATGCATTGATTGAATATAAATTAAAAAATCAGCTGAAGTGTATCGAAGAAATCCTTCTGCATGGAATAATTAGCAACTTGTTTTCATGAAGATTAAATTTTATCTTCAAAATTATACAAAATACTATTACTTACAGCTAACATTCCTATTAGTATCTAAAATACTGGAGCGATTTCGGGAAAAGAATTTGCGGTATATCATGAATATAAGGTGGTATGTAGCAAATAGGTTTTATAATTTGTAATTAGTTTCCGGAAAAAAATGTGAAAACAAAAGTTTCCCCCAAGATACCACTATTGTAAAAATATTACGTTTTTGCCAGAGACAAAAAAAAAATAATATCAGTCATAAGTCTTGAGATTAATCCAATGAATAGGATTCCAAATTTCATTAAAATCGGACAAGAAAACGGGTCTTAATGCTCGCATGTTTTCTTTAGGATTGAATCTAGTCTTCTGGAAAAATAGATAAATTTCTCTTTTACATTTCTATGTTCCCCTTCCTTTATTTTGTTACGGTTTTTGTTCAAAAAATATTAAAAAAATAATAATTCATTTGCAAATTTTTATGTATTTTCATTTAATACTTCTATTTTTTTTTCAAAAGAAAAGTTTTAGGTAAGATTTTATTTATTCTAAAATTAATTTTTAATTATTTTTCAGATTAGATTGCACGATTATGTTTTATTTATGAATCTCTTTTTAACAGCGGATATTGAAAATCGATTAAATCCAAGACAAACAGATACAGATGATAAATGGCTTTCCATCCCATTATTTTGGTAATGATGCATTGAAAAGTATTAAATAAATAAATAAATACAGTGTTAAAGTAATAGTTAATGAAAATTGATTTTTTACAACACCACTGAAACATATATTAATATTTAAAAAGTATTACCACACATTAAATATTGAAAATAAATTAAAAATACAGGTTCAATAGATAATATGTGTCAAAGAAATCTTTCTACATGGAATTATTATCAGATTGCTTTTTTTCTAGATTAAATTTTATCTTTAAAATTATTCAAAATAACGATTACTAAACAGCTAAAAATTCCATTAATATCTAAAATAATGGAGCGATTTCAAAAAAAGAATTTGTGGTAAAGAATAAATATAAATTCGTATGTAGCAAATAAATTTGAAAAATTTTAATTAGTTTCAGAGTTAAAAAAATGGAAAATTTCCCGCACGATACCAGTATTGAAAAATATAACGTTTTAACCTCAGAAAAAAAAATAAATAATGTCAGTCATAAGTCTTGAGACTAATCCAATGAATAGGGAGTCAATTTTTTTTAAACCGATCGCAAGTAAACGGGTCTTAATACTCGTATGTTTTCTTAGGATTGAAAACATGTGGCTAAAACGTTATATCTAGTCCTGTGGTAAAATGGATATATTTATGTTTTAAATTTCTATGTTCGCTTTCTTTCATTTTCTTACGTCTTTTGTTCAAAAAATTATTTAAAAAAAGAATAATTTCTTTTCAATTTTTTGTGTATTTTTATTTAATTGTTCTATATTTTTTTCAAAAGAAAAGTTCCCGCTAAGATTTATTTATGCTATAATTATTTTTTTATTTTTTTCAGATTGGATTCAATGATTTTGTTTTATTTATATATCTCTTTTTAATAGCGGATATTGAAAATCGATTGAACCCCAGACAACACACTACAGATGATAAATGGCTTTTTATACCATTATTATGGTAACGATGCATTCAAAAGTATAAAATAAATAAATAAATAAAACATTAAAGTAACAGTAAATGAAAATTGATTTTTTGCAACATAACTGAAACTTATTTTAATATTTAAAAAGTATTAACATATTATACATTGAATATAAATTAAAATTACAGATGAAATAATTTATATGTATAGAAGGAATCTTTCTACATTCAAAACGTGTTTTTATCTAGATTAAATGTTTTCTTCAAATGTATACAAAATAACGATTAATTACAGCAAAAAATCGCAGTAATAAATAATATACTGGAGCGATTAAAAAAAATGTGGCAAAGCATATTACAAGATCATACGTAGCAAATATTGTATTAGTTTCAGAAAAAGAAGAGAAAAATCTGAAAAATGGAAAATGTCCCCAAAAAACCATTGTTGTAAAATATAACGTTTTGGCAACAGACAAAAGACATAATGTCAGAAATAAATCTTAAGACTGATCCAATGAATACAGATTCTAAATTTCCCGGAGTTGAAAGTCTAGGTGCAACTCCCAAAATAGCCAGAAATGCTTCTAACAATTGCGAAGTAAAATTTGGTCCTTGATCTGTACATATGGTAGTCGGAAATCTAGTTTGGGTAAATATTTTCATCAGAACGTCACAAGTAGTTTTTGCAGTAATATTTTTAACTGGCACGGCTTCAGCCCACCGAGTACACAAGTCGACGGCACTTATCACAAATTTATGACCTCTACGTGAAGGCCGTTCCAAGGGACCAATGCACTCCACACTCCACACCTCGAAATTGTTTTCAGTTCGAACCAAGGGACGTATAGGTATCCTATCTCTATATGTGACAGTTCTTCTTAATTGACACTGTTTGCAACTTGCACAGAACCTTTTAACATCTTGTTTCAATCCAGGCCAATAAAAGTAATACTTTATTCTCTGTTTTGTTTTCTGTTCTCCCAAATGACCTGCCAAAGGAATTTCGTGAGCAATAGATAAAATGTGCTGTCTCTTACACTGAGGTAACACCATCTGCTTCACATTTTCACCACAGACATCTTCAAAATGCATAAGAATACCTACCTCTATTAAACAAGCGCTTTTATTATTTTCAGCCATTTCCCAAATATTTCTTAAGGTATCATCCGCTCTTTGTAATTTTAGAAAATATTCTTCTGAATCCTTCTCACTCAAATCAAGTTCATCAGTTTCAGGATCAGAATTGAACTTCTCAACATTCCCATGCTCACTGTCCTTTTTTAACTCATTCCCACCTTCCAAATCAACATCACCAGTGAGATCAGAGACCTTCTCAACCTTCGTATATAATACAACCGTATGGTTTAATGCTTCATAAGCAGTTGGACATATAAGCATATCATTCACCAATTTCTTGGAAACAGCACACGTTATCATTACTTCTCCATGAATTTTATCGTCTATTCTCATCGGTATTATCTTTAAAGGAGCGACTTCACTCTCTTCGAATGCTGAAGTTATCTCAATCTTTCCTTTTCGTTCAACTGATACATCCTTGACTAAGTCTGCCCGTATCACCGAGATCTGTGCACCAGAATCATAGATACCGTATAACACATTACGTCCACATCTAATCCTGACTACTTCCAATTCATCAAATTTTTCATCTCTTTTCACGCAGGCCGAAACAGATATTGTTATTTTTGCAGTTAATATCGATGACTGCTTTTTTTCGACTTTCTCATTCGATTGCACAGAATTCGTTTGTGCTCTTTGTACACCTTGAGTACCACGGGCAAATGGGCATTTTATTTGGGCAAAATGTTGCCTTGTGACCCTCTTTTCCACACGAATAACAAGTAATTTTATTAGGTATCTGTGTCCTTGCTTTATAAGTACCAATTCTTGACTCATATTTGAGGTCCGATACGAAACCAGCTTTTCTATTATCAGTGTGCTTAGAATTAAATGAAAAATTACTCTTCTTCTCTGGAAACCTTTCTTTCTTAACTAACGTCCTAGAATCTTGTCGCATACTTTCATACAAGTCAAGTTTCTCAGCCAAATCAGTAGGGGATACTATTTTAGGCCATTCATCCACAAAATGATGTCGAATCTCATAAGGCACTCTTATTTTTAATTGATCAGTAACAATCAAATCTTTTAAAGAATTAAAATCAACAATTTCAAGTCCATCAATCCATTCTTGAAAATAACCATTTAATTCAAATGCAAATTCTCGCCATGTGCGTTCAGGGTTTCTTTGATGTTCCATAAACTTTCTACGGAATCTCTCAGGACATAACTTAAACCATCTCAGCAGAATCCCTTTAAATTATTCATAGTCTGCAAACTTTTCCTCTGCCTGACGTGCGAGAACCTGTATAATATCGGACAGCAGCAAAGCTTACAAATTCGATACCCAATGTTTTGGATCTACGCACACCCTCATTGCTTGGCGTTCAAAAATAAATAAATACAAAACAATGTCGTCCTCCTTGACATTAAATTTCGGCATAAGTTTCGCAAATTCAATTCCATAATTACAGGTTTTCATTTCCAATCCATTCTTAATTTCTGCTTTTTCACTATCTTTCCCTATCCTCAATTTCTCCAATTCAAACTCTCTCTCTTCTGTTTCCAACGCAATTTTTTCCGTTTCCACTCGCTTCGCCTCGTTTTCCTTTCTCGTCTCTATAATCGTTTCCATCAATCCCTTCACAAACTCTATTTCATAGTTTTTACTCGCCATAATCAGTTACTTTAAATCAGCTGTTAATTTATCCGATTCAGGGTGCTCTCCCAATTCTTCAGCCAAATACCGTAAATCTTCTTTACAAGCCTTACCCAAAAATGACATTGTGAATTTTTAAATAGTTTCACAAGAGGGTAGTAAACTGTCCAACGAATTGGCGAAAACTCAATTTAAATGTAACTAGGAATCACTAATCCACCACCCTATTAAACTCCAGAAATAATTCACACTTTGTAACCATATCATACATATAAATTCAATAGCATTGTGAGCCCTATAGTAATTTCAAAAACCAACACCTTCACATGTATCATATCACAATATAACACTTCAATAAATACTATCTCATAAACCAATCTAAATTTCATTCAAAAACATCATACACACTTAATGTTACTTTATCGGATTAACCGACCCCCTATATCATAACTCAAAACATATACATATATATATATTGCGTTTTTAAACAGCTATACTATAATATCTTTTCAATAAATAACATTATACACAAAATGAAATTATTCCAAAATATATATATACACCACATCAATGAACACTTATCATAATTTATAAATCCTTCAAGTAACATATATACACAAATATTACTCAAATATTTTCTGAAATATACACAGCTTTCCTTTCATAGCAAAAATATTTCATGTATAAAACCAATAAAAAATATATATATGAACAATTAAAATCAATTTAAAATATCTTCCACCAATTGGCACTATAAAACATTACCCTCATACAGTCATAATATTATTACACCTTAGCACTGTCGTACCAATAGTATTCACAAGCACTGACGTACTATTTAGTTATACTCAAAAATAAATTCTTTTCTTTAGTGTCAAAATATGATATAAAATCGTAAAAATCTTAATAAATTTATCACAGATACAATTTTAATACTTATATACTTATTATGTGAAGTCACATTAATAAAAAGATCTCAGCTTGCACATCCTACCGACTACGCCAATAAACTTCCCGCTGCGTACTTTTGTAAATTAGTTCATTTTAAAACACAATAATCTGTAGAATATTAACCAAACACAATGCTTTGTACTGAACAACACACTATACATCTTTCATCTTTATTTATCGCGACACAAAACCACAAAGCAAAACGCGTAATTTCACTATTTAACAAAAAAAATCACTATTACATATATGTATATATCACATTAGAGCTTACTGTTCACACTTAATGTCTTCGAAAGTTCCAGAATCTTATTTTTCAGTTCTGCCGTTGCCACATTTTCGAACTCCAAAGAAACTTAAATTTAGCAAAATATTCTGTCCGCGACCGTTCACGAAAATCAATGGGGTCTGTCCTAGGCAATAGAGTTTGTCCACAGCCGAACATAGTCAGTTCAGGGCAGTAGAGTTTGTCCGCAAAGTTCCTTATTATTGTAAATATTATTTAAATATACAATAATTATTTACCTTAAGAAATTATCTAAGCGTGTTTGAAATTAAATTTCCGAAAGCAGTGAACTCTGTGAGTTCAAAAATTTATTTTTCAGAAAAATTCGTAGAATTTCCTAAAAGTTAAATTTATATTTCTTAATTAAAATTTTTCATAGTAAATATTTTATAAATTAATGAATTTTGTGGCACCTTGAGGTCCGGAGCACATGAGGAATGTTCAGATTTGCACATGGGACAGTAAGAGCCTGACAATGTCTTATGCGTAATGATTACACTAATCTCTCTCATTTCGAAAAATAGTACGGAGCGCTCCTTATCCGATTGGCAGGAGAACAACAACTCTGCGAAATAAAATGTTTATCAATATTAAGCAAACATGCGTTTTGAGGGCTTATGTGTGTTTGATTTTGTTTAAAATGACAAATTCCTTTAATCAGATAACTGACACTCAGAAAACAGCAAGTCAAACAGATAGACAGACAGAAAATTGTCGTTGCATATGTGCTCTAAACAGATATATATCACGAGATATCACTAAACGGGTAAACTTGCCACAAACTGAACAGACAAAATAATTTTTCGAATGAGTAATTGAAAGCTGTATGTGAAACTGTTGATTAACCCTTTGCAGGGCAAGGCAAATTCATTGCTTAAGTATTGAAATAAATGGCTGACACCGGAATTTAAAAACAACTTTATTTTTAAATAAGAAAACGCTATGTTTCATGCATTCAATAAACCGTAAATTTCTCTAACAAAATCTGGTGCCAATGTGACGTTTTGGATTTAAAATTAAGTGGTATATTTATGAAACCAGCGCCCCGCAAAGGGTTAATAACAAATCTAAGTATCTCGAAGAATGTCGTTTGAGGAATTAAAATATTTTTCTCACTGTATGAAATGCACATCTGCTGAATTCATAATAAATTCCTCCCCATCTTCTTCGGAAATTGTGGGTGTAAACTTTATTAAATTATGTAAATCTTTTCAAAGATAAAATTTTGCCAATATAAACTTACAGACAACTTTGAAAACTCCACTTATTAAAGCATTAATTTAGAGTATCACGGAAAATTTTCAAAATTAATTTTGAATCAAACTTATTTTAAACCAATCTCTAATTAAGTCTGTTATAAATTAGGATATTGATTAGTAATAAGCTATTAAATAACTTCAGTTGTTTCTTATTTAACTGGATGAATTACGAAGATTTAAGTATTATAGTAAATATATAAATGCATTGAAAGTATTAAAAAAGTCTCATATTAAATTTTAATATTTTTAAATACAATTATGCATATATATATACATATATACATATCATTATTTGTCCAGACTGTTTTGGCATTTGACCGAATAGTATATTAACATATTTGTTAAATTTGCGTTTATTTATTTATTTATTTTTATTTTATCGTATTTTTGTTTTATTTTTATTATACTATACGGTATCAAAATTATATAGTCGAGCAATCATTTGAAATGAGAGTTCAAAAATTGGAGAAAAGATTCTATAAGGAATAATATGCATATGGCATCTTAATAGAAGTGTACATGAATAAAGAAATACAATGTAAGTTTTTCAGCATTTTTATGAAATATACATAAATAAAAAAGGCTTTTCATAAAATAATTGGACTTCTCTATTAATTTGCATTTAAATTAACATTTTGGATTCATGTGTTCGAACTATCTTAAGAAACTTATCAACCATTTCCCTACATGTCTTTAGAGAATGTGTGATTTCAAAGAGATCCAACTCTGCTCTACTTGTTGTTTTAATTCCAGAATAGTGAAAAACTGCGTTCGTGGTAATACATATGTCTTGCAAGCAATCCCCAAATATATTGAATTATATTTATGTCTGTGCTTATTACTAAGCAGTCTATAACTGTCACATGGTTCTGCGTAATCAAAACTGTTATTAAGTGGATACTGTGAATCATTGTATTGGTCTGTTATAATATCCAATTTTTCGCTTCTAAGATGCTACAAATTGAAAATAGATATATTTTCATAATCCTCAAAGCATCATGAGTTCAGGAAAGCAATTTTTGGTGTTTCATTAAAAAAAGACCTTCATTATGAATGAGTTCCTACCTTTTTGTGAACTGAAGAACTCGCGACGTTCTTGTACTGAATAATCGGTCCAGCTACCAGAGGAATTAAAATTAAAATTTATTTTCTATTACTGAAGAATTCATTTAACCATTCATTCTTTCAACACAGTGTTTTCTAGCCAAAAAACGTATAAACCTCTATAGTAAAGTTTCACCTTAGATTTTGTTACTTTCTGCACCATTTTTCAAACTTGCTTGTCTGTATACGACGGTGAAGAGTGGAGATTGAAATAGGAAACTCCAAAGTCTCGTCATTTCAAAAACAGATATATTTAGGAATTTAATTATATTTAGGACTTAGGATTAATAATTATTATTAGGATTTTCGCCTCGCTGATTTTTTTTTTCTGGTAGACATCAACATTTATTTGCAATCGTATCGCTCATTTCTATAGAACATCATAAAACCCCGATATGGCATGATATCTTTATTTCTTTAAGAACAACAGAAACTTTACATGTTGAATCATTAAATGCCAGTTTTTAGCTAGATTAGCAGCTGAGTCTAGAATATTACGAAACATATTAAAATAATCTGTTATTTTCATAAGCAGCACTCATTTTTAAAGGATAATCATAAAAAATCTGCCTTAGTAAGCCTAGCTATATCTCACTGTTGCACTATTCGAAAGAAAATTTTAGATTTAGTTATTTGAAGGAATGTGCTCGAGATCGTCATTTAAAATCTCATTCATTAAAAATCATTAAAAAACATTAAAAATCTCACGCTTACGGTTACAGTGAAGCATTTTTGATAATATCGAATGATAGCATCCTTTTTCTCCTAAGCAAATTAACCAGAACTTTGAACATATATGAAGTTTGAACGATATCCGTATGACAAAAAACTGCCAATGTAATATCGTGGCACTTAATAAGTTCCTATGTAACGTAATATTCAGTACTCTAAAACAAATGATCGCATTTTAATTTTTGCTATGTGTACACACAATTCAAAAAAACAGTTTAAAACAGATTTCAAAATCTCAATTTACAAAAAAAAGAGAGAAAAAAAAGAAAAAAATCATGTGTTTTAGTTACTTCTCAGTTTCTCTCATATCGGAATTATGCCCCTTTTGTACGATAGTGAAGTCCGCCAGACGTAAGTTCAGGGGATTCCAATTCAAGAGCAACTCCTGCTTTCGTATTCCATAGTGCATGTAGAGTTTATTTGGAATTTTGCATCTTACAAAATATTGCGCATTCCAAGTAATATTTAGGATCGTTACATCAGCGTAACATATTTGGAAAAGATCAATGACAATTGAAAGACGAGATGAACTGACGCACTTTTCATAATTCAGAGAGCTAGATAGTAGACAGATAAATCACAGAACGCCATATGCAATTTACGTATGATCACCATATGGATTTTTTTAATAAATAGTGTGCGGGAATGTTGTTCCTTCAATCAGTTGTTCATAATTGACAACAAGATTACTCTTTCAATAAAACAACAAGGTAAATTGATACATCTGTTTTATCTGAACGGGAAAAATGCAGATGAAACAGTGTGAGTGTATCATCGAAATAATAAGTCAGGACAATGTCATTGTTACATAAAAACGTTTGTACAATTTACAACGGGTTGTACAATTTACAACGCGCGCCTGCTCATGTGATGGAAATTTGTGCACCCAGCAAATGGTTAAACAAGTTACACGAATAACATAATAATGCAAGTATATTTACATGAATTAAAAGAATGTATTGGTGACAAACAAACACCATGAAACTTTTTTAACTTCTTATGAAATTGTTAAAAATGAGATAAAATATCGCTTACAGAAAATACTTCATTTACTGTTTTTTCCTTCTTTTTTTTGCATTGTAATTATCGAGAAACAATGATTGTTTGAAGAAAATACATTATTTTAAAAATTATTTCATATAAACATTATCATCGTAATCAATTTCATGTTATTAATCATTTCATCAGTTACAAAATTCTCGAGATTTAAGTTTACTTAAAAATAGATTAACAGAGTTCCAGAGAATAAACAAACAACACTGACATGTGAATTAACTAGAGTCTATTTAACATCCGGCTCCCAAAACTCTTCACGTTTTTAGAACATCTGCGATGTGTCAAATGGAACAAATATGCTTTAAATTCCATCCTATTCAAGCTATGCGCTTTGAATTATCTGCATCTATCGATTTTGCAACGTTTATAATGTTAAGAGCAAGGAAAACACATATATACAGGGTGTCCCTAAACAAATGGTATATACGCTAGGGGGTGATAGAACACATCAAGACGAGTAATAGTAAATAGGAAACCAAGGGTCCCAAACGTTTTCCAAAGGAGATAACCGCCATTAAAGTTTGGGGTCCAAAATTTCAAATACACATAAAAAACGGAAAAATTGGTCGATTGATTTGCGGTTTTTACTAAAAATATTCTTTTTGTTGGTGTTTTCTTGAAAATAAATTATAAAGATAAATTTCGAAAAATGCCGATAGAGGGCGCTTTAGACTTTGAAGTAATGAAAAACTATTTTATGCCGTGATTTTTTGCATCTTATTAAATGGTTTCGTAAGCTTAGACTTAAACTTAAATTTTGAGCTCAAAATGTGAATAGTTGGACGCGGTTAAGTAGCACAAACTTAACTGTGTTCAGAGGGTTTAAATTTCAAATGATTATAAAAAACGGAAAAATTGGTCGATTGATTTCTGGTTTTCACTAAAACTATTCTTTATGTCGGTATTTTATTGAAAATGAATTATAAAGATAAATTTCAATAAATGCCGATAGAGGGCGCTTTAGAATTTGGATTAACGAAATAATCCGTCCTAATACTATTTTTTGCCGTTATTTTTTGTATCTCATTAAATGATTTCTTAGGCTTAGATTTAAACTTAAATTTTGAGCTCAAAATCTGAATAGTTGGGAGTGGTTAAGTAGCACAAACTGAACTGTGTTCAGAGGGTTTAAATTTCAAACGAAACGGAAAAGTATAAAAAAAAAAACGGAAAAATTAGTCGATTCGTTTGCGGTTTTTGCTAAAACTACTCTTTAAATCAGTGTTTTCTTGAAAATAAATTTTAAAGATAAAGTTCACAAAATGCCGATAGAGGGCGCCTTAGACACTTGAGTAGCGTACAACTGTTTTTAACCGTTATTTTTTTAAATCTTATTAAATGCTTTCAAATGGTTAGATTTAAATTTTGAGATCAAATTCTGAGTCGTTGCGAGTGTTTAAGTAGCGCAAAAGTGAACTGTGTTCGAGGGGGGGGGGTTAAATTTCTACTCCTGAACACACTTCAGTTTGCGCTTCTTAACAGAATTTGAGTTCATAATTTAAGTTTAAATCTAAGACTTCGAAAACATTTAACCAGTTTTGGAAAGCATTTAATTAGATACAAAAAATAACGGTTAGAATTTGTTGTTGGTTACTGTGAAGTTTAAGGCGCCCTCTATCGGCATTTTTTGAAATTTATCTTTATAATTCATTTTCAATAAAATACCGACACAAAGAATAGTTTTAGTGAAAACCGCAAATCAATCGACCAATTTTTCCGTTTTTTATAATCATTTGAAATTTAAACCCTCTGAACACAGCTAAGTTTGTGCTACTTAACCGCGTCCAACTATTCAGATTTTGTGCTCAAAATTTAAGTTTAAGTCTAAGCTTACGAAACCATTTGATGAGATGCAAAAAATCTCGGCAAAAAGTAGTTTTTCATTACTTCAAAGTCTAAAGCGCCCTCTATCGGCATTTTTCGAAATTTATCTTTATAATTTATTTTCAAGAAAATGCCAACAAAAAGAATATTTTTAGTGAAAACCGCAAATTAATCGACCAACTTCTCCGTTTTTTATGTGTATTTGAAATTTTGGACCCCAAACTTTAATGGCGGCTATCTCCTTTGGAAAACGTTTGGGACCCTTTGTTTCCTATTTACTATTACTCGTCTTGATATGTTCTATCACCCCCTAGCGTATATACCATTTGTTTAGGGACACCCTGTATATTCGTTTATTTTTAATATTTAAGTATATTTCTAATTTAGACTTAATTGTTGTTCATGTGTTTTTTAAAGTAAAACACAGCTATTTTGAAATTAGTAAAATGTAACAAAAATGCATTTTCTTTAATGATTTTCCTTTTTGTATTTACTAAAAATATTGAAGGAAAAATATTTATGTGTTTTGTGCAAATACTGTATAGTTAGAGATTGCAAAATGTATATATGATGCATGCTTCATCTACGCAAAAAGACATTAATTTCTTTTTCAAACATTATATTCTGTCGTAGAATTGATAGCACTATATTATTAAATTACTTACGTCCATTATATTGTTACATATAAGTAAGTAACTTCGTTACTCTTGTGATTTAACTACAAAGTATTAAACATTATTGCATTACAGTTGAACCCCATTATAGTGAATCCGGTATATAACAAACCCACGGATATAACGAACTAAAATTTTGGTCCCGCCTTTTCTCTATTGTAGTTAATGCTAATTTATTCTTTTATAGCACACCTCCGATATCATAAAAATCGGTTATAACGAACATTTTTTATATTCGACCAAGATTATTTTTTTTTTACTTTTTCGCAGTTGTGAAAAATGGATTTCGACTCTTTTTCATAAGAAAAGACGAAAATGCATGCAGTCTAGCAAAAAATGGTACAATTTAGCGATAAGTCTTTTCATTAAAGGATAAGAACTACATTCTTTATCTTTTATGGTACCCATTCTGCACGTGTAATCAAGCCCGCCCGTCAGACTTTTTTTATTACTCCCATTTCAACTGTTTATTAACGCATTTAACGCTAACGTATTGAATTAACTAATTTAAGAATAATTCGAAACATGGCAAAATTAAAAAAAAAATTCTTCTTAGAAAAAGCAATAATCAAGTTTTTTTCCCTTAAATTATAATCTTTGAAGTTCAGAAGATGATTAGAAAGGAAAGAGTATTTAAATGGTAGAAAAGTAAACAAACAAACAAACAATAAAATAAAATAAAACGATTTTTAAACACGCCAGCAGTAACTGGTGTTACAATCCCAAGCCTTGATAAATAATAAATATTTTAGTATAGTCGGTAAACGGGAACATTTCTTTAATTGTCATAACTTTTGATTATCCGAAATAGGGTTGGTCTGTATTTGTTCGAATTATCGGCGATGCACTGTATTTATTTTTCTCCATTTTAAATTAATTTATTTAGTATTGTGTCAGTTTGATGTAACCGATTTTAGTCAATTAATTCATTAATGATCAAACTTAACTGATTTTCCTTTCTTAATTCATCATTCTTGGATATAAAGGTAGCAGTATACACATAGTATACACATTTCTTGAACTCTAAAACTTTTTTAATAGTTGGGATATAGCGAACAAAACCTTCGGTCCCTTGAAGTTCGTTGTAACGGGGTTCGACTGTAATTGAAGTACAAATTGTTTAAGATTTGTATACAAACATTTTACATTTAGAGATTTAAAAAAATATATACCGTACGCTTCTATTATGCCAAAACGGAAATAAAATATTTTCAAACATTATTTGTTGGCATGTGGTTGATAACACTGTATTATTCAATGTCTTATGTTTATTATATTGTTACTAAGGAAATGTTGATTTGTTACTATTGCGACCATTATAGAATTTTTATTAAATAATTATAATTATTTTATTTCAAAATATACTGTAATATAATGCAAAATATACTTTAAGCTAAAATTTGTTATAGCAAGCGAAGTATTATTGTGATACACTCACTAACTAATATAATACTTTGTTTTAATTTTTCTGTCTTTATTCTATATTAAGGTGATATTTGTTGTTTTAGTATTTTTAAAAGTAAAACATAGCTAGTTTATTTTTTTAATGTAATAAATATATCCTTTCTTTGTATATTTTACTTTTTTGTTTACTAAATATATTCAATTACTCAGGAATTTTGTGAAAATACCTTACGGTTGGACATATAAAAATTTACATATGATATGCTTTATCTATGCTAAAAGGTATCAAAATATCCTAAATTATAATTTTGTGGCATACGATTGCTATCATTATATCATTAAATGTCCTGCGTCCAATTTCTGTTGTTGCATATTTGTGTTATAATTTTAACTAGATTAAGAGAGTGCTTAAAAAAAGTTTTTATTAGTCAAATATTAGAATTATCAAAACATGATTCTCTAATACGTAATTTATAATAGTACGCACGTTACCTTACAAGTGATTACTATTCTATATTCCTGCATAACAATAGAATTTTAAAATTCAAATCAATCTAAAAATCATATTTTAAAATTCAAAAGTATTTAAAGTGATTTTAATCGACATATTCGAAATAATTATGTTAACATTTTCATTTATTAAAACGTATGATGCTGATTTTTTTTTTTTTAACTTCAGCATTTTTCAGCAATCCAAAACTTCAAAATAATCATTAAAATTTACGATTTTTTTTTCGCGTGCTTTGATGAATTCATGGATTTTTCTGTAAGTGTAGTAAGATAAAATGATGGGGGACACCCGAATTAATTGAGTTATTAATTGGATACTCTAATGTTTACTGTGACAGAAAAAAATAACTTTTTTTAATGAATTCATTGGAATACAATACGGGAAAGTGGATATTTTATAACATGATGACGATAATTATCTCGTATTCACTTCAAGTACCACCGACATTTGGAGAACATTATAGTGAACTTAGATCGTAGCTTCTGATGAATGTAATATATATATATATGTATATATATGTATATATATATATATATATATATATATATATATATAGTTAGTGCGATAGAATATAATTACAAAACATACACTTGGCGCAATAGCTAATTTATTTTTTCCTAAAAAGAAAACACTGCATGAAATTTAACGTCCTTAATCGCAAACGGTATGATTATTCAAATAATTATGTTCAATTTTTATATTTGTAAAAAAAAAAAAAAAAAAAAAAAAATCATTTTATTTTAATCAGCAAATAATTATGGAATGTTATTATACAAATATACGTGGTTCATATTGAATCGCTTAATACATGTTATATACTTAGATAAAAATCCCGGTGTGTATGTTTTTTTTTTATTTAATATAAATCTGAAGTTATTTTAAAATATTATTGTATATGATTGTTACTGTTACAAATTTCCAAATAAATTATGTTGATTTTTGTGGCTGTTGTTGTTTATCATGAGACGACAAGATTTTATTTTTATCACATAGAAAAAATATATATTAACAGAATTTTTTTTCTTGTAAAATCATAGATGTACTTTGTTCGATTAAATATAAGGTTAAAGACATAACAATAATTGCAGTAAGGTAAATAACAGTAATGTTTATTGAAATGATGAATTCATAGGCATATTTTTGGAAGTATCAAATTTTACAAATGTTGTGTAAGTGTGAAATAGCTTAAATATAAATTATCGTATCCACTACATGCATGAAATATGGCTAATTTAATTTTTTGTGCTAGGAAGTTTGCTATTAATATATTTTAGTATATATGTCTATCTATCCTTAAACCAAAATATTTCATGCTTCAATTATGTTGAGATTGTTAGATTACAACACGTTTTAATTTATTCATTGTAAAATACAAAAAAAAAAAAAAAAAAAAACATAATTTTCAGGAAAATGGAATACATTTTCTTTCTGGACAATTTAAATTCTTAGATAAATATGCATAACATATATATTTTTTATGATGTTTAGATTTTCTTCCGGAAAGATTATTTGCAGACGTGACTGGAATGTGTTTCTAGCATAAAATTTCAAACTTGCCTGTTTTCTTTTATTTATTTAACATTTACATAAGCATATCGTTTATAAGAAAATTATAATATTATTAGTATCGTGTTGTTGCGATAATAAATTTCTACTTTTAGGGATTTACTTAAGAAGAGAAATTCTTCAGAAAATTTAAAAACGTACTACATAGATAAAAAAGTAATAAGTATTACTGAAATTTGTTTAAAAATCCGTGAATAAATATGCCTAAATTATCAACTTCATAAAGTTTCTTATGTTTGTAAATCAATTTAAAATTGCATAAAATTGTACTGAAAGTATTTTTAAAAAGATTCATTCAGTTAATCATAAATATGTGACAGTCCCGCATTAAAATCCGTATATTTTAGGCAGTAAACAGATATTTTACAAATATTTTAGCAGTTTGTGGGATTTCCTTTTTTTAAAAGCAGTGTTGTTTAGTTATATTTAAACAAGCATGTTAAATTGACATTTATTTACCTACACTGTGATATTTTGTAAATTTTAAAAACAAGTTCAAATTAATTGGCATAAGAATATTAAAAATTAATGTTAAAAACACATTTTACTTGTGAATGTGTTTTATATACATAATCATTATATATATATATATATATATATATATATATATATATATATATAGAACGTCCATCAAATAAGACCCTATTTTCAAAATTAAATTTCTCAAAAACAAATATCGATAAAACTATGCAGTAAACTGCTTGTTTATTAGGTATGCTGTAAAAATTTTACACAGAAGTTTCATACGGTGAATATTATGAAAAGATTGCGCTCAGATTGCAAAAAAGCTTTATTTTACATTTTTCTTGTTTTAGATTGCTTGCAAAGAACGAGTGTTTCGGCTTACATTGCCAGAATTTTGGAAGATTTTTGGAATTAAAGTTTTGAAATTTCAAAATTCTTAAATTTAGTTCGATAAATAATTAAAATATAGCACTGTAAGCCGAAAAACACTAATCAAAGCAATTTAATCCAAGAAAAATATAAATCCAAGCATCCTTTGCAATCTGAACACAATCTTTTTATAATATTCACCGATTGAAACTTCTGTATACCGTTTACCTTTTACTTCTATCGATCTTTGTTTTACAGAAATTTAATTTTGAAATTGTGATTTTATTTGCTGGACACCCTGTATATATATTAAATAATGTATTCATGTTGCATTTATGAATAAACTTTGTTATAGAAATACTTGAACACAACATTTCTCACCTATGGGAATGAGTTGGATTAACGTATCTCATGTAAAACGAATTACACTTTTCGTATTTGACATATGATATATATCCCTCATAGCATGCATGGTCACAGTGAAGTCACTGTGGTCACATCACATTTGTGACCAAAATACCACCACTCAGTGACGTCACATTGTGACTGAGATGTGACGTTCTTAAAGATCTTTTAAAAATTAGAAAAATTCTTCAAAACATGTTTTTTTAAAACACTTTTGTCACAACGTCGCTTTTGTCACAGTTTCGACACGTTGTTAATGTCAAAGTAGTCACAAATGACACGTTTTTCACAAATTTGCCACACTGTGACTTCACAAAGTGGTCACAAAGTGACGTTACAAACGAGCTCTAAAACGGCCATAACGACTTCAAATTTTAGCAATTGTGACTTCACATCGACAATCGATAGTCACAACGACTTCACAACGACGTCGTTGTGACTTCACCATGCATTACGGGTATTAAGAACTATTGAAATGTCTTTAAATTAATTTTGTTGTATTTAATATTGAGTAGCATCTTTAAAAAATGTTTCAAACGAATTTTCTGCACAGAGAAGAAAAATATATTTAAGAGAATTCTGTTGAATCCATATAAATGAATTAAAAATGTTTTACGTTTCATTTTCAACAGTATACATACAAAGTATGTCCAAATTATTAGTTACATTACAATTTTTCTTATTGGCAATTTTTTTTAGTGCTGACAACTGACTGGTGACAAGTGCGAATTGACTAGTAACGTCAACCAGTGAGGAACGCTTATTGAATAACGTGCGTCAGGGATGTTTTGGAAAGACTTACTGATTTGACCCTTTATCAAACAAATTATTTATCAAGAAATTGCTTCACCTCAATTGTTATCTTCCTTAATATCTGAAGATATACTGGAGTTTCTAAATAAATATAATACAAAATTTAGTCATTGTTTCATTAAAACTGATTTAATATATCGGTTTTAATAACTTTTTTTTAATATTTACAAAAATAATCAGATTAATTAACGAATGACACACTTGTGAGAATATCAGAAGTGTTAGATAGGCAGTGTATTTAAATATATTATGAGACTCTCTGTAAACGAAAAGGATTTTGCAGTTAAAAATGTTTCATAGATTTTTTTAAAAAGAAGCTATATTTATGCAAATGATTATGAAACTCACTGTTTTTTGTAAATATTTAACTTCTACTGTTTCTTTAACCTTTCTGAATTTGATCAAGCTACGTAGTTTCTGTTGAAAGAAAGCTTAACTTTTCTTAATAGACAGAGCAAATAAATTTTACAGTAAATTCTCTTCAATGGTAATTTAAAGTACCGTCGATGCATAAAAAGTTAAATGATTTCAATTGTTTAAGGTGAACTCTATTCTCCATGAATGAGTCAAAAGAAAACTCGACAACCCAATGAAGTTTGAGAGAAGCCCTAAATATGGTCTGGAATCATATTGAGTATTTAAAAGAAAAGAGTGAAAAATGCATTAATAGCAGGTAAAGAGGAGTAAAATCCATCGGTAAAAAGAGGTTCCATGAAATATCGAGGAATTTGTTCTCGAACATTTATGTTGAGCTTTCCCAGTCTAAATTTCTACATTATAACCCAAAGTTTATTTTTATTTATAAGCACATAGTCCATGTATACAGAAAAAAGCTGAACATTGTGTAAAATTGAAGTGAAAAAACTTCTTTAAACACCATAAAATAAGTTAACTGCGCAAGGCCTTTCGAAAGAACTTAGTCTTTCTTCGTCAGGCGCAAAAAAGACGTGCGTCTACAATGAATGTAGCGGCACGACTGAAGGGGAATGCGGGAGGGAGAGGGAGCAAGCAGAAGGAACAGCCAATAGGAAAGTAGAAGGCAACAGCCAATCACGGAAAAGCATAAACAAAACAAGATAAACAATGAAGGAGAGGAAAGGAAGAAGGGGGGAAGGGAAATGGGAAAATAGCGGGGTAAATTAAAAAATTAACTAAAAGGAGAGATTAAAATGAAATAAAATGTACGTAAAAAATATATAAATTAGTAATAATAATAAATAAGGAAAAAATAAAATAAATAAAAAATTAAAAAAAAAATAAAATAAAAATAAAATAAATAAATAAATAAATAAAAAATAAAAAATAAAAATAAAAATTGTTTACAATTATAAACACACATATATAAACCTGAAAATTGTATACATAATATATATAAAAAAATACATATAATAAAAATTAAATGATAAACTTATTTATGAAGCAGTAGCTTAACAGTCCACCAGTAAAAAACAACAAAACAAAACTTCATATTCTTCACACTTTAAAGTTTAGGCGTAGTTTTAATAATTTGAACATCCACTGTACTTTGAATAACCTCAATAAAATATTCAAATATCTGATCTTCTAATTACTATACTTGTGGGAGTCAGAGTTTAGACAGACAGTAACATAAAAAGAAACCCACAACAAATTTTAAAATGTGGGTTAATAAGATGATTAAACAAATTATAGAACATAAAATTAACGAGTTGGAAATTGCACGTGAACCGTAGCAAATGAGGTGCGTTCGTACGATAACGAAGTTTTAAAAATATCACTCTGATATATCAATCTCATAAAATTGTAAATAGATACTTACAATTAAAATGTGCACCAAAGAATGTTCTCTCTATACTCATTATGTAATGGAATACTTTTGTTTGGCCTTGTAAATCAATAAAAAATGTTCTTTGCACAACAGATTATGCAAAATCTATATTAGAATATGCATTTTATGATGCATATCAATATTATTATGTTCGAATGAGTGTAATATTATTAAAATGCATTTGAAACTTCTTTTTTCCATTAACCGTTATGTAACGGAGTACTTTTGATTGTCCCTGTATTTGACCTATGCATCCTATTTTCAAAAAAAAAAAATAAATGATTTGACAAAATTATGTAATAAGTATGCAATTTAAACTTCAGACGGTTACAATGCATTTAATACATTTTCCCCATTGACCTTAATGTGACGGAATACTTTTGATCGTCCTTGTAATTGATCTATCCATCCGATTCTCATAAAATTTGAAATGACTCGACAAAATTATGTAATATATATATATTTCAAATTTCAAAAGATTCGGTTGCGTAGTTTTTGCGTTGTTATATGCGGACGGATGCACAGACGGACGGACTGAACGACAACTATAGGTGCTACGTATTTACATAATTACAAACGCACCTAAAAATGAAGATAAAATTAAATCATCTGAGGTTATATGAAATAATCAGAATTGAAGCATCAATGGTAAAGAGAACAGTTGAAATATGAAGTCATCGAGTTTCAATTAAGCCAATAAATATATGCGTTCAAAGTTTTCTATTTTATGGTATTTATAGTACACTGATTTCAGTTCATAAAATCATCAATAATAATAATAAAATATATTGATGGTATTATTATTTTATAGCGAAAGATGAGTGTTATTAATTTAAAAATATGCCCAATATTTCTTTTTCTAAAAATCTCTCAGAAACAGAGCATGAAAAAAGTTATATTAAATGGAGTTTTTTATTATAAAAATGTTGAGTAAGAAAATTAAAATCAGCGAACTTATATCTTTATGTATGTCAGTTTAAATCTCGACATTTATTCCATAAATGAATTTTAAAGAAAATAAAACATAAAATAGAAGATATTTATTATTTTTTTAATAATATTTTTTATGAAGTTCCGTTCAAAAATATTAAAATCAAACGTCAAACCTCTAGAAAAAAAAATCACAATTTGTCAAACGATATATGAGAACAAAATTTGTTTATAAATTGCCAAAACATCATTTATAATATTTTAAAGATACTAGAAGCTAGCTTCACTGGAATTTAGTTTTATTATTTTTATGATTTTGAGCAGTTGAACGTGACTCGAAATCTAAAGTGGAAAGAAATGTCTTACCAGATAATTAGAGAAAATATTCCATCGAAACATTTTTCGAATAAATACTTCAAAATCGAATATTAAGTAATATATTTTTCTATTTATGCTATTTATTTTTATAGAGCAAATAATTTAAAGTAAATATTTATAAGTGAAAGATACAGATTGATTTATGTGGTTCAGTGAAAAAAAATCAATAAAATATTTCTTGTTAAAAACTACTCTAAACCTTTTGAAATCATTAACATGTCAAACAAAATATCCTTTTAGTCTACTAACAATTGAAAATATTAAGATATTGTCATCATGATTATAGTTTCTTTTCCAGAAATTAAAAACGTATTGCAGGTTGGTGATATAAATTTTAACAAATGTAATAATAATAATAACAATAATAACAATAATAAAAATATTTAAAATATACAAAAGACTCGTGGACAAAAGACATGTTATTGAAAAAATTATTCGATTTTTTATTACAATTTCTTCGTTACAATTTTTTGTCAATTATTACTTCCCACATGCTTCAAAAACTAATAGAATGAAACAGTAAATATCTTACTATTTATCTTCAAAGCCTGGTTACTGGTAACTAAGAGCAGTAATCTACCGCCAATCACAGAAATTCTTTTTAAAAGTCAGCTGTTGAGATATTGCGCACTGAAAGGTTTGAATGAATCGTAGTGGCTTAACACTGATTTTTTCTGAAACATTTCGAAACTTTAATATCTGTCTGTCCGTGTGTCTGTGTGCCAGTATGTCGTCATTTTACCATCAAAAAATGCGTGAATATATGCATAGAATTCTAACCAATTTTTTTATGTTTTTGGCTGCGGCATACAGACCTCTTTCAATGTTGACACTTTCAGCCGGAATGGGGCGCTGCAATATCTATTTTTGTTCCATTTGCAACATTTTACCGACTAAAAGTGTATGAAGTTTTGCATCGAATTGAACGAAATTTTTTTCGTAAGTGTTTGGCTATGGCTAGTAGGTCCGATCGAATTTGAAAAAAAAATCCCGCTGAAATCATGCGCTATAATCACGATGTCTGTGCCGTTTTCATTATTTTGCCATCAAAAAGTATATGAAGTTATGCATAGAACTGAAATAATTTTTTTCGCGTATGATTATTTTCGGGTATGGAAAGTAGATGTTCTCTGAACTTAGAAAAAAAACTGCCTATCATTCTACTGTCCAACGGCTCGTGTAGAGGCGGAAACTAATTTTTAATCCGTTTAATTGACTGAAGCAGAAATTTAAGATGAAAATCAAAGTTGGTATAGTATTAAATTAAAATTATTAAAACTTTAACATGTGTAAATATTATTTGACACATTCAACTAGTTCTAATTTATAACCATTTATCGAATGATATTACTTTAAACAGCAAAATATTTCAAGAAATTTGTAAAACTTATCATAAACTCTATACATGCAAAACTATTCTATAATTAATGTTTAAATGCTATTTCATAAAACATGCATGCAATTGTGTTGAAATAACAGGTTCTAAATATTTTAAATAACAATAAGATATTTTATTATTTTTTTAACCTATATAACACATTATGCATTGAAGTTTCATTAATTTTACTTAAAGATATTATCATGTAATCGCAATTAAGAAATTACTATTGCTAACAATTTCTGACATTTGCAAAATATTGTTTTAACAATAGTATTTTTTTCTGAAAATAAGCTCTCCCTGAAAAATAACTTTCGTGTATCAAATACATTTAAGAGAAAAACTAACTTGAATTTAAAAGGCATTCCTGGAATGTAAGGTCGCATTCCTAAATAGCAGTTTCTTTCTTCATATAGTAATAGCAGTATTTTAAGATAAAATTTGATAAAGTAACTTTAACAACATATTGAAATGTCAGACATTATGTTTTTCATCTAATGTTTTTAATATGAAATATTTAACAAGAAATATACATGCCGTAAAGTATCAAAACTAAGCCCTCTGAAGCAGATAGCGAATTCTAACATTTTCAAGGGAATGCTTTTAATTGGAATATTTGTGAAATAGATAAGTAAAATTAGGAGGGTGAGGGTATGTGTGAAATTTATAAATTAACAAGTACTTATACTTCTTGCAATATGCATTGGGGGCTTTTGTTTGATGGAGGCTTACTTTTTGATATTTTACAGTATATAATTATTTTTATTATTGAATTATTAGGGAATGTTTTTAATTGGAATATTTATGAAATAGATAGGTAAAATTAGGAGGGTGAGAGTATGTGTGAAATTTATAAATTGCCAAGTACTTATACTGCTTGTAATATGCATTGGGGGCTTGCGTTTGAAGGAGGTTTACTTTTTGATATTTTATAGTACATAATTATTTTTATTATTGAATTATTAGGGAATGTTTTTAATTGGAATATTTGTGAAATAGATAGGTAAAATTAGGAGGGTGAGGGTATGTGTGAAATTTATAAATTACCAAGTACTTATACTGCTTGCAATATGCATTGGGGGCTTGCGTTTGAAGGAGGCTTACTTTTTGATATTTTACAGTACATAATTATTTTTATTATTGAATTATTAGGGAATGTTTTTAATGGGAATATTTGTGAAATATATAGGTAAAATTAGGAGGGTGAGGGTATGTGTGAAATTTATAAATTATCAAGTACTTATACTGCTTGCAATATGCATTGGGGGCTTGCGTTTGAAGGAGGCTTACTTTTTGATATTTTACAGTACATAATTATTTTTATTATTGAATTATTAGGGAATGTTTTTGATGGGAATATTTGTGAAATAGATAGGTAAAATTAGGAGGGTGAGGGTATGTGTGAAATTTATAAATTACCAAGTACTTATACTGCTTGCAATATGCATTGGGGGCTTGCGTTTGAAGGAGGCTTACTTTTTGATATTTTACAGTACATAATTATTTTTATTATTGAATTATTAGGGAATGTTTTTAATGGGAATATTTGTGAAATAGATAGGTAAAATTAGGAGGGTGAGAGTATGTGTGAAATTTATAAATTGCCAAGTACTTATACTGCTTGTAATATGCATTGGGGGCTTGCGTTTGAAGGAGGCTTTTTGATATTTTATAGTACATAATTATTTTTATTATTGAATTATTAGGGAATGTTTTTAATTGGAATATTTGTGAAATAGATAGGTAAAATTAGGAGGGTGAGGGTATGTGTGAAATTTATAAATTACCAAGTACTTATACTGCTTGCAATATGCATTGGGGGCTTGCGTTTGAAGGAGGCTTACTTTTTGATATTTTACAGTACATAATTATTTTTATTATTGAATTATTAGGGAATGTTTTTAATGGGAATATTTGTGAAATATATAGGTAAAATTAGGAGGGTGAGGGTATGTGTGAAATTTATAAATTATCAAGTACTTATACTGCTTGCAATATGCATTGGGGGCTTGCGTTTGAAGGAGGCTTACTTTTTGATATTTTACAGTACATAATTATTTTTATTATTGAATTATTAGGGAATGTTTTTAATTGGAATATTTGTGAAATAGATAGGTAAAATTAGGAGGGTGAGGGTATGTGTGAAATTTATAAATTACCAAGTACTTATACTGCTTGCAATATGCATTGGGGGCTTGCGTTTGAAGGAGGCTTACTTTTTGATATTTTACAGTACATAATTATTTTTATTATTGAATTATTAGGGAATGTTTTTAATGGGAATATTTGTGAAATACATAGGTAAAATTAGGAGGGTGAGGGTATGTGTGAAATTTATAAATTATCAAGTATTTATACTGCTTGCAATATGCATTGGGGGCTTGCGTTTGAAGGAGGCTTACTTTTTGATATTTTACAGTACATAATTATTTTTATTATTGAATTATTAGGGAATGTTTTTAATGGGAATATTTGTGAAATATATAGGTAAAATTAGGAGGGTGAGGGTATGTGTGAAATTTATAAATTATCAAGTACTTATACTGCTTGCAATATGCATTGGGGGCTTGCGTTTGAAGGAGGCTTACTTTTTGATATTTTACAGTACATAATTATTTTTATTATTGAATTATTAGGGAATGTTTTTAATGGGAATATTTGTGAAATATATAGGTAAAATTAGGAGGGTGAGGGTATGTGTGAAATTTATAAATTATCAAGTACTTATACTGCTTGCAATATGCATTGGGGGCTTGCGTTTGAAGGAGGCTTACTTTTTGATATTTTACAGTACATAATTATTTTTATTATTGAATTATTAGGGAATGTTTTTGATGGGAAAATTTGTGAAATAGATAGGTAAAATTAGGAGGGTGAGGGTATGTGTGAAATTTATAAATTACCAAGTACTTATACTGCTTGCAATATGCATTGGGGACTGATGTTTTAAGGAGGCTTACTTTTGGATATTTTACAGTACATAATTATTTTTATTATTGTCTTAAAATTAACATTTTATTTTCTAATTTAAGGAAAATTATATCGTTTATGATTATTAATATTAACTTATTCTCAAGAAACTTGTGAAAAATATCGTAAATTCCATATATTCATAGAATATTTTTATAACTAAATTTTAAATGCTATTTCATAAAATATGCATACTTTAAAATAGAATTTTTAAATGTGTTAATTAGCAATTAAATATTTTGTATATATTTTTCAAAATATTTAACGAGTTATCCCTGTACTGTTGCTAACAGTGCTGTAAAGTGCTGTTGATAACATTTTTGAGATTTGCAAAACATTATTTTAACAACAGTGTATTCTATTCTAAATTCTCCTAGAAAAATACCTTTCATGTATCAAAAGTATTTAAGCGAAAAACTAACTATAATTTAAAAGATATTTTGGAATGTAAGGTCGCACTCCTAAATATCAGTTTCTTTTTGTAGTATTTTACAATAAGATTTGGGGAATGAATTTTTAACGAGTTCTTGAATTGCAAGACATTTCATTTTATATCTAGTGCTATTTAAAAGGAAACATTTAACAAGGAATATATATACAGTAAAGAATCGAAATTAAGTCCCTTCTTAGCAGACAGGAAATTCTAATACTTTTAAGGGGTGATTATAATTCGAATAATTATGATGTTAAGTATAATTTTGTGAAATGGGTAAAATTAGAAGGGTAAGTTAAAGTGTTTGGAATTTATAATATTCTCAGGATTAATACACTTTTCAAAATACATGAGAGGGGGCTTGTATTTGGAGGAGGCTTACTTTTCGCCACTTTAAGGTACATATTATTATATATATTTTTAATAATATAAAAAAAATCTTACTTAAGGAAAATTATATCTTTTATGATATTAAATATTAAATGGTTTTAATTGAATCCACTTTTTAATTAAAAACCTATTTTAATTTAAATATGAATTACATAATTTGTTAGCATATTCATAATTTTTTAACCTTATATAGAAGAGGTGACTAATCACCTAAATTTCTATATTTACAAATTATATTTTAAACTTAAAATTCACTTTGTATGACTATACATGCAAAGTGAGCTTTCTTTGGAATTATTCGTAAGTTATACTTAATCAAAATAATTGGCATCCAATAACCAAATTTAAGTATTATCATTTAACGCAATACTTATTTATTTCGGTTTTGACTTGCTGCTTTAACATAATAAAACTTATTTACCGTATAATATATTTTACTTCATCCCACCATTTAATTCCTAAGCCACAGAAGTTTTAGTCTTTTCTAAGTCGAAAGATATTGTAAATTTAAACTGTAAAAATTAAAGAGCGGTGTTAAAATGCCTCGGCATATAGGTGAGGCTCCAATGGGTGATATAGGTGAAGCTGTTAAAAATATTGTCCTAGTTTGAACCAAATTTTGGTTATCAATAGCTGCCACTGTAAGATGGTAAAATCTAAATAAAAAAGAATGATTTTAATGTGTAAAATGAATGGCGATAGATCCACTCTAATGCAAACGTATGGATATTGTATGCAAACGTACGGAAATTTTATGCAAACGTATGGATATTGTATACAAAAATTTGGCAACATAAAGGACTTTGTCAACTATGGTTTTAGAAATGCTTAAACATATAAAACATATAAATCAATAATCTCCATTCCTAAAATATGATGCAGAAATAAATGTAACATTTGAAATACAGTTGTATATACTTTTCCCCTTTCTTCTATGTATATAAATAAGTATAGAATTCGTAAAAAAGTCTGTTTTCGAAATATTTATATGTTTTAGGGGTCAGATATCAAGAAAAATATGCTTTTACAAAATGCCTGGACGAAAGTCTGTATGTTTGTCCGTTTGTGACACAAACTTTGTGAGCATTCTACCACCAGAACTCATGTATGGAATTTAATAAAAAATTATATTCAGCTACTTTATGATATAAATTGGTGTTTATTACATTTTGATGTAAATCGTTTAAAAGATGTGTTTTTCTGGGCGAATGCCTGGACGAAAGTCTGTATGTTTGTCCGTTTGTGACACAAACTTTGTGAGCATTCTACAACCAGAACTCATGTATGGAATTTAATAAAAAATTATATATTAAGCTACTTTATGATATAAATTGGTGTTTATTACATTTTGGTGTAAATCGTTTAAAAGATGTGTTTTTCACGATTACTGCAATCCCTCTACGTTAAGACACAATATAGGGATTTTTATCAAGCTTGAAATATAATTGATCCATGACTGGAATTGATGTTTTTTTCTATTTCTTTTTTTAACATTTTGTGTAATTCGCTCAACAGTTAGCGCTTATAAATGCCATTTATAACGATTTCCGCAATAGCGTAATCAGAATTAATGCGTGGAATTTAATAACAATTTTAATTCAGCTATTCCATAAAAAATACTGATGTTTATTTCGTTTTGATGTAATTTGCTCAACAGTTGAAGCTGCATTTTTCATGATTAGTGCAATCGCTCTATCTTAAGACTTAATGCACGGTCTTTTATCAAATATCAGACACAGTTAATCTATAACTAAAATTCATAATGATTTTTGTTTGTTAATTGTTTAACAGTTGGTTCTTATAAATAGCATTTTTCACGATCTCCACAATAGCTCAATCTCCAGATTTCTATCACGGGTTTAGTATCAAACTTCAGATTCAGCTAGTCCTAGACAAGAATTGACGGTTTCTTTTTCTTTTCTTTTTTTAATATTTTGCTGTAATAGTTTGAATAGCTTTTATGTGGCGCTGCTATGTTGCACTTTTTGCAATTACTACAATAGGTGTACATAAAATGCCGGAATTTTTATTAAAGTTAATAATCAGTTAGAAACTCATGTAAATTCATCCTGATTGGTTTTTGATTTACAACGCTCACCAGGTGGAACTGTTATGCAGAATTTTTTACGATTTTCGGAAATGCGCTATCTTAAAAACTAAGGCACGTATTTTTTATTAAATTCCAGATTTTGTTAGGAGTTCATATAAGCTACTTTTAATTAGATTTTGGTGTAATTGATCTAAACAATGACGCTTTTTTCGGGAAATATTGATGAAAGCTTTAGGATCGCCATATCCAATTAGTTTTATGAAGAATTCCACATGAAAAAAAATAAGTCTTTTTTTCTCAACAAATACTTAAAAAGTACTTGGGAGAGATAAAATACTTAGAACAAAGAGGTAATTAGAAGAGAAGACATGACTGGGTATAATTCAGTGTCAAATATATGAGCTTTAAGACCCACTTTCTCAAAAACTACAGGATAACTGCCTGTCGCATTTGATCTTATATTTTTATTCTCCCATCCAATAGAAATATTGAAATCGCTGGAGTACTTTAGGAATTATGGAGTTTTCAGCTGAGAAGTTTAATTTTTAGGGAGCCAAATAACTTCAGGTTGTTTGGCTCCTTCACTTTGTATTCATAAGCGACAAAAAAATTCCTTAAAAAATATGCACTCAAGAGCCAAAACATTATGACCATCCCTTCATTTTGCAATGAACTTGCCTGGATGACGTGGAAGACACGTTATCTGTTGGAAGTGGTATTTAACTGCTGCTGGAGAGTCTGAAGAATCATTCTTTCACTTACTTCTATGCATGATGGGAAATGCTGCGGATCTAAGCGACTTTGATAGAGGTCAGATTGTAATGGCTCGAAGGCTCGGAACAAGTATTTCCGAAACTGAACGACTCGTGGGTTGTTCGCGATGTACAGTTGTTAGTACGTATGCAAAGTGAGTAAATGACGGTGAAACCAGCAGTAGATGACATGGTGTCGGACGTACACACGCTATCAAAGTAAAAAGGTCGTCGGAGACTGTCTTGCATGGTGAAGCAAAACTGGAGCCAGACAGTGGCTCAGCTGACAGCCCAATACAATGCAGGACCAAATAGAATAGTATCGGAGCACATTGTTCAGCAGAACAGTCGCGGGTGGTCCATGGATCGGTGGGAGAGATTTGCCTGGTCAGATGAATCACGGTTTGTGATTCATCACGCCGATGGCCGTGTCAGTATACGCCGTCTTCCAGGCGGTTTCTCCCTACAATTGCTCCCTCAATGTACTGTAGGCCATACACAGGCCGTTGGTGGCAGTATTATGCTTTGGGGGCGTTTTCTTGGACGTCTCTGGGACCCGTGGTTGTGGTAGAGTAGACCATGAATGCTACAGGGTATCTGAACATCATTGCGGACCAGTTGCACCCTTTCATGGCCTCTGTTTTCCAGCCTGAAATGGAATGTTCCAACAGGACAACGCCCCGTGTCACAAGGCTAAAATTGTGTTGGTGTAGTTCCAGGAACATGATGCTAAATTCCAGTTAATATCCTAGCACCCTAACTCGCCGGATCTCAACCCGATAGAACACACTTTGGATTTCATGGGACGGCAGCTCAGAGTTCGTAGACCACCAATTCGCAATATCTCGGATTTGCGTGACCGTTGCTTAAACATCTGGTACAATCTGTCTCCGGCCATCTACCAAGGACTTGTGGCAAACATGCCAAGGCGGGTTGAAGCTGTGTTGCGCGCCAAAGGTGGAACAACTCGTTATTGACAGGTGGTCATAATGTTTTGGCTTTTGAGTGTATATTCCTGATAATAAAAAAATATTTTAATCTGCAGTTGCATAAATTTTAGGTTATTTCAATATGGGACTGATTAACTGATAACACAGATATATTAAAATGTTACTAATAATTGTTCCGAATTTAATTAAATATATAATAAATTTTATACAATACCATAATCGTAAAATATATAAAGATCATTTTTATGTAATTTAAACTGACCATGTGAACTGATTTATTTCTTGAACATTTTAATTATTTACTTGTCAATTTTATTAATTATTTATGAATTGTATTAATTAATTATTAATTATTAATTTATTAATTTTATTAAATTTAATAATACTTATTAATGAAATTTTATAACGTTTTAATAACTGATTTTTTTTAACTGAATATATGAAAACAAAATTTAATTTAATTAAGTGCCTGATATTGCAAAAAACACGTTTTTACAATTTTTTTGTATTTGAATATCTGAGTTTTTTCGTCAGTCTGTATGTTTGTATGTATGCAAAACAAATTTTGTGGGCGCTCTATCTCAAGAACTAATGCACAAGAATTAATAGAAAATATTATTGAATTAGTCACTGATAAAGTATGGTGCTGATACGATTTTGGTACAAATCCCTCAACAAGTGGTCCTATACATCAAGTAGGTTTATATACCAAGTAGTCCTATATAAACAACGAATGTATGTAGTTTCATACCTTTAACATCCTTACACTGGAAATAGATTGTCATTTAATTTTAGCTCTGTGGCAGCTAATTTAAAAGTATGAACATGCATAGGGATAGAAGAAAATTTCGGGGTTGCCACATCCGACGAGTAAATGATTATATTCATAGTTTATATATGATGCATATTTACCTAATTTATATAATAACGTGTAGTATTTTTTATGTTATTAAACACACATTTTATTTATTTCATCCGTAAATAATGTTGTGGAAAATTATACTCAAATAAGTTTAAATGTAAATGTTATTTAACAAATATTATTTCCGAGTTTCTTTGAAGCCTTTTTATTATTTCGCTGAAATAATGTAAGAATTTAAATTATTTATTGAAACAATTTTTTAATAATGCTGCCTAGACATCATGTAGAAAACACAATAGTTTGGTTCTATTGATTCGACAATTTACCGATTTGTAAACGCTGTATAATTCTTTTTTCTAGAAATTAATTCTTGCTATCAAGAAAAGAATTTCAAAGGAAAACTATTCCGAGACACGTAGACCTATATTACTGATGTATCTGTCACTCAAGATAGATTCTCTTTAATGACTATAACATCACCGAAGCTGTCCTTTCCATTAATTTTTCTAGAGCTAGAATTAAAGATATTCTGTCTAGGGGAAAAAAACATAAAATGTGTTTGCTCTTAGAATGTTTCTTTAGTGTATAGAAATGATGGTAAGTACTGTGATATTTAGTACACATATTTTCAATGTAAAATTTAATATATATATATATATCAATAGAGGTAAACGTAAAAGGTACAACATTTGATGAGATAATTTGCTACTCCATGGGTGATCTGTTTGAGGAAATACAAAAACTAAATTTATACGTTCCCCTTAGAGTACAATTTCCAATTAGGAAAACTTTCCTGATACAATACCGAATTAAACACAAAATATCCCACCTTCATATCTGCTAATTTCACAGTTATATGGCTGTTTAAAGAGTTTATTAGATTTCAAAAGATTAAACGTAAAATGAAATGTGTGTAATTGGAGATATAAATTTAAATGAATGGATCAGGGAATATTTTTTGTTTTTTACTTATTGAGATTATATTTTTATGTGTGTGATAATTCACCCTATAATTTATAAACAAATTTAATTTTTACAATTTCTCATTATGTTTTAAAAGTAAGTGAAATTGTTGTTATTTGATTTTTAATATAGAATAAATTAACATTTTTATAACTATATATAATAGAAAGAATATTTGCCAAATTTCTCCTTTTTTATTTAATTAAAGAGAAACCAAATAGTTTTATTTTTCTTCAGCATTTTTTAATATTAATTTTAAAAAATAATATATTTAAAATAATATTAAAAAAAATCCCCAACTTATATTAAAAATATATGTATCAAAAATACAAATTCCTTTTCAAATTTTCCGAAATTAAATTTATGTAAAATGAATAAAAAACATGATCCAAGTTTAAACCATTCATCTTTAACAGTTCTTGGCTTATAAAAATTTAAACATGAAAATTTGGAATATATTCCAACATGCAGAGAAAAAATATAAAGTTGTAAAGAAAGATTGTATCCTAATACGAGGTTAAAATTCTTTCTAAACGATTTCAGATGAGAACGATTTCATTTCATTCCTTCCGTTAGATTAATCTTAAAGGCCTGAGTGTAGCTTTGTAAACGCACAACATTGGATAGGAGCAGGGACAAAATAATCGAGAGAGGCGATGTACCTGTCGTCAGAAGAGGTTTTTGCCAACTCACCGGGATCCAGTAGAGGTTCTTATTTTGAGCTCCCAACGTGCTGTGTGCAAGAGTGGGACGATTTTTTTTTTATGTATAATAGTATATTTTTTTTATAATTTAGATAAGTCCCTGTTAAAACATGCTAATATAACATATTTTGAAGTGCCACAAAATAGTTTTTAAAAAAATTTGAATGTTTTAAGAAGATTTTACACATTTTAATAAATTTCGTATAATAATAATAATAACTTTTTGAATGCCAATCGCCAGTTTTACTTATTTTATCTGCACAATTAAACTACTCTTATAGATACTCCTAGTTTTTAACCAGAAACTTTAATATTTATGCTACAAACTCTTTCATCTTGTAAAATACAGCTTTTTTTAGTTTTAACATAATTTTTACTAGTAAGCATTATTTTTACATTTTAATTAAACACGTACTGTGCAGCAGCAGAAGCATTCTTTGAGAGGTTTTGTAAGACGCATGGTTCAAGAGTAACGACGAAAAAAGGGCGAACGAGGAGTTGAGTGTACTATAGGGAGTTTCGCTAACTTAGCGGAGTATCTTCTCGAGACATCTTTTCCTGGACGTCCCTAAATGTATTTATAGTAGCTGATCTTGCCAAGCGTCTGTAATGTTGTTCGAGACTTCTCCTCGGGAATCCTCGGCATTCATTCGTGGGCTCGACTAATGTATAAATGTTCAGTTTCTGTGGTTTGTTCGGGTGAACCGGACGCTTTTTAAAAAAGACTCACATTTTCAGCACCAGCCTTGGCCAGTTGGCGAAAACGAAAACGTTCAGAAAGCTCTATCGCCAAAACTCAATCGTCGCCTAGTGTTTTGTTTTCATCCGAAATGGCAGTAGACGAACTGAAATACTTTAGAATTACAATCTTACCTAAGTTAAAGGAAAATTTTCAGTCATGTGTTGAAGATGAAATGAAATCTTCTTCGAATGAAATAATATTGCAAAAGGATATTTGAACAAAGGATGAGGTCGGGTATATTAAGAAAATATTCTCTACATAAAATGTGATAAAATGTAAAGAATAAAAAAGAAAAGAGAAAGAAAGTGTGTTCACATTCTTTTTTTGGAGTAAATTATTTATTTGTTATTTAATAACAAACAGACAGAGCATACGCATAACAGTAAACCTTATGCACTGTAATGGATAAGCGAAGGGATAGTGATTATTAATTTATTACCACTTCATCTTAAAAAAATGGTGTATATATATATATATATATATATATAGTCAATTTAGAGTTGCACATTTTGAATTGTGTGCAAACTGACGAAAAATGGTATATATGTGTGTGAGAGGGAACTTCGTTCGGGAGAATAATTTGGAAGGTTTATTATAATATGATGAATTACAATTTAAATATAACAAATAAAACAAGAAAGACGAAAAAATATAAAAAATTATGGCAAGAAAGTTTAAATTAAAAACTGATGAAATTTAAAGATTTTAAGTTTTGTGCACTAGGAGAATACCAAAGTTTTTTCAAAAAAACTCAAATAACGATAAAAATAACAGAATTAAATTGTAATTGTATTTGAATTAATTGCATTCATCAACATCAAATGCATCAACAATAAATTAAAAACAATTTCTTAGTGAAATTTTCAATAAAATTAGGTTTTATTGATGTATCCAATGTCACACAATTATGCTGCTCAATTTAAAAAAAAATTAAGAAAAAAATAAATTCTGAGGAACCCCTTTGTTTTAAGCAATTTTTTAACTGATTCACCAACTTGAAATAACAATTTATAGAATAATAGACAACTATTATACCTTCATGTTCATAGTATTTTCTCTGACTGATAACATTTTTTGAAAACAAATGAAGAAAAGAACTACATCTCTACTTTCAGCAAAGGAATGTGGTTGCTATTTACTAAGCATTTGACGTAAGCAACAAGAAAGGATTCGTAGAGTTAAATTAATTCCCGCTTCAAACGTTATATTGGCAATAAGTTACTGTAAACGTGAGCCTTTCTGAAAAAGCGAACCGGAGAGGGGACAAGCGAATGTACGAATTTCGATCTTTTCATGTTGGATGCTGTGGGCGCAATCGATTGTCACTTTGTTTCGTAGAAGCACGAAACTTATGCTGGTTAGAGTACTTACCGAAGACCAAAGTCTTTGTGAAAGGTAATTTTGAGGCCCTCTGGGTCGAAAATTTCTAGGGCCGTAAAAATGTTTACCTTCTTAACTTTTACCATTTATAACTTCATTTTTTATTTTTTAAATGCCTCATTAGATTTAAACAAGAATTTTTCTAACATAATGATTTCGAAATTTTAGTCATATTTTAGTCGTTTCAATTTGAGATGTATTTATTTACTTGTCCTAGACCGTTAAAAGAGTTTTTATTCTGTTGGCATGGATTCTTTGAAATTTTTCTCGTATTTTGCTGTTGCGGTCACAGGCCCGGAACAATCCCTGGACCAAGGCATATTTCCATTTACGGCAAGCTATGTGCCCTCTCCGGGCATTATTTTTACTGGAGACCTGTGCCAAACCGTGCTAAGACATTACTTTATCGGGGTGGATCTGGTCACGCTCCTAAAGTGTTTTTTCCGTAATTATACTGCGTTTGTGTTTCTTAGCTTTGTTGTATTTTGAGCCCAAGTCTTGGCGCAGTCATTATAAAAATATTTTTTTCTTTCTTTTTCTTTTTCTTTCTTTTTCTTTTTACGTGGACATATTAAAGTGTCAATACAAAAGTCAGTAAATTTGTCCAGGAATTAAAAAAAAAAATGCAAAATGTGCATTGATTTTTAAATCGTCATTGTTCGGCATTTATGATCTCTTGTTTGCATATATAAACACGCAAACACATTTTAATATAGTGATATTTTTTATATGGAAGACAAAATTCTTGAAAGTTGTACATTTCTTAAATATTATAACTTTATGCAAAGTCATTTAAATTCTTAAACAAATATCATTTGATATTAAAATTTTGAACAAAATGTTAACTTTTCGTGAACAGAGAATGATTGCTTCCATTACAAATATTAATTATCCGAATACTAGAGTCACTAACTTTAGAATACCCATACTCTTAATTAGAATTGATTAAATTTACTTTTAATTTTCTTCCTATAGATGGAGAAAAAACTACATTTTTTCCTAATTTAAATTTTTAAAACATGTTTAAAACAAAAGCTCTAAAAAAATGACAGAAATACATTTTGTTTATTGCAAAATGTATATATATACACATATATATAAAATTATTTTTAGTAGCAAATAATTGATTATTCTGTGAATAAATTAATCTAAGAAATGGGATGTATAAACAAATGTTTTAGAAAGGATATAAAATAATTTAAAGAATGATTTAGATTTATAAGTTATTCAGTAATTAAATAAGTAAATTATTATGTTGCAGAGCATTAAGTAATTTAATTTTACAAAGTATTTGGTTGACTTTAAGTTTAATTTATTTTGTGGATAAACTCTAAATTAATTACGCTTACAAAAAAAAATTAAGATGCTTTCTTTGTGATTATATAAAATTGTTGTGAGTTAAACTTGGGAAAATTATAGAACTCTGCATTGGAAATACATCATTTTTGATAGATCAAATGATCTACCAAAAACTTTCTGAAATTTAAATAGTCGTTTAGAAAAGCCAAATTTCTTCTTTTGCAAATGGTTTTCGAAAAAAACGTAGAAATGACTTTTATATAGGGAATTAATAAGTTATTAATTATCGTTTAATGTTTTAGGAATTATAAATACAATTTCGTACATGAAATTTGTTATTTTCACAGTAAAATGACTAAATACACCACAAAGCAAAAATGGTCGTTTATGTAACACAGTTCACGTGACTACTTAACCAATAAATATCATATTTGCTGAAATTTTGTTTAATTTCTAAACATCAGAGAACTTTTATTTTTCAAAGCATCTAATGGATGTTTTTTTTTTTACTCTGTCTTAAATATACGAATTTTTTATGCTTTTTAAATAGTCTTTGAACACGCACATCCTTCACCTACAATACAAACAGAAAAAAAGGCTTGAGTATTTGTTTCCCTTTTCTGAAGCTATATGTACATGAGGTATACAGTTTATACACAGTTTAAATAAGAAATAATACAGTTTATATACAGTTTACATAAGAAATAATTTACAGTAAGCCTTACCGATGTACAACAATTTCATTATAAATGAAATATTATATCACAATTAAAATACGCCACAACCTATTTCCTCATATACATCTAACGTAATGAAATCCCTTTTAAATGCCCTGTTAATGAATAATCTCTATTCTTTGCATAGGCATATTATAAATAATGCATATTTTAGTGCTTTTCGTAAATCTATATCAATTTTATTATACTTTAAAGGGTGGTTTAAAGGTGGTGCTTTAAAAGTTTATATCTTTAAAATTCATTTTGAACGGTTTTTCTAGATTAGCTGCATTGTAACAGGAAACTTTTGACTGTCCCTGAAACAATTTAAACATGCTACAAACATCATTTGAAATAGGATTTATGGTAGGGTAAACGTAAATAATATTCTAAAATTTCAGGGCAATTCAATGTATATTTACGAAAGTTAGAGTGCGGCCAGACGGCCAGACGTCTTGGCAATCAAAAACCATAAGCACTTTTTAACTTTGTTGGGAAGTGCATTAAAAATAGAAATAACATACTATACCTAGGTACTCAAAAATAACGATTTTAAAATATACTTCAATGTGCTTTTATTCAATATTATGAGAGAAGATTTTAATTAATTTAGAAACAAATTCTATGCTATATTGTCTAAGCCTTACTGAGCATTATTATATCTTGTTTATTCTTGTATTATATTTAGCCAACAGAGAAATGTGAAATATTTGAATATTTCCTTCTTATGCGAAACTAATTAAGAATTCTGTGATATAAAACTGAGATGTCATGTTGAATATAGCAAAGGTCACAGTTCTCAGATAAATAATCTTTGATGATATTAACACTGGAAATAATTCAATATCTAAATCCTATACAATTTCTTTTTGTTATTTGCAAGTTTATCTTATTTAATATATTATGGAATTCTATTTATACCTACATGAAGAGTTCATAAATCTTACGTAAAATATGTTGTTGAAAATTTTCTCTTATTAAGAACAACTTTTCACGCAGATATTATTTTACGACCATGTTTATGTTTTCAAGAAATAATTTCCTAAAAATTGAAATATTATATATTTGTTAATTACATTTTTTCTCAAACATCAATTAAATTAAGTTGACGATTTTAAAACAGGTTGCTATTCACTTAAAGGAAATAGCAGAAAAATAATTTCATTATTTTTATTATAATAATAATAATAATAATTATTATTATTATAATTATAATAATAATAATAATTATTATTATTATTATAATTATAATAATAATAATAATTGTTATTCTATGCATATTAATGGAAAAATATTTAAATGATATATTCCTAAACATTTTAACTAAGCCGGACTCATACGTCATTTTAAAATAATGATTTTAAATTTGCATTACACAGGTAATTTCGTTAATACGTACACTGTAAAAAAAAAAAAAATCCGTTAAATTTGCGGAAAAACTGCTTGTAGCAATGTTGCCAGCAGTTTTGCCTTAAAAATTGCAGTCTAATTAGATGTAATACAAAATCACATCTAATTTTACGGCAATTTCTACGGCTAAAACTGCTGGCAACATTGCTGCAAGAAGTTTTTGCAGTGAATTAATCGGATTTTTTTCGTAGCTTTCATTAGAAAAAGTAAAAAGCTACCTATTGCAGCCGTCCAGGGAAAGCACTCCCAGAACATTTTGGTACATTTTAACCGATAGTGACCTACAGACCCCAAACCACCTTCCGTTCAAATGTTGACATATATATAAAAATATACAGTCTAACCTCGTTAAGATGAATTTGATGGGCCTCAATTATCCTTTCGTCTTAACCGCGATTCGTAGTAAACGATAAAACGATAAAGGGCATTTCAGATGATTTTAATAATAAATTAGGAAAATAAACATATGAAAGATTGTAAACAATATCTGCAGAGAAACATTTTGTAGTCATTTTATTATTTTTTAAACAAAAAATACATTTTTGACATCTCTATATAAACACAAAACCCATACTCACGCAGACACATACATGACGATGCAAGTACATACTGTAATATTCTTATTAAAAAAATGAGTAAGAAGAAATAAAATATAAAACTAGTATATTTACCTGTATAAGTTAGACTTAAAAAAATATTTTATTGATGTTTGTTTTATTTTTTTAGTCATTCTATATTTACTTATAAAAACATCTACTTTTCCAAAGTTTCCAAAGCATTATTGGCATTTTCTTAATGAAGAACCGATGACAGAACAGATACAGAAACCAATGAACAGTTTTTAAACTTCTGAAGATTCATTGAAGGACACGAAAGGGATTTCGATTTCTGAACCATTCTCTGTTTTATGAAGCTCTTCCTCTTCATTTTCCTTTTCAGTTAAATCAACCAGAATATCTTCATCTGTCATGGGTTGTGATGTCATAACATTTTTATCAATTCGAACGTAATCCTATAGCGCCAGGGTAGAAATTATTCCTCTTTTTCAGCTGCTTCTATAGCATCGTCTATTTCTTAATCATCTGTTTGTGCAACAGCTTTCTCTAAAAAAAATCATGCTTGAAGCAGTTTTTTATAACAGTGATAGAAATAGAGTTCAATGCACGTCTTAGGAAACACATAGATTCCAAGAGATCGATAGAAAATGGTGTATGTTTGTCAAAGCACTCAATAAGTTTCTTAATTATTTCTTTCCTGTAGCGATATTTTAAAGAATGCATAATGGACTAATCATACGGCCGAAGCTTTGCTGTTGTATTTGGTGGAAGGGGAACGCATTTTATTGATTTTAGGTCTTTTATATCTTTGTAGGCTTTACAATTGTCCAACAAAATACATATGTTTCTCTTTTGGTTGGTAAGACATGAGTCTAATTCAAAAAAACATTCTGCAAAAATTTCCCTATTCATCCAAGCATTTTTAGTGGATGTGTACAGAACAGGTAGAGTCTTTATATGTCTTAAGCAACGTGGTTTTGAGATTTTTCTGTTAACATAGATAGGTGATTTTTTATTACCATCCATATTGCTGGCTACCAGTATTGTGATTCTTTCTTTATTACATTTTTCACTGGAACATTTCTCTGCTTTGAAAGTCAATGTAGAAAAAGGTCGTTCTTCATAAAAAAGTGAAGTTTTATCGGCATTGAAATATCAAAAGATGCATAATCTTTTTAAATAGACAGGCATTCTTTCGAAAAAAAAAACTAAATATACTCTATCCTGATTAACTGCAAACTTTTCCCCCATATCCTTTTGGAAACTATACAATGGCGTTCTTTAAAACTTGAGAGACTACCATTTGAGCACGTAAAATCAGCGGCACTAGGAGAATCTGCAAAAAACTTTGCTGTTTAACGTAAAACAGCATCAGTTAAATTCCAGTTCCTACCCTCTCTTATTCATCTTAATAAAGCAATTTCTTCATTTTTGGCACTTCTCATTCGTTTCCTCGCAGGCTCGAACTAGTTTGTATTACTAGATTTTTCAATTTGTTCTCGGTTTTAATAACTCTATAAAGAGAACTAGCAGGTATCCTGTATTTGGCTGCAATTTATCATTTTTTTTAAAATCCCATCACTAACATCGCATAAATTTTTTCGTTTAGTTTCTAAATTAAGAGACTTTTTTCCGTCTCATTTTTACAACTTGAATTCAATCAAAATATTTCTAGCGAAAAACTTAATTCATATCAAATTATCACCACTTTTAAGAACAGAATGGATCACGCACAAAAGAATTTCAACATCAGAAATGATGCAACCCATTTATCTTCCCTTCCTCCCTTTCTCCCTGTTACCGTTACGCTTCCTACCTTCATCCACTGCAGTTTTAAGAACAAATGCGCGTAGTCTGTCTTATTTAGTTCGGAAAAAGCGATAATTTTGTTTCAAGGTTGCTCCGCGCAAAGGTCGGAACAGGAAATAAAAAATTAAGTGCAATATTTGCTTCGTCTTAAGTGTAGAAGTCTGTCTTCATTTCGCATTAAACGTTGCAATTATTATCGTTATACGAGATAACGGGGTGGGAAAAATCTTTTCCTTTGTCTTAAGCGAAAGTTTGTGCTAACCGTTTTCGTTTTAACGAGGTTCGAGTGTATATGTCTCACCTTTGTCATGCTGTAACTATCGTATTTATGAACCGATTTGAATGGAACTTGGTACATACTAATACTTGGATAGGACATACTAATATTTCGAACGAGTTCGTTGGCCATAATTTTCCGCCACCTTTTTTTTAATAAAATTTTAAAATTAAGCAGAATATATATGTGACGATTTCAGGAGAGCTCGAATTATTTCCACTGGTTAAAAGAAACACACAGTCATGGCAAGCGAGGGAAAAAACAAAAATAATAAATAAATGTAGAAGATCCAATAATTAGTCATGGGCTGCTGTAAATTCATTTATTAAATTCGTGATAATGAGGAAGGAAAAGCTCCTTTTTGCAAAAATTCCATCATTATTTCAGCGAGCTGTCCTCATCGAAGAAGCAACCCAAGAAATCTTCAGAAGAATCTTCTTTTCATCTCGAGACTTCCCCCTTTTAAACTGAAAAGAAAGTTCTGGAACATTCTGTAATCTCTAACCATCATTATTTTATGTAAACATAATTCTTGTCCAGCTACGAGATTATTTTAAACAGACGATAAATTTATTCCAAACCCATACCTTTAAAAAATATCATTATTTTATTTTATCTATTTATTTATTTTTCCGCCGTCAACGATAATTGCATATTAATAAATTCATTTCTTTTCTTTTTCTCTTAAAATTAATCATGTATAAAAATCGTCTGCCTAAGATATTTAAAATTCTGAGTCAATTATAAATTGGTTAAATAATATATATATTTTTTTTAAATAAATTTATCGTCTGTTTAAAATAATCTCGTAGCTGGACAAGAATTCTGTTTACATAAAATAATGATGGTTAGAGATTACAGAATGTTCCAGAACTTTCTTCTCAGTTTAAAAGGGGGAAGTCTCGAGATGAAAAGAAGATTCTTCTGAAGATTTCTTGGGTTGCTTCTTCGATGAGGACAGCTCGCTGAAATAATGATGGAATTTTTGCAAAAAGGAGCTTTTCCTTCCTCATTATCACGAATTTAATAAATGAATTTACAGCAGCCCATGACTAATTATTGGATCTTCTACATTTATTTATTATTTTTGTTTTTTCCCTCGCTTGCCATGACTGTGTGTTTCTTTTAACCAGTGGAAATAATTCGAGCTCTCCTGAAATCGTCACAACTAATCGAAAAGTCGACAGGATTTGTATACATTTTAACTGCCTCACACAAAACCATTACCCCCCATTTTAAAAATCTGAATCAAAATTATCGTGAAAATTATAACTATATTTAGCTGCTAACTTTAACCAGAAATTTTATCTAATAGAATTAAAAAGTTGATCACAAGTTAAGGTATAACTATGATATTTACAATTTCTATTTTTATTAGATAAAATTTCTGGTTAAAGTTAGCAGCTAAATATAGTTATAATTTTCACGATAATTTTGATTCAGATTTTTAAAATGGGGGGTAATGGTTTTGTGTGAGGCAGTTAAAATGTATACAAATCCTGTCGACTTTTCGATTAGTTGTGACGATTTCAGGAGAGCTCGAATTATTTCCACTGGTTAAAAGAAACACACAGTCATGGCAAGCGAGGGAAAAAACAAAAATAATAAATAAATGTAGAAGATCCAATAATTAGTCATGGGCTGCTGTAAATTCATTTATTAAATTCGTGATAATGAGGAAGGAAAAGCTCCTTTTTGCAAAAATTCCATCATTATTTCAGCGAGCTGTCCTCATCGAAGAAGCAACCCAAGAAATCTTCAGAAGAATCTTCTTTTCATCTCGAGACTTCCCCCTTTTAAACTGAAAAGAAAGTTCTGGAACATTCTGTAATCCCTAACCATCATTATTTTATGTAAACAGAATTCTTGTCCAGCTACGAGATTATTTTAAACAGACGATAAATTTATTTAAAAAAAATATATATTATTTAACCAATTTATAATTGACTCAGAATTTTAAATATCTTAGGCAGACGATTTTTATACATGATTAATTTTAAGAGAAAAAGAAAAGAAATGAATTTATTAATATGCAATTATCGTTGACGGCGGAAAAATAAATAAATAGATAAAATAAAATAATGATATTTTTTAAAGGTATGGGTTTGGAATAAATTTAATAAGACTTTCTTAAAAAGGGTTGATAAAAACATAGAAGAAATCAGTTTTATTTGGAATATTAAGAAATAAAGTTTTAATTAAGAATATTTTTAATTTAGAGCCATCTTTTTAAATTTACGCATACTGGAATAATGTTTTTTAAGGAAAATTAAGAATTTATATCGTCTGCATACAGATTAACAGATTAGATTTAGAAACAAGATTTTAATTTAATAATTTGAAGTAAGTACGGAATATTATTATAAGAAAATTAAGATAGTATAAAGGTTAGTTTTGGCGAAAAAATTATAAATTTGTAATATATATATATATATATATATATATATATATATATATATATATATATATATATATATATATATATATATATATATATATATATATATATATATATATATATATATATATATGTATATGTTAATGTTTCATGAATTTGAATTTACAAAAGAGTTTAGGACAGAAGAGAAGTAGGAAAGACTCTCTCCATCCCATGAAAAAATAAAATTTCTTACGTACCAGATTTTTTATATATATAATTTTATGAAAGTTTTATATAATTTTATGAAACGATAGTATTCACTTAAAAAACTTATCTGTTTAAAAAAATGTTTTTACAAAAATAGAATTTTCTTATTGACAACGAATTTCAGAAAAAAAGTTAGGAAATAAATTTTATCCTTTTTTCAGAGTTCGAAACTATGAAACCTCGAGGATCGTTTAAGCTCTAAGAAATAACATAAAAGCACACAATTTTATCACGAAGGTTTACCTACAAGACAGCATGACCTTCTTGCTATTTATGAGATATATTTTGAAAACCGTATGTACCGATTTAAAAAAATAACAAATCTTTAAAATATGTAAACACTAAGCGAAAAAAAAAATGTAAATTTATTAAAATTGTTATAAGAAACTGTGATTCCTAGAATTTTTATCAAACCGCAAGAACGAAAATTCATGTAAGAACATTTTCACAGTTTAAAATGAAAGCTATGTAAATTAAAGTAGAATACATATAAGCTGTAAATATAATTCAGAAAGAAAAAAAAACGAAACTGAATCTGCCGAAATTTTATAGCTAGTTCAAAGATGTGTAAGAAATTTCTATGTACTCTTAAATAATATGATCTAATATTTATATACTGAGATGAACAATTTTCAAATCAGTATATGCTCAACAATAAGTGCATTTATAATTTAATCATTAAAATATTGAGCCTGACTTCGAATAGCAATTATCTCTGAATTACCAAGCACCTATTTAACATGACTCCCTTGAAATGCTTTCGGCATTTAATATCACTATGAAGTGTCAAATACGTTGTGAATTCTACACCTTCATACTTTAAAGTTTATCTTATCTGCTGTCATATCGTAAACCCTACGAATGTTAATTACAATTAACATTAATAATTCTAAGTCACATTTCATTTATGATTTAAAGATACTTTGTTTATGAATCCCTTGAGGTCAATGCAGTAAACAATATAATAATTAAGTTCATCTATACTTTAAAGATGCTTTACTTCTGACCCCACTCAGTGGATGATATAAAACAATGTAGTAATCACAGTTTATTTATGATTTAAAGATAATTTATTTATGGCTCCGTTATATCAGTGAAAAAAATATATATTCTAAATCAAAAGAATTGAAAACATTTCCGATTATATAAATCAAAGTGAATTATGGGATGAGTTATGTATGAATGATTCGGATTAATGTATAATTTTTTTTAACAATGTAATTGACAATTTCTGTAAAAAAAAAGAAAAAAAAACGTTTTAAAGGGAAAAATGAATATGTTTATTGAATATCACGTGATAAAAATATAAGAAATAAAAATTTTCATAAATTAATTTAAAGACATTTATTGAACTTTTCACCTTAACGTTTGAACGTTTGACCTTAGTATTTATTAAAGTCTTCCCATTTTTTTTCGCAATTACCTAAAAAAAATGTGTTGCGAATTTAAAATTTTTAGATTACCATTTATTCACAACAGATGTGATAAATTACATCACATCAATTGCGTCATGTGATGACTTACATTACATGAATCCTTATCTCTAAACATTAAGTATTTTATTGAGTCCCTTAAATAAAAAAGAGAAAGAAAAAAAAACAAAAGTAATGTATTGCAGCAAAAATAACTTCACAAAATCCTTTATAATTTAGAAGATGGTTTGAAATTTGCAACCGATCTACAGGATTGAATTTGTCCTATAGCTTTAGGATTATTTGTGTCTCATACAATAATATTTAATTAATGCACAAATTCATAATACAGATTCAATAGTTAGAAGGATGATGCAAAAACTCCGCTAAGGAACAATGAATTTTATTTCATCCGTTATGTTATAGAGGAACTGAATACAAAGGACTCGCCAAAAATCTCACTGCTTTCTTTGGTCGAATAATTTTTAGGCAGCAAGTTTTAATCAAAAGATTTTAATCGAATCGCTTTCATACTGGATGTCCTTGCACAAATCACAGTAAAAACATGCTTTTTTTAAAGTATGAAGAATAACATTTTGTGATATAATATATAGAGGCCATGTTTCCTGAACTTGCAAGAGCTACATAGTATTATGTATGTAATATACTTCGGTATCTCTCTGTCTCTCTGTTTATCTCTCAATATATACGCTACCAAAAAAAAAAGATTACATTAAGTGAAATTACGTATTATTATTATGTTGTATAGTATGCGTTATTTTATATAAAACGTATCTGGTGATATATAAGCTAAAGCAACCAACCTGGGTATTAATGCAGTTAAAAGTTTTAACACATTTCGCGGCTTAGTTTTGATATTTTTTTTATCTAACAAATGTAGAATTTGATACAATACCTTATTGACTATGTATACAATAACGAATAGGTTAGAAAATAAGTATTTGTAAAAAGTAATGGCGCAGTTTTTTGACCATTGATATTTGATGTTATTACCCTCTTATGTAAATAGATTACGCCAAGAAACAAAACTATAAAATAAGATAGAATACTGACATGCAGGTTGTCCAATTCTAATGAAAGAATCTCTACAGCCCTAGAAAAATTTAAATTTCTCTTAATTAAGATTAAATAAGATATCAGGAAACAGTAATTTTCAGGAAACAGTTTGATTATTTATTCCTTTGACGCAAAAAATAGCGACAATATAAGCATACAAATTTCTCTTTTACAATAATAACAATAATTCTCTCTCGTAAAAAAAAAGTGGATTTAGTTCTAGCATTGAAAAAAATTCAAATGGAGCAATAATGAAAGTGCATAGCGTTGTTACCCTATATACTTATTGAGTATTATATTTGAAGCTACAAAATACCTCGTGAACGTATCCAAATATGCTTCTTTCAGTGATAAAGTCTACAGATTCAGCAAATTATCTGTTAACGGTATTTTATGATTCAAACACAGCGATCTTCTACGTAGAACCCGTTGATATCCTCTACGGATTCTTTCAAGAATACACAAAATATTAGCTCTTGGGGGGAAAAACTGGAATAATCAATTTTTATATTAGACATATGCACTTTTATCTGGAAATCTTAAAAACGTGTTTATAGGGAGTGTTATAAAGCTACTCTTAATTTAAAGATTAAATGAAGAAAGTTTTCGGTAATTGGAGAGACCAATATTCCAAATTAGCTAATATTCCAAATCTATGTTCTAAGAACTGGTGATCCTACATCAAAAATTTAAATTATGTTCCACAGTTATGTAAATTATGTTCCTAAATTTTAAATTATGCTCCATTTATCATCCTTCTCTAGTTTAAAAAATAAAATTTACTCACACCAACTTCATAATAAAAAATATTAGGTATTTATTATTTACATTTTTAAAAGTAATATCGCTAACGTATTTTAACATACATTTTTATATCAAAAACTAATGAAAAGAACAAAAGAACAAATAAACGCAAAATTTTGAAGTTAAAAATTAAAACTTCATTTTACGCATACTTTTAATAAGCAATAAAAGTGTTTCCTAAAAATAAACTTTTTTGAATAAATAATAATCTTTTTATTTCAAAAATAGATATTCGTGAATTTATCAACATTTTGTTTAAGATAAAAAATATTATCCTTATGGATTAAATATTCTTCTTCAGAAAATATAAAGCACATTTTTTGTGATCACTCAGCAAAGATTCATAAATATCTGATGGAAATTTTTATAAAACCGATAATTTTTATAAAACTATTTGAATTTTTAAGAGATATTGTGAATACTTATTTAAAATTATTTTATTTTTCAAGTTTTTAATGTTAAAATGCAACCTTAAATGTTTAATGGATGTACAAACAGTGATTTTTTTTCTTAGCTGTGAAATTCATTCTAAACGCTATTTTTTTACCATAATCATCATTATCGGAGAAAAATATTTTTAACATGGAATTTTAATGTTTGTTTCTATTAAGAAATTTTTTAATTTTTATTCTTTTACACGCATATATAGATAATTTCTTGTTTCCTTGCTATATTATGTTTTTATTTTTTTTTTATAAAGAAAAGGTCGAGGGTAAAAGGATAGTAAAAAATTCAGGTGGTTAATTAAAATGTAGAATGTTTAAGAGGATACTTTTTTATCATAATAATATTTATATCCAATGTGAGACAAAGCTAAAAAGCTTTGTCGACGATGAAAGCAAAACATATTTTAAATGTAAAAAAAAAGTACGTTTTGATGTTGCTTTTTTTGTTTTTGTTTTTTTTGTTTTTGTAAAATTTATTTTATATTTATAATAGCTATGTTAGTTAAACGGTAAAATATATGTACAGTAATTCCTTAATGTTCTTGATTTAACACACTCAAGTTTTTATTATTCACGGAAAAAATATGACCATTTCTACATTCTCAAATATTTAAGTTTATTATGCGCAAACTGTGTTTTATAAAGACATTTTTTTTTGCAAAGTAAATCGGCTTTGTTTTAAAATTTTCAAAAACTACCTTTTTGACAAATTTGGCCTTGTTTTCAAGGATTGTTCAACAATTACAGAAAGCACAAAAAAATGTATTTAATATGGTCCATTGTTTGGTAATCGAAAAGATTTGAGTGTAATTCAAAAAAAGAGAGTGATTTATTTATTTGAATCGCGTATCTAGATTGATGTATGGTTTGACATGTGTTTGATATATGGTTAGTTGTTTTTTAGGTAGCTTTCATTACAAAAAGTAAAAAGCTACCTATTGCAGCCGTCCGTAGGAAAGCACTTCCAGAAAATTTTGATATATTTTCACCGATTATGACCCCCCAGACCCCAAAACCACTCTCCGTTCAAATGTTGACATGTATATATATATATCTGATTTTGTCATGCGATAACTAACGTATTTATAAACCGATTTGAATGAAATTTGGTACATACATAGTGCATACAAACGTCTCGACCGAGTTCGTAGGCCAGCATCATCCGCCATTTTGTTTCAAAATGGCGGCCATTTTAAAATTAGATAAAAATTAAATTTAAAATTAAATGCGAAAAAATTAAAAGTTGCAAAATATTTTACTTTTACGTGTTAGAACTTAAAACAATGATTTCAGAACACTTTTTATTTTGTCTATATCTTAAAAGAATGATTGAGTTACAAAATTAGAAATGAGTTAGAATTTTCTTATGGCTGACAATTTGAAACGATCTGATTTTTGTCACTTGATAACACGCGTATTTATGAACCGATTTAAATGAAACTTGGTACGTACATAGTACATACAAATGTCTCAACCGGGTTCGTTGGCCAGCATCCTCCGCCATTTTGTTTCAAAATTGCGGCCATTTTAATTTTTTTTTTAATTTAAATTTTAAAATTAAATGCAAAAAAATCAAAAGTTGAAAAATATTTTTCTTTTACGTGTCAGAACTTAAAACAACGATTCCAGAACCATTTTTACTTTGTCTATATTTTAAAAAATGATTGAGTTATAGCACTTTGAATTTTTCTTATGACTGAAATTTTGAAACGATCTGATCAGAACGATCCATCATGTTGCTTTAAAATGGCATACACTTCATGATATCGTGGAATTTGGTGACTCTCTAAATCGCTTAAAATAAAACCAGGTTGAATAAAAGATAACTAATTTCTAAAAAATTCTATTAATATTCAGTCTTGACAAAAACTAGTATTCAATCTTATAAAATCAGGTTCCACTAACTTGATCTTAGTATTTTATAAAAATGTAACTTAATTTAAAATAAATAAATAAATACATAAGTATATGAAAGCTACCTCTTCCTCCCGGCACTGCCGGAAGGACTTTTTTTTAACTTTTCAGTGCTGCAGATATGCTATAGATGAGCACGGTAATGATGTTTGCTGGAGAACTTTTACTTCTAGACGTCCTAAGAAAGTCATAAATATGAACAAGAGCTCCTAATCACATATAATACTTCAACATGATTTTAAAATGTCTGTTTGGACTTAAGGTCCAAACAGTCATATTTGGGAATTTTTTTTAAATTCAAGAATTATGCTCTCGAGGGTATTCTCAAATCGACAAACTCCCTACACCTGTTTTAGCAGATATAAAGTAAATAAACGATATTATTAGATCCGTATGCTCTTTGAATATAAATAATACATAAAAGAATCTGCATGCATTTTTTTTGTTTACATAGCGAAATTCGATTACATGCAATATTACTAAATGCTTGTTTGAGGAAAAAATGCAGCGGGATATGCATTTGTTTAGAAAAGAACGTGAATGTATAGATGTTAGGACATTATGTGAACATTAATGGCTGGAATGATCTATAATAAACATGTACTCTCAATTGTCTGAAAGAAATGGCTGTTCCTGATAACATTTCTTATGTTAATATTACCAACATATACCAATAAAATTTTAAAAATTACAATACTAGATCTCTGATCACATGATCTAAATCAACTATGCTAACAAATCTAACTTAAACACACATTTTTTGTTATTTGATTATATGCTTTAAATAGGATTATGTGAAGGCTATATTGAGCAACTGGACCTTTATTTTAGTATGTGTCTTTGGAGATACTGGCATTTCAGCTTCAAAAAGCTAATTATCCATTGAATTAAATTCTTAATTTCTGTAAATGTTATCGATTTGGTCCACTTTATCGGAAAGGAATTTAAAAGAATAAGTATTTTAATGTCTAAAGATAACACATATATATATTTCCTCTTTCTTTCTTCGTAGATCCAGTTATCCTGTATATTTGTGCAACTGGACCATGAAGATCTTTTTTCCACATTCTTTTCTGGTTTATTCATGCAAATTAAAGTTCTAAAGTCCAGTATATAGGTGGAAAATGTAACCATGATATTATATGAAGCATTTTTTCTGTATAATTTTCTATTAATATAAAGCCTTTTCATCTCCATCTCGAAATTTTGACGTTTGACTATCTCATTTTAGAGACAGAGGACCTTTATTTGAGGAAAATCATCTATAGAAAAATCGTAGCAAAAAGCTCTATTTCTGTGGTATAACAGTACAAAAACAGTTTTTTTTTATTAAAATATCATTTATGAAGGTTTTAAGAAGTAAATAATAAAGGTAAGTGCATTTACACGCTTTAAATCTGTTTTTCTCAAAATTAAATTTTTGGCATTTTTAGATTTTTGAAATGTTATTCCGACGTAATTCTTGATCAATATATTTCAAATTGATAAAGATATATACTGATACTTTTTAGAAAGAAATTGTGTAAGTTTTTTTAAAATTCGTCTTCATTAAAATAGTCAAATTTTGTTTTTTTACTTATTTAAAGGCAAAATTTTGATGAAAATCGATATAGAATTTGGGAAAAAATTGCAAGATATTAACTATTCAAGACATAAAAAATTTACACGAACTTGTTTATAATAGAATTTTAAGTGATAATAATGCCAAAGCAAGAAAATATCTCAAAATTTAATACACGAGGAGCATTTTAAAAAACTGTTTTAAAACTTAATTTTTTTATTACAAATTTTAATTAGATTGGAAATTTTTTTGAAGGTGCTCTATATGATTTTGGTGAAATGTACATATGCACAAAATTTCATATTGCTATGATAAAAATTTAAAAAAAAGTCTATCGTCCTATTAAAAAAATTGGTTTGATACTCGCCAAAGTGTTTTAGGTAGATTTCGTATGAAATACTACCTATTGCAATCGCACCAGTTTATCTATCTATCTATCTATCTATCTATCTATATATATATATATATATATATATCACTTTTTTATGGACACGATAACTTCTATAATTCTTCACCAATCTCCACCAAACTGGTACATAAAATCAAGGGGGATAAAATCTCGGCTAAGTTCGTTAATGGGCAAAATCGGACCAAGGGGTCGGAATAGGGGGCGTTTTTGTGAAAACCGAAAAAACGCCATAACTTCTTTATTAAAGTAGATATCGAATCGGTGTAAAGTTTATATTACTTCTTAAAAATGAGCCAAAAGTTTATGCATGACAGATTTTTGATAAATTTAGAAGTGGGCTCAAGGGGCGAAAAAAACAGGGGTTTTGAGAGAAAAAAATTCGTAACTTCGTCAATTTTCAAGATATCAAGTCCAACTAAATTTTTTGTAAATGTTCTTAAAATTATCTAAAACTTTTGTATTTACAAGTTTTTGATAGGATCAACTTTTACCCTTGAAAAAAATTAAAAACGAAAAGAAAAAGGGCGGTGAAAAAAGGGAAAAATCCATAACTCCGTCAATTTTTAAGCTATCAAATCTGATTAAATTTATTTTACATCTTCTCAAAAATATCTACAACTTTTATATTGACAAGTTTTTTACATAGAACCAATTCGTATAGTAAAAAGAAATTAAACAAAAATAGGAGTTGGAGAAAAAACCTCAAATCCAAACTGCTTATATTCTGACTCATTTTTAAATTCATTTTTGATTTTAAACGCATCCAAATGGTAGATCTTCTTATTTAGAAACTGTATAAAGTGACGCACTGGATAATTTTCTGATAAAGACAGAATATATTTCAAAAAAGGCTACCAAAAAGGGCATTTTGAACAGAATTTCCCAAAGTCATCGCTACTGAAAACTTAAGTTCAAATAAGAAATTGCGTCTTTTCTGACTCGTTTTTAAATCCATTTTTGTTCTCAAACGCATCCAATTTACAGATCCTCTTATTTAGGAACTATATAACGTGATGCGTTGGTCAGTTTTTTGATAAAGACGGAATATATTTCAATAAAGAATACTGCCCAGTTAAACTGAAGGCATTGAGCTCACAGGCTACAAATACTAATTGCACATTAAAGCTTTATATTTTCAAGGGTTAATTCCGTTCGAAAAAAAAAATTAAGAAGGGGAAACAGCTCTCCCCTTTTCTCTTTTTTTATACTTAATCTTTGAACCTCCTATACTATCAAAGACATGCTTTATCATATAAAAAATCTATATCCAAAATTCAGAGCAAATTAGATAATTCTTAATAAAAACCCATTTAGCATTTATATAATTTAAAGTTATCCCCCTCTTTTATACTTAACCATTAAACTTCCAAAACTATTCAGAGATTTGAACGAAATCTGAAAATTCTGCTTGAAAAACCCATTTATATAAATTAAGGGGGGGGGCATTAGAACCCCTGTTCCCCTTATTTATACTTATTCAATGAACACCTAATAACAGTCACGGAATCGCCTCATCAGAATGATCCTAATCTAAATTTTGAACGAAAATTAATTCTGCATGAAAATCCCATTTATATCAACTAACGGGGGGGGGGGGCATTAGAGCCCCTGTTCCCGCTATTTATACTTATTCAATGAACACCTAATAACAGTCACGGAATCGCCTCATCAGAATGATCCTAATCTAAATTTTGAACGAAAACTTAATTCTGCATGAAAATCCCATTTATATCAACTAACGGGGGGGGGGGCATTAGAACCCCTGTTCCCCCTATTTATACTTATTCAATGAACACCTAATAACAGTCACTGAATCGCCTCATCAGAATGATCCTAATCTAAATTTTGAACGAAAACTTAATTCTGCATTAAAATCCCATTTATATCAACTAACGGGGGGGGGGGGGCATTAGAACCCCTGTTCCCCCTATTTATACTTATTCAATGAACAACTAATAACAGTCACTGAATCGCCTCATCAGAATGATCCTAATCTAAATTTTGAACGAAAACTTAATTCTGCATGAAAATCCCATGTATATCAACTAACGGGGGGGGGGGGCATTAGAACCCCTGTTCCCCCTATTTATACTTATTCAATGAACACCTAATAACAGTAACGGAATCGCCTCATCAGAATGATCCTAATCTAAATTTTGAAAACTTAATTCTGCATGAAAATCCCATTTATATCAACTAACGGGGGGGGGGATTAGAACCCCTGTTCCCCCTATTTATACTTAATCAATGAACACCTAATAACAGTCACGGAATCGCCTCATCAGAATGATCCTAATCTAAATTTTGAAAACTTAATTCTGCATGAAAATCCCATCTATATCAACTAACGGGGGGCATGAGCCCCCCGTTCCCCCTCTTATACATATCGAATGAACTCCAAAAACTAATCAGGGAAGCGCCTTGTCAGGATATACCTACATACAAAATTTCAAGTGGATCGGATATTTTTATCATGAGTTATCGCGTTACGTACATACATACAGAACGGACGGGCACATAAGCTCTCAGGCTATGATAGCCTGTGAGCTAAAAAAGGATACCAAAAAGGGTATTTTGAACAGAATTTTCCGAAATCAACGTGATTAAAAATTTAAGGAAGTGTTTAAATAAGAAATTGCGTTTTTTTTTCTGACTCGTTTTAATATCCATTTTTGCTCTCAAACGCATCCAATTTACAGATTCTCTTATTTAGGAACTATATAATGTGATGCATTAATCGGTTTTTTGATAAAGACATAATATATTTAGAAAACGGCTACCAAAAAGGGTATTTTGAACAGAATTTCCCGAAGTCTTCGTGATTTGAAAATCACGTTTTCACAGTTTTCACATAGCAAATTGCGCTTTTTATGACTCGTTTTAAAATCCATTTTCGCTCTCAAACGCATCCAATTTACAGATCCTCTTATTTAGGAACTATATACTGTGACGCATTGGCTAGTTTTTTGATAAAGATAGAATATATTTTTAAAAATGCTGTCAAAGTGAGTATTTCGCACAAAATTTTCCGAAGCAATTATGATTAAAGAATTAAGGATGTATTCAAACAACAAATCGGTTGTTTTATGACTCATTTTTAAATTTAATTTTTTTCTCAAATGCATTCAACTGGCAGTATCTTGTTATTTAGGAACTGTATAATGTACAGTTTTGGTCGATTTTATGAAATAAATTCAGAATTTATTTCAAAATATGTTGTCAAAATGGGCATTTGAGCTGAATTTTTCTTAAGATGATTCTGAAAAAAACCAGTTTTTGCAGAAAAATGAAATTTAAAATTTTTCATAAACGGCCAAATGAAGTTATTAAACTGGGTTTATCTCTAATAATATTTTTTTTTTGTTGTTGAAATGAGCACTTTTTGAAATCTACCTCCGCCTATAGGCCCAGCCGACAGGGATTTATTTATTATTATTATGTGACTTTAATGATATATGTACGCATATGAGAAAGTGACCACAGATATTAATATATTATTTTTATTACTTAAAAAGTGTAATAAAAATTTTAAAACCAGAAAAGTAGTTGTATTTTTTTGACATGTTTCAACCCATCATAGAGTCTTTTTAAAAACAAATTAAAAATTATATTCCCGAGTTGCACGTCTAGCATGCATTGAATTGAAACGCCATCATTCAAGTTTTCATGTGACGGACGTTATATATATATTTTTTATTATTTTACTTGGATTATAATTTTTATTTTTTCTAACCATCGAGCCACATGTGCCGCAGTTCCGGTACATTTATTTTCATTCAATTTTGCATATGCCGCACGTTATACCATTTTTAATTTCTTTTGAAAATGACTCTGTGATGCGTTGAAACATGTCAGAAAATAAACCAATTTTGTTGTTTTTAAAATCTTTATTACACACTTTAAACAGGTAAAAATAATATATTTAATAATGTATTATATAACTTTCTTAATTGCAGGTAAGAAAAAACAACTATGTAAAAATTATTTCCTATAGTAAGACAAACTTCCGAAATATTATTTATAAGTGTTGGATTAACTGTATCTCACAGTATCCAATTACCCTTCATACATATCCCTGTTATCCATTCTTGAGAACATCATACGGTAATTTTAACAGCACCATTATGCTTGAAAAGTGAAGCAATATGTGTAAATGCATAATAGTATCATGGTATTTATATGCATATTCTTAAAAAAAATAATAATAGTACTTGATATATTTTAATGAAAAGAAAAAAAATCCATTAAATAAACGTTATGTGTAGATAAAAGAAAAAAGACCTTTTTAGAACTTATCACAGAAAAGACAGAGATATAATTTAATTGACAAACACTGTTTTAAAAAGTGGAGATGGGGATTCATTATTGACAAACGCTACTAATTAAAATAAATCAACGGTACTTTTATAAATAGCTTATGGCCCAGTTACCTCGTTTCTCCAGTTACCCCAGCTTGCCTTATATAATAAAATAAATAAAGTTTATTACTTTATTTTTACGTTGCCTAATACTTTGATAAAATGCATTATTTAATATAGAAATTTTCCTTTAATTTCTGTAAAGAAAACTGTTATAATTTTTCCGGTAATCTATCATACTATTTTTTAATTAATAGGAATTTCATCTCGTTTATTTTATGACTTTTAACTTTTCTTTTATAATATTTTTTTGTGTATCATATGTATACTAAATGAACTTTTTATCTTTTTCCCCTTTAAGAGTATTTTCTATTACATCATGTAGTGATTGAAAAGAAATTCTTTGTCTGTTTTTTCCTTTTAGTATTTCTCGCAAACAATATTAAATGTGTCATCTGTAAAGAATAATGACAAATTAGCTTTCATACAGGGTTCTTTCTTCAGAATACCTATTGATAATATTGATCTCAATTTCACTCTTTGTATAAAAAGAATGTATGACAAGAAACAGTTTTTAAATAATCTACTGAGAATATAAAGTAATATTGTTCGAATCCGAAATGTGGTTTCACAGAAAGTTTCTTTTTATATATATTTTTTTATATACAGGTTAAATATGTATACTGCATAAGGAAATATTTTTAAAATACCAATTATAGATTACTAATATTTTAAGCACAATATTGTATACATATTATTATTTTTTTAACGAAGCCAATAAGAAAAAATAAATTTTTTTTATGGTTTTTAAAGGAATGTATGTACACATCCTTCTAATATACATTAATAAAACTACTGTGATCTTCAATAATACATTATATCATACATTTCATACTGCATTTCAAGCCGGTTTTCCTGTTAAAAAATACCACTAAGTTTATTATTTTAGCAGAGATTTTTTTTCTTATGTTATTTGAGCATGTATCTTGAAATAAGTCATTATGTATAAAAGAAAAAAAATGACTTAATATAAAACATTTTCTTCAAGTCATAATGTCAGCAAATACGCGCTCCATGGCTAGCTTTAAAAGGTGGGGGGTACTAAGCATTCTTTTCAAATCAGTTATTTTTTTTTTAATTAAAACTTTATTTTAAAAATGTCTTTTTTTTCAATTTCAGCTCAAGAAAACTTGTTGATTGTTTTGCCGTTGTATAATTTTTATTTTCCAAATTATTTTCGTTGCTGCCGTCGTTTTGATTCCTTCTAGTACTTTTAGTCTATTATGTGATGGCTCTCATAATATACATGTTCACAGTCACGTCATTCTGCCATGATTGCAAGTTAGTGTGGTCAAATCACTTCAGTGACGAAATTGCCACCACTCCGTGACGTCACATTGTAACTTATACATTAACTTCTTTAAAAATTAAAAAAAAAATCCAAAATTTTTCTAAAACATGTTATTTACTAAAGAAAATATTTTTTCTGGGTATCTAAAAAAAATCTACGTCGCTCTAATATTACTACATGTAAACGTACCTCACGTAACGTATGTGCTAAAAGAATCCCCTGTATTTTAAAATCATAGTTGGACAAAAATATGAATTTAAATAATAAATGAAAATGAACAGAAATGTTTTAATCAGACCGTCGTAATGCATTTGGTAGCTCGGATTCGGTGGATTTTGTAATAAACTTCATTATAATATTTAAAGTTACTTTTATATTTTCAATAATATTTTCCTTTTCTATTAATATTTAACTAGCTTAAGTTAAGTTTAGTTGTAGTTATCTTTAAAATAAATGTTGTCATTAGTTTATAAATTTTTGAATAAATTAAAATTTTTTTTAATAAAAATTGTAATATACAAAATGTATATATAACACATGACATAGTAATTCATATTTTTATTTCCTTCCCAGAAAATTCATTAACCCTTTCCGGCGCACTACTCTTTAAAGTTGAAAATTAAAGAAAACAAAATTTACGCAATCTATTTAGGCCTAGGGGAGTGCACAGGTATAATTTTGTAAAGATAGCACAAACCATTTTAATTATACAGCTGTTGCCGAAGTGGCAACCCCGCATAGGTACAGCATTGATAAGCGCAGTGAGAAGAGCATCGCAGTGAAGCGCGTATTAGAATAAAATATTTTACCTATTATTTAAAAACAATGGAATTTGATCTCTGTGGTGCAGCGATCTACAACTCATAAGAAAGATTTAAAGTAGCCATTAGAGTAGTTTTTGAAATATTCACTGTCTTTTTATGTCTCTGAACAGGGGGAACTTTAGGTGTTACCGACCCGGCAACACTGCGCCGGAAAAGGTTAAGAAAATAGCTATTTTAATAGCTGCTTTATTCTACAGGAATTTGTAGAAAAAATTAAAGAAGTTCTTTTCACCGATAACTTTTCTTCATTTTTAAAAATATATTTTGTATTAATGCATACAATAGAAACTTTAACTTTTATTTTTAAAAGGCCTTTCATCATTGTACATTAAAATGATTTCATATACTCTTAAAATGTAAATAATATTTTATTTTATATACCCTAATTATGACTAATATAATTTTTATAATTCACAAAAAGATATTTTACAATCTGTTAATTTTTTTTTCGAAACTGATTAAAAGCAAATATGAAATGCACATACACACAAAAACAAGAAAAAACCCAATTCAAACAGAAAACTTTAATTACAGAAAGTCTCAAAGTATTACGCATTTACTTTTCAAATCTATGGAATAATTTTAAGGAAATATCAGAAATTATCGTATGCGAACGATAGGAAGAGGGAACATAATGTATTTTCTCTTTCGAGCAGAGGTTGAAGCTTGGAGTAACTGTGTTATCGTTGTTTATAGTTGGTTGTGGACTTTTAAAATTTTACCAATGTTATAGAGATATGCAAATAAGAGATAGTTTGCATAATACACCAGCCTGGAAAATGTTCAATGTCTGTGACGTGGTTGATGTAAGCTCATCAATGTCATTGTACAGATTCGGATATAATTGTTCGAAAGAAGATTTACCCATTTGGATTATTAAAATAAAAATACTGAGGACTGTGTCAAAAAGTAATGGGTAAACAAAAATGATTTTTCCTGCTTTTTTATAAGTTTTCTGTTTATTTTGTGTAAAATCATATTATAAATGCAATAAATATAATTAATATTACTTTTATGAATTCATTAAATTTAATAAATTAAAAAAGTAACATTTATTTTGCTGAAAGAAATAACTGTATGACAAGGATTTTAATCAGATGGTTGATACCATTCTTTTAATTTGCATTTTAATCACATTTCTTTTCCTTTTTAAAGATACATGTTTAAAATCCCATTTTCATAAATTAAAATAAGAATATATATAATCATTATTTCACGTTTTTAGTAATATATCAAGTAGTTTTGAGGTGTTTAACTGTCAAAATTAGTGGTAAATATACGAATTTATGCAGTAATATTACAATTTTATACATATTTTACATATTTTTCATTACCTTTCTAAATCTGGCATAGTCTCAATAATTTCATAATTATAATTCTCTGACATTAACACGTTCGCTGTCAATTATGAGAAGATGTGATGATAGTTAATGCCGCACTGTAGAAGTGGGTTTTTCCCAGAAGCCGAGATATGTTTTATAACAAAGAATCAGTGAAAGATTGTCCCCCGCCAGCGCGTGGCTGGCTATAGGACATCACCCCACATCACGCGCTTTCGTGTGAGCGGCAACGAATGTGTTAATTATTTTACACCATGTATTTAAAATAATTATAATATTATTCTTGCGATAATTATAATAGTTCATTTTAAAAAATAAGTAATTCTCGAATATATTTTGTTAATTATCCGTATCCTGACTGTCTATGCCTTATATGTATATGTATATATATATATATAAAGAGAGAGAGACGCACATAAGCTTAACGAAGAACTGAAACTTTGGTCTATTCATACATGCACAGGCCACTATAATAGGGAAGTACCAAAGCGCAATACCTAGCATTCCTTTGTACTCAAGATTTTCAACTGCAATCTGTATGTTACAAATATTGCGCGTAAGCTTCATGTAGTTTTACCAAAAGATAATTCTACATTAACTTATATAGACAGATTTTAATTCGTTAATTAATCAAACATGTTTTAATTTTCCGTAATGAATGAAAAAGAGCTTAGGTTAGGATTCGATTCCGATGCTCTGATGTTCTGCTAATTAGCTCTATGCTGCTAATGTTCTGCTGACTTAACTGTCCCGGGCAAATTTGGTGCACACAATTTTCACGATGAAGTTTTTTTTTTCATAATCTTACAAATCTTATGTCTGATTCATACGGGTAATATGGAAAATAAATAAAGTATTATCGCATATGATTACATATAATAATTATAAATATAGATTTATATTCACTGTGTAAGTTTTGTCCGCCATATTTTTGCAGAATAGCTCAATTGACAAAGCGTTCACAACTTGCGCTAAAGGTTTTTGTTCAAATCCTGGCACTTTTTTATTCTGTTTTAAAAATTACAACTCTAGATAATTAAAAAAATACATTTATAAACATCAGCGTTATTGTTCATAAATGTTGGCAAGCTGTAGATTTTTGCATATGTACTGAGACCTTTGGATGTCCATATGAGTAAAATCTTTTCTAAAAAGCATAAAAAATATTACAGTTTCAACAACATACTAAAAAATGAGAGAAATGAAAAAATTCGCCTGGTCAAATCAGCAACATTAAACAGTACATGTGTGTCACTTATAAATAAAATTGAAGCTACGCAATATTCTTCAAATATTCAAAACAACACAACCTATAACTGTTATAAGACATGTGAGAAAAATTAAATTTTTAACTTTAATTTAGCAGAAAGTTTCCATACTGCATGTCACTGTTTATATATACTAATACCGTATTTGTTCATAAAGTGTGAGTATATGATATTATGACTCAAAGCCCATTTTAAGAGAAGCATGGCATGCAGTAATTATAATTTCCGATGATCCTGTTTCTTTTAAAATATTAGAGAATTGTTAAATAAATTTAAATCGTGACATAATCATCACAGTGTTAATCACAATTTCAGCACAAATGATCTACAGAGTGAGTCAATATTCATAGGACAATTTTGAGGAGTGGCATGGTCTAATTATAAAAAACAATTATAGTACAGGAATATATGACCGGAAGTGTAGCGTTGAGGTACAAACACCGAAAGACTAATTTGACCCTTTAGTTTATTTCAAAATTTCTCGCTTTAACATATGTACCTCCGGGAAAATATTCTTATGGAATGCTCCTCAACCTTCTACAGCTTTCTTTTTGTGATGTCATTTTCTACTTCTAGACATGCCCCTGCTAATCAGATTTAAATCAGATATATACGTAATTCAAAATGTGGTAGCACTTGACCTCTAATTTTTTCATCATATCTTAAAATATCATAAAAAATTAAAACTAATATAAGGCTTTATATAACAGCTTTCTTTAATACTCTATAACATTACATGCTACATACAACGAAAGTTTTTTATTTTTATTTCCTTTTATTAGTCCACGCTAATTGGTGATATTGCTTCTTAGGGTAAGTCTTTCTTGAGAGAAAAAAAAAAAGTACGGTATTATTAGTTTTTTCGATTCCCGCACATATGGAGGATGAAGGATCGTCTACTTTTGTTTTTAACACCTTCGCTGCCGCTTACGTAAAGATGTGATGATAGTTAATGCCGCACTGTAGAAGTGGGGTTTTTCCAGAAGCCGAATTACTTTTTATAACAAAGAATCAGTGAAAGATTTTCCTGCGCCAGCGCGTGACCGTCTATTGTACATCACCCCCACACCACGCTCTGGCGCGTGAGTGACGCCTCAACGTTAGCCCCATATCACGCGCTGACGCGTGATCGGCAGCGAATGTGTTAAGCTGTGAAGGTTTGGGTGCATCTAGGAGAGTCTTCTCGCCTTTTTTCGATCATGATTTGTACAACTATGTGAACTGATATGCTTAATATTTTGATAGATTTTTTTTAGAAGTGATTCGTTTTAAATAGACCAACAAAAAGGCAAGTGAATAAAGAAGTTCCAAATTTTGCGGTACGTGGCCCCGAGATGGATTTTTTTTTTATCACGAATGTAATAAAATGTAATGTCCACATCGTATGTCTCCGTAATCTCCAAGCGTTTCATAAATCATTATGTCATGCTAAATATTTTTTTTTTTCAAGATAAAAATTTCATATCATTAGTATTGAAAAAGTGGTGATCTAATTACATAATATACCATTTTCATAAATGAGCAATTTTCTTCTAAATGTATACTTTAAAAAATAATATATTACTTGCTCAGCCTTCTATGCTTATTCATTTGTTGTTTTCAAAAAGTTTATTTATGCACATAAGATACCCGAAGTAATAGATTTGTTTTATTTTCCTTTTATTGATAATTAAGTATTTAAGAAAACTTATTTAATAAAGGATGTCATATTCAAGTAGTCATTTGTAGCCACAACTTAATGTTTTTCTTACTTGATCACAAATATAAAAAGATAGAGTTATTTGAATTATTAAAAATTATTTTAACTTAAAAATGTATGTATCATCTTGCGTTTTTCAATAAACGTAACAGCTTTATTACACAGCACGCGTGTAGGATAGCATATAAACAAATACTTTTAGATATTTAATTTAAAAAAACCTGAAATTCATTTTAAAAAACGAATACAGAAGTTCGATTGGTATCCTCACTTACCTTTGACAAACATATAAATATTATTCCACTGGGATTAGACGTATAGTTTCCAATAGATGCTTGTTTAACAGTTTCAAAAGATTTTTTCGCTATATTTAAGACCAGAGCTACAAAACTGTTATTTTACAAAAAGTTATGAAATAAAAAAAATATACTGGGCCTGTGTACATAAGCTATATTAATAAACATAAAATGTCTGTATTACAATATTTTTACTTAGTTAATTACTATGATAAAAAATTACTTTTACGAGAGCAAAATTTAAAGAAAAAATAAATTTATTAATTCCTTGAAATTTTCGGTCTGAAAAACAGAAAAAAAAATATAAATATTCTCTGACAAAATACAAAACTATAAATAGTGATTCGTAAAAATACTTTCATATAAAGAGTATAACATCTTACTCTTTTCAAATGATATTTGTCCATTATATGTATTTTTTTTCTAAAATATAACTTATTCGTTTTACAGAAAGAAATTTCAAGATGTATTTCTTTAGAAGTCTACAAAATCCTAAACAACACACTAAATTTAATCTTATAGACATTCCTAAAGTTGAAAGGTACATTCTGAAACAAGAATTGCTTTCTGTAATGCATTCCAATGTGAATGTCACGTCGATATTTAAAGAATTCCGAAAGTTCGACAGCTACAGAAAGACAAATTTCATTAATTCTTTCGTTGACATATGTGAACTTTCTCAGTTTTTTGTGTGGTGGTTTCTTAACATATAACTTCTAACGTCGTTGGCAGTGTTTAAGTTAATGAAATATATTTTTTATATATTGTTTATTTTTAAAAAAATAGATAAAAACATAATGATAGGTGAGTAAAATTTAATAATTATTTTCATAATATAGGGAAAAAGAATCTCGCACAATTACAGTGGAAGAATTAAAAAGTTTTCTTTTACTACATGATATTTTTTTAATCTAAATCAGTTGGAAAAAATTCTGCCACTTTATATTATAAAATATACTCACATTTTTGTAAATAAACTTAAAGATTCTTAAAGTATACGCTTATGGGAAGGAAAAATAAAAATAATAAGGGCATGCAATGTACTTCGGTCTTATTTTATATTTAAATTTCTAAATTAATTAACTATGAATTTATTTTCTAGTTATTTATCATGTTCTGCTCTTTTCATAATTTTATTGATCTGTAATTTCAGGCTAATTATATATTTTAGTTACTGGTTTATATTTTAATTAAAAGAAATACATTTTTTAGAATCACAGAACGACATGTAATTTTTACCATGATCCTAGGCATATTAACCATAGAAATTTGTTTTTCCATTTCTAACAAAAAAATAAAAGAAAAATCATGAAACATGTTTATTATTTATTTAAAATAACTTTGAAACGTATCATTCATATCAATTTTGTCAGATGTAATTATTTAATTTTTTTAAATAATATAAAATATAATGTGTAAATAGAGAAGAAAGAAAGGAAGGGTATTACAACCACAATAAATATTAATTAGATTTTAACTGATGCATTTTTATATTTATGTGCATTATCAAAATGCAAAAAAAAGTTCCTCAAAAAGTTAATTTTTTTTTCAAAAATAGATAATATATGCAAAAATACGAAAATAATTCTTCTGACTCTTACATGAAGTCAAAGTTCTGATAAAATGCTAAATAAAATGTTCTCAACTGATTGAAAAACATATTTTTCTCAAAAATGAATTTGATCCTAATGATATTAAAATGTTTAATTCAAATTATAATATTTGAATATTCACCATAATTTTGGCCAAAATGCATTGAACTTTTTAAAAACGTAATACTGCACTGGAGGGTAAGTAAATAGTTAGTTAATATATCCAAGCAAATATTTTGGCCAATGATTAAAATTTCTTTCATAAGAAAAAAAAAACGATTTTTATAAGTTAAGTAAATTTGTGAAAGAAGTGAATTTCATCAAATTATAAGGGGGTTTAAATGTGTTACTTTTCTTAAAATAGGACAGTTCTGTAGCCTTCCTAGAACAAACTGGATACACTTTTATAAAATTGCAGCTTGCACTGCAAAGCCATTCCACTGTTAGATATATATATATATATATATATTTTTTGTATTTCAACCAAAGAGAATGCTCCATAATACAGTCATTATGGACCTGAAGTGACTGGAGTTACCAAGCAGAAAAAAACTGCAGATTTTTAACAAAGTAATTTAAGTATTCCCAGATACAAAATGCATTAGATTTCAAAATTAGAGATCGGGAAGGTAATATATTTAAACACATTTTATTGTTTTGAAACGTTAACACATTAAAAAAAATAGTGTATTCTTAACTTTTTCAGGGACGATCGTATGTTTATGAAACTAATAAATTTTAATTCTCAAACGCCACATTGACACAATGATTTTGGTAAAATATTTCCCGTTTAACACGCATGTCAAATGTAGTCTTTTTTCTTAGTTTCACATAAATGTGATCGTAAACTTCCGAATAATAATAATTTAATATTGTTAATATATTTTTAATATATTCCAGATAATTTATTTTTTATACGGTCCCTCGTTCCAATAAGTGATATTTAGTAATTTTTTACTTCTACTTTATATACAAAAAAAAAAAAAAGTCACATTTTTCTGTGATTAAAACTGACCGAGTAATAGCTGTTTAAATTTGAAGCATCTTTTTTGCTGCAAAATAGGGGTTAGTCACAAATTTACTAGAAAAAAAAATAAACTTCAGATATAACATTTAACTATAAACATTGAGAGTACAATTATTTTTACAATATTATTTTTAAACACATGTTGATGTTTACATATTAAAGCAAAATATACAACTTATAAATAAAATAACAGAATTTTTGGTCAATTAAATTATGAAAAGCAACAGTCACAATTCGTAACAAATTGATACATTTTTAAAATTCTATTAGAATACTTAATTTAACGGAATTTAGTGTAATCCTATAAAATAAGAAAATGGTACGTATCTAAAAAAGTATTAATATTACATTGTCAATGGATATAAATAAATACGTTAATTGAACCTCGATCGATTATTTGGAAGTGAATTAAAATGGAAGTAATTAGGAAATTAATACAATTTTTGAATTAGGAAAACATACATACGAATATTTTAAGTAAAATAAAAGCTTATCAAAATAAAACACGTTTATAAAATAAAATCATGAAAAGAAGCAGTTTCATTTCCTTAGAAAGAAAACATATGTAAAAATACAACTGAGGATGTGAATTTCAAAACTCGCCTTATCGCTTTTGTTTTCTCTATCAGTCTATTCCAATCTGCACTAATATAACACTATAATCTCCAAATTTATAATGAAAACCAATGGATGCATTTAAAGGTTTTTCGCGATTCCCCAAAATTTCATTTTCTCGATAAAGATTATTTTGAAACTCACACCTTAATTTATATTAACCAATCTAGATGTTAATTAATTAAAATTAACACTAACTTAAAACTTATACGGTGGCAACACCATCAGTTAAATCACTTTAAATATATATATTTACCTCATTTAAAACATTTTTGTAATTGAAATTATACGTCTGTGACAAATGGTTTAAGAAGTATTCATTGGACAGTTCTAGAAATTGATGCCCTTTATAATACTTTAAGCAATTAGTCTACGTTCTCTTAAATCCTAGTCCAATTCATCCGTTTACAGCTTCAGAAAAGTGGTTAAGTCATGAAATTTAAAGTTTCATAACTCGGTCAATTTTAATGTTAGATGATTGGGAACTTTTTTCTTTTACTTGTTACAGTAGTGAAAAAAAAAAAATTACTAAATACCACTTATAGGCCTGGGAAAGCGTACAAAAAGTTAATTTTCGTAATTTTTTAAATAAAATTATGTTTTAATAAATTGCGTAAAAAACAATTATTTACCCTTTTTAAAGCATTTTTGCATCTGGAAGTATATGTCAATGACTTACGGTTTAGAAATTAGCCATTCACCACTTTGAGAGGGGACAGGAGCACCCTGTATAATCAAATGTAAAAAGGAAAAAATGTTTTAAATAGTATAGCTCACAAAATCAACATTAAGTATGCATACTCTAATAAAAGATTAATGTATTTTTCATTTAATATGTATGTTAAATTAGCCGTTTTTCTTAGATCCGCATAAATATATTCGTAAATTCCTCTGTCATTCTTGTATTTCAACATGATAGGAAAGAAAATACTTAAACCTGAAAGAGTTATGCTTATCCTCATCGTAGAGTATTAATTACCTTACCAGATGCTTGTTTTCTATATTGCCTAACAGCGAATGCAGCATTTTTTTTTCTTTAGTATTATTTGATCATTTTTTTTCAAATATTAACTTCACATTAAAACTAAAAGAAGCAATTGACTATTTGTTGGAAGCGCATCACTAATAAAACATTATAAACCAAACAATATGCTATGTGGGCAAAAAAGAAAATTTTAACAGTTTAATCGCAATTGTTTATATAACAGCATTCTATTATTTAAGTAATATTTTTTTAATAAATTATAATACATAATCATAGGTATAATGTATAGAAAAATATTTAAATATTATAACTCACAGTAACAACACTAAGCATGCATACATTAATAAAAGAAAACTTTTTAAACTGTAAATGACTATAACGATATATTCTTTTAATTTTTTTTTAGTTTTGATTTTAAATATATATATAACATACAAATTAAATTTATGTTGATTAAGGATATATACATTAAAGGAAATAAATCTTAAATTCCATGAAGATCGTACCAAATGCTTTATACGTCAATCTAATTACAATGGACTTCGTTTGCTCTACAGAATCGTACTCGCTAACTGATTACATTAATTCCGAGTTTTAGCCAATTTGAGAGGTGTAAATCTACGAAACAGGTAATTGTTAATTTTATCTAGCACGTTTTAAAGCATTATACGAAAATATTATTAGTTAAAAATGCATTTTTCATGTGCAAAGTCTATCTTAAAAATATATATTCTATATTATATACTTTTGAATCATTCATTTACAATAAACTGTATTAAAATAATAAAAATAAAATTTGGTTTCATTTTATGTGCTTTAAATGTACTATCAAATTGCAGTTTTTCTAAAATATATTTTATTTATAAAACTCATTTAATAATGTAAAACTAACATTTTTTATTTATATTTTACATTTAATTTTGGATACTTTGTAGTATATTTTAAATATGTTTAAAAAATATTATTTTAAAAACATTTTCTTTATTTTTATAAATAAAAGCAAAATAGTTTTAGCCATTTTAATATAAAATTCCAGCGAATTTAGCAAACATGTGTATATCTCAAACATTTAATAAATTATTTTATCACAGAACAAAAAATTATTAAAATCAAATAATATTATGATATTTCTTTAAAATTCCATGTCCATTTAAAGGAAACAATAATTGGTAAAAAAACATTTTGCCTAATATTAGACCAAATATTTAAAATATTCTAATTTCTCTTGAATTTGTAATTTATTTTATATTTCTTAAATGTGATATAAAATTAATTTTTACAATTTTTTTTTTATTTTTTATTTATTTATTTATTTTTTGTAAACAAAAATAACATAATTGGATATTTTTAGTATCTAATTCTAGCAAACTTTTTAAAAATATGTATAGCTCAAAACATTTAATATTTTATTTTCCAATAGGTATAAAAGTTATGTAGATTAAATTTTTTTATAAAATTTCTTAAGAATTACAATTCTAATTAAAATAAGAAACCGTTTGTAAAAAAAAAAAAAAAAAAAAAAAAAAAAAAAAAAAAAAAATTGCCAATTTTTAAAATATTCAGATTTCTCTCATTATTGTAAATGATTTTATAATATTTAAATGCATAAATATAATATTTACAATATTTAATAATCACATGTATTATTTAAATTATATATAAATACAGAACATAAATATAGAATTATCAGAAAAATAAGAATTGCCATCAAACGAGAGGAAATACTGTGCTTTCTGTTGAATATTTTAAAAGATTCTAAAATAGTTGTTAGGCAATAGTTGATATAGTTTAAAATTAGCCAAGTTGCATCCTAAAAGGGTGGTCGAAGATTAAAACAGCGCGTATTAAAATTTTGACGTAAAGTTTATGAATTCTTTACTAAAATATGCAGCTCAATCATAAATAGAGAAAGAAAAAATAAATAAAATCAAAGAAAAATTTCTCAGAACAAAGGGTGTAGTTTTGTAAAAGCACAAGCAAATCTTCTAAAAGATCCACGTTTTTATAAATAGGCTCCCCACAAAATATATATTTATATTCTAAATAGATATGTCCCTGATGCGAGCGTTTATGTTAATGACCACAATGTATATATATATATAAAAATTTATATTTACGTCGCAGCAGTGTTGCGAGCAGTTTTCGCCGTAAAAAATGCAATAAATGAAATGTAATAAAAAAATATATCTACTTTTGCTGTAAATAAAACAAATATTTTTATAGTGCACACAAGCACGATAATTCTTTCACCTGTAACTCATTGGAAGATTTCGTGCTTTTAATGGGCTCAATGACAAAAGAATTTCGTCAAAATAGACGTAACATTACTTTGAGAATTTTTTAATTTATCTGGGCTTTGTGAGTAAAGTTTTGAATTAATAAGAGATAGTTCTTGGGAACAAGCATAGTGCGAATTCCATTAATTTAGAAGTTGAAATTATGCAAAAAATCAATGTATCATCCTGAAAGTTAATTATACATAATTAAACAAAATTAACTTTAACATGTTCAAGTTTATTTAAAACGTGATTAAAATAATCATCTATAGATGTTAATAAATAATTTTATTTTAATACCGAATTTATACCATAAAATATACCGAGTTTATGGTTCATCATCCTGAACAGTGCGTTCACATAATTTTAATAAAACAATCATTGATAATTGTGACCGTAAAGTATATTCTCTTGGACCAACAGTCTCACTGAAAAAAATCAAAATAGAGCGAAAAAAACAATAGGCAAAGTTAATAGCATGAGTTTTAGCAAGTCATTAAAGAAAAACAATAATTTAATTTGTATAGATTTTCTTTATTAAAAATGCTTATATAGAATTGTTTTTAACAGAAATGTTATGTTTGTCTTATATCTATCCGTTTTCAAGCATATGTGTAGAAACTGAAAGTGTCAAGTACTTCATGCTATGTTTCTTTTTACGGTTTCGTTCATATAGGAAAACACTATTTAACACTGCCTGTCATACCGTCACAGAGACCGTATGCAAAAGACTTCAAACTTAATGTACATACAGCTGAAAAATCATAAAATTTTGAAAATTTCTATTATTTTAATTAAATATTTTTTAATGTCAACCATTTAATTTTGCTATTTAAATTTTAAAAGAAAAATAAAATGTTCCGTAGTTAACTCTTAGAATTGACATCATAGCGCACAGTGATCATAGCATCTCATAAGTGAATAGTAGATTATTAGTTTCAGTTCTAGTGCTCAAAGTTACAGTTTTCATATTATGATGGAATTAATTAAAAGAAATTTTCTATTTCTTGATAACTTAAGGATTTATATTATTAACGTTTTAATTCATTTAACACTCATAATGTTTTTTGGAATTTAATTTTCTATCTATTTAAAAAATTATTGTGATTAAGTAATGATTCAACATTTTAAATATAGTTTAAACAATGTTTTTCATTTTTAGAAAAAAAAATTTTATTTATATCTCCACAATTTTTTTAATTCCAATAAATAAATAAATAAAATAAAATAGAATTTTTGATTTTATTTAAACAAGGCAGAACCCTTCAACTTTCGAAGAATGAAAAAAATTTAAAAAAAAAAAACTGCTGAATTAATTTATAACTAGCGTATACAATTAGTTACATTAAAAACGCAATTTATGCAGGAAAGTCAAAATCTTAAACAAAATATATTTAAACTAAAGTTGACAAATTACGATTTCTCTAAAAATCAGTTTTAGAAATTATCAAATTAAATGTAAGCAATCTAAACCAGATATCACTTTCATCATCTCACAATTTATATATGCCCCTCTCATATCCTTATTCAACTTTTTTTTTTAAGAAAGACTTATTTTAATTTGAACATTTTATTATTTAAATTGAAAATTTGAAGTCTCGATCGCTATTAGCTGGAAAAATATATTATATTAAACTGTTCCTTTTTAGTGTAAATGAAAATTTCTGAAATAGTCTGTATGCGATAAATACTATAGATAATATCCCTGCGACATCGCATAAGGTAAAATGACTTTTTTTATAGTTTCGAACTCGAATTATTGCAAAGAACTTCTTTATTTTTTTGCCTAACTCAGCAAAATGAGTTTATCTAATGAAGAATCATCAACTTCTAAAACATAATCGGCATTTTTTGGATAAAAACTTCTCATCTCAAAATGCTCACGATTCTTCTAATAAAGGCACTGTAAATTTCTCTAAAACATTGAATTTTATTATTGCGTGATTTCGATTATATTACTTTCGAAATTGAAGATTTGAAAGCAGCTTGATTGAAAATGACTCACATCTATAAAATATATTTCAGTTTTAAGAATTAAAATACACGTTTTTTTTAATAAAATTATGTCATTCGGATGCGTTAATGCATTCCTGTTTTGAGATCCTATCCTAAACAATATTTATAGAAAAAGATATATATGACGCCATGGCAGAATAATACACAAACCCAGGAAAAGGTAATAAATAGGAATCATTTATTTATATTTTTTAAAATTCGAAAAAATCTTTTTACACAACTATTAATAAAGACACATTATACGTCTGTTTGATACGAATTAAATAAAAGTGGAAAAAATAGCTCACAAAACTATTCTTTAAAATATATTTTTGTCAAGAAAATGTGTTTTATCGAACGTAAAATAAATTTGTAATGAACTATTCGCCGGGATTTTTGACGCCATAATTACAAAACAGATATTAAATAATACAAAAAATTAATATCTCAAAAGTAAATTAAAATACAGTTTTCAAAGAAATTGCATTTAAAAGCGCATTTTTTCATTTCTACGATGATGCAAAATTTTAAAATGTGGGCTTTTTAAAAGTATAAAAATTTTCAGTAGCGAAAATTTCAAAACCGAAATTTCATTTAAAAAGTGCAGCTACTCACAAAAATGACGTATGCGTTACGCCCAGATACGTTTAGTGTTTAAAACATAGATAGATAATTTGATTTGAACATTTTAATCTGATTGATCCGATAGTAGTTGCGTCATTTTTTAGAATGCTATTAGTCGTTCTCGGTCTTTTTGCAGCCAGACCCACTCTTGCAGAATTTGCAAAATAAGAAATTTTCTTCACATAATATTCGAATGTTAGAGTTCGATAAAGTTATAAACTTGCAGTTTATTTGAATGATACATTTTATTAATGAGTTTTGGAATAATGGAAACAAGTAAAAATGAACTGATATTAGGGCAGTTATCAAAAGGTGGGTACAGTTTACACATCATAAATTAAGCTCCTAATAAATAACTTTAATCATCGTTGACTTTTTTATTTTTTTTACCAAGTTTTAAATTCTGTTCACATAAAATTTAATGTAATTTATTGTAAAAATTTTGTATAAATATCTTAAAATTTTATTAATCGGGGCTAAAATTGTCAATTTTGGACATTCATAACGTTAACTGTACCAATGTACTAACCAAAACAAAAAAAAAAATTCTAACTCGTTTCCAAGAGATTCCAATGATAAACAACGAATACATAAATGAAATGGACGATTGCTTTATAATTTTGTTAACAAATGGTAGTACTGATTTATTGCTTTTTGAAGTTAGAAGGACTTTTTTAGAAAGAATTTTTCTGCATTTTCTTATGTCCAAAAGTAACGATCGAAACAAAGCTGTTATTTCCACGCAAAATACATTAAGCAATTACTTTTAACTCTTTTTTATATCTTTAAAATCGTTTTTGTTTCATTTAAAAGTATCTATATGTGTTTTTGTAACATTTATTTGCAATAAATGCACTTTTCTCAAATAAGAAACTGGCATGTCCAAATTGCGTAGCGATCGAAACGCCGATATTTTCCCGTAAATTTATTTTGAAAGATGATCCGATATCCTGAAACGTGCAATAAGGTATTTTTTATAATGTTTTATCATAATTAATTTTGCGTTTTGCTAAGTAAAGCGTATGTAGTAGCTGTAATAATATAATTTTACTTAGAAGCACACTCAACACTCAAGTGTAACGAATGACATAATCGCGGTAGCTCGATCGTTACGAAATTTCGGACATGATTATTTAAAAATATGGTTAAAAATTAATAGTAAAACTTGTTTTTTATTTCAAAAGTAATTCTTTATTTATGTTGTGCTTTGTTATGTAGTTTGGAAACTTTTTTTTGCATTAAATGCATTTTTCTCAAATAGTAAATTGGAATATCCAAATTGCATAACGATCGAAACGCCGAATTTTATACGATATTAAAAAAATGGAACTATTCAAATTAAGAAGTAGATCTTGTTCTCGCATTCTCTGTAAAAGCAATCAAGAATGCATTATCAATGAAGCTAGTGAAAAAAAAAAGAATTTTCTATAATTGACTCATCATATTTAAAAATAGATAATGACATTAGTGACTACGCTTTGTAATTTATAATGAAAATTTATGGCCAGGCACTATTGAAAAGTTTACCATTGTTAAAGATAAAAATAATTAATCTGTAAATTTTCTGACACCCCAAGGTGATATTGATTCTAACAGATTTCGTTATCCCTCTAAAAAATGACAGCGCAAACTTGAAATACGAAGATATTTTCATGAAGCCACTATCTCCACCTCGCCCTGTGGCTGCAAGAGGAGACTATGCTTTTGAGAAAGAAATTATAGATAAGTGTATTAAAAAATTGCAGTAAACTAGCTTTTTTTGTGCAAATAAAAAAATAACTTATATGTTGGATATTTCTGATATTGTCTAAAGGTATGTTTTTTGCATAATCTGTAATTCCTGTAAAATTAAGATATTAATATTAAAAATGTAGCAAATATCTTAATATAAAAGTTTAACATTTGATTTTTCACACAGGTTTCTCATAATTCTTTGTAAATCGTGCGTAATTTGAGGATCACTGGAGCATTTAGAATATCACTGTCGAAATCAAGCATTATATTTTTCACCGGTAAATCCATAAAATCCTGTCGACTTGCTGTAATAATAAGTCGATTTACTTGAAATAATAAAGAGGTTTGCTTGAAATAATATATCGATTATCGTGGAATAACATCTTTGCTGTAATAATATGTCGATTGAAATGGAATGACAACTGTCTTTTCATCAATGCTGATATAGCGGCCGCAGTTAGCAGCAATGGAGTGGTGATCGAGGGGAATTTCTCCAGAAAATAATCAAGAAATTAGTTTTTAATTCTTTATTATTTTTCACCACGACCATAAGTTATTCCTCATCTCTCCAGTCTGGATAAGTTCATAATAGAAAACTTGTTCTAAGCCTGCACCATGTCAAACATTCTATATTATTCCGAAGATGACACAGGGAATCCTGATACTTGAAAGGTCAAAAGCATTTTCACGCTCTTCCAAACCAAAATGACTCTCTCAAAATTCCAAGCCAATATAGTCCCTTCCTTTTTTTAAGTAAAGCTTTTAAAGATCCATTAGGATCGTTTTCAACGTAGAGATAATTCAACCCGCCCTCTCCATTTGGCCGGTAGGCGTGACTAGATGCACGGAATCTTTACCGAATCGCGTAATAGTGTTATTTGCCCACGCGAAAAGTCGTAAGAATCCCTAGCAGAATTAATTATCGTATTTACTCATGTATAGTGTGTACGCGTATATAAGGCGCACCCCTACTTTAGAAGTAAAAATGGCGATTTCTTAAAATCTCGTGTAGAATGCGCACCCTAAATTTGATACGCTAATGAAGAATGACCAAATGAATTTCAGTTAAAAAAAAATAAATAAATCGAAACAAACATGATACCAGACCAGAAATCAAGACGAAAATGCATTGAGAGAATGACGAGAAATAGGAATGAGTGACGATAAAGAGAATTTCTAAATAACGTTTAGATAATGCCACTACCTCTGTTGTATAAAAAAACTGCGAAGAGTGAAATAAAAATGCAGTAATACTTCATGTAAATAAATTTTTCGAGTTTTAACATCTTCTTTGAATAATTTTATAAGAATATAGTTCGACTGCATCCAACAGTAAAATATATATATATATATATATATATATATATATATATATATATATATATATATATATATATATATATATATATATATATATATATATATATATATATATATATATATATACTTTGGAGTTTATATTACCTTGGAGTTTTGCCCCAATTTTTTAAAAAAAAGTGCGTCTTATACACGAGTAAATACGGTGAATAATAAAAACAAAATTAAAGCTTCGATAAAAGTTTTTTAATTCTAAAAATTAAAATGGATTTGTGTACTGAATGTAATATTACGCAATAAGATATTGGCATCCAAGAAACATTCTAGCTCTTAAAAAAATAATCAATAGATTATGCTAAGTTAAATAAAATAAAATAAAAGAACTTTAGCCGTTAAAAATATTAATACATTACGGAAACTGAGAATAAATGTATGTTCCATAAAACGTTAGAATAAACTCAGGGCGGGCAAAATGGCGATTTTTTTTATTACATATATTCGTACATATGTAATACATTAACAAATATACAGCATTCTTTAAATTCTTTGTGGTAAGAATTTTTTAGATAATAAGCACAACTTAATTATGGTACGGTGAAAATCTGTAATTTACATGTCAGCAATGTACAAAATCTGTAACCTACTGATTGACTAATTAAATGATTAATAATTAATTTTCCAAAATGCTTGCTGTCTTTTAATGTTTGTATATAACTTTAGAGACATGTATACTGTATTGTAAAAAAATGGCCTTAATTTTGAAAATTTAAAAAAATCATTAATAGTTAATGTTTAATGATTCCACGTCTTGATGATTTCCCATTAGAGGTTGTTCCGTAGAGTTTTCCACCAATTTTAACTTTGCTTGTAAAAATACATTATAAGGAAAAATTGTGATGACTTGTTACTCCACTATGGTAGTGAGTAAAAATTTTAAATTCAGATACATGGTAGTTCTCCATTATATTTGCATAAATATGAGTTAGAAGAGATTAATTGATATGGAAGGCCAAAAGTCTGACAAGCAACTGCTCCCACAATAAAACAAAAACTTACTTCAATCATTATTTTAAAATAATGTTGTTGGTGCTATCATTTGTGTAAGAATTTTATAATTATAAATTGCAATGCGGATTTATAAACTGAATGATAAGTTCTTTTTAAACAAAATATTAAAGAAAAACCCTTTATGCGATCTGCGAATACACGTCTCCACATATTTAAGACACATTCCACATTGTCAAGCAAGTGTCTGAAGCACTTTTGGAGCTCTAAATAAACATAATGATAAACACTTCTAACTAAAATTAATTTTCATTGTTTGGTAAGTGTATTCGATTGTATAGTGTCAAGAGAAAGATCATACAAAAAGTAGAGTTAAAAATTACATATTTGATTATCCAGAAATTCAGTTATTGATATTTATTAATTGCAAATTATTATTAATATTGTTATTGTAAAATTACTCATCCCACTCAGTAATGTACAGCATTTTTTTATATAAAGCAAACTGTCTTTTAAAATATCTGTAATTTTATTGAAAACAGGTGGAAATTATTTTTAAAGTGTTTTAAAATAGTGCCTGGCTATAAATTTTTATTACAAATCACAAAGCGTCTGTCACGAACGTCATACTCTGTTTTTAAATGTGAGGAGACAATTATAGAAAATTCTTTTTTCACTAGCTTCATTGATAATGCATTCTTGATTGCTTTTACAGAGAATGCAAAAACAAGATCTACTTCTTAATTTGAATTGTTCCAAATTTGTTTGTTATTTTATTGTGCGGTGTTTGCAATTTTTTGTCAATTTGTTGAGAATGCGTTGTGGAGCACAATGTTATTCAAAGAAAATATTTTTATCAGCACTGTTTCCAACATCATTTCAACACAACCAACAACACTATTCGTAGAATATATTTCTAGACAGCAACAATTTGCAGCATATTAAGAACACATTTCTCGAAATCAAAAATTTTGCTATATATTAACCCCTTGACTGGTTTGCCCTAACTCCGTACGGGCAAGACGACTTTGCTTATTTCATCATTTAAAGCTATTTGACACCACTATTATTTTTAAGAAAATATTCATACTAGACTAAATTTTACGAATATTTTATTTAAATAATAGTGGCGTGAATCCATTATTTTCTATTTATTGAACGGAAAAGAATTAACCATTTAAGGGGTTAAGAGCACAATCGCAGAAGAAAAAAAAAACATTTTGTATATGAAGTCTTCTAATTCCCAAAACGTGAATGTGTTGAAAATGGGTGACAAAAATACTGTAAAAAGTGTTTTATTTCATGTGTTGTGAATTTGCAGTACACAGACTACCAAAACATAATTTTTAAAGGCAATAATAGATAAATGTATCTTCTTTTCATTTCACATTTCTTTCAAATCATAAGAAAAGTTATTTAACAAAATGTATATATATATATTTTATTTGTTTTTTCCAGAACATTCGAAAGACAGTTTACATGAACTATTACACATGATTTCTGAATAGAATACAAATATTATACATACAAATTTAAATCAAAATATTGAGTTTTCACGGTAGCTGAAATTTCTTTATTTGTAGTACATTTATGTTTACAAAATTTCACAATGCTTAGCTATTTTTTTTTTAATTTTTGCAATAAAATTCCAAGAAACAATCTTTTTTATAAAATATTTAAAAAAAAGAGTTCTTTCTTTTATTGAAAGTAACATGCATTATACTTAGAGAAAATGTAGTTAAAAATATAAAAAGTTTTTTTTTTCTCTGTTAATGATTATCTTTCATGGATACACCACATTTGAAACTTGAGAAAAATTAATTTAAAGCTTTAATTTTCAAAATAATCAATATTTCTCAGCTATTAACAACTCTAAAAACTTTAAAATATTTAGAAATAATTACTTTTTTTTTACTTTTCAAAAATTGAATTTGATGAAGTTTAAAAAGTGGAAAGTGCACTTAAGCAAATTAAGTACCGTAAAACAAATAAAATACAACAATTAAATCTTTAGTAAGAGAGAATAGATTTTCATCATTTTGTCCGCACTTTTTTACTTCTTAAATAAATATGCTTGACATATGAGTATGTATTTTTATGCCGTTTAAAATTTCTTTTAGAAAGATTGTTTGCAGACGTGACTTGAAATTGAGAATAGCTAAAAAAATCAAACTAGCATGTTTTCTCATATTTACTTTTCCATTTGCATAAATATATCTACTATGAGAAAATTATTATATTGTTAACTTTGTGCTGTTGAAAATGTCAAATTAATTTAAATTTCATTTTTTAAAGAACTTAAAAAATACTGATGATTTTCAAAGCATATTCTATTTACAATTGAAAGATTTGTAAGTTTATTTGCTAAGATGATTTTTAGTTAATTTTCAGAATATACTAAATTAACAGCATAGTTATTCATAGAACTATACTAAATTAAGCGTATAGTTAAATTTTTAGATGTTTTATTTACATACAAAGAAATTTTTATTGTATATAACTTTCTTAATGACTTTAAAAATATTAAACAAAAACGATAACAACAAATGTAATTGTTTTAAAATAGTTTTTAAATTAACTTTCGGTTCACCACGGATAGTGCCAAAATCCTTTACTTACGACCCTAAGGCCTTGGACTCTTAATAGAAAAGGAAAAAAAATAGAGAATTTGAAACCGGAAAAATTTAACAGAAAATTTAGACATATTAAAGATATTCAAAGACGGTTAGCTGGTGGGTGGGGCTCTGAGCCTAGCGATTTCTCCTGCCTTCATCCCGAATATATATGTCTCTAACTTGAATCTTTAACACTTGAATTATCACACTTCAGTGAGATAATTCACATATTAAATATTCCAGATTTTCAAACTCAATTTCACTACAGAAAAGTAATTGAAAAATTGATTAAAATATTACATATGTATTCATCGATGCTGGGTTTGTTTGTGTCTCATGATATGCCGCAGAATTGTGTGCTCATGAAGAGTTTCCATCTTGTTCTGAAGTTGCAGCCTTAACAAGATGTGGAGTTAGGCTAAGCCCAGCCCAGCCTAAGCACGATGCCCAGCTAAGCTGGGCATCGTGCTGGTAGCTTAAATGGTAGAGAACTTGGAGCACTAATCCAAGGGTTCCGGATTCGTTTCCCAGCTTGTACATTTTTCACTCTCTTCGTTTTATGCTTGGTTAGCAGTGGGATAATTCACGTATTAAATATTTGATAAGAACAAAATTATCAAACATACAGAAAAAAAAGTTTAGTAGCTGACATCTTAAGGATTCTTTCTTTTTCAAAGGTCTTTAATGTAAAACAAATGATTAAATAAATAAATAAGATGAAAAAAACAAAAATAAAATATGCAATTTTAAAATCTGCATATTTACTAGAGTTTTATCTGTATACTTAAAAAAGGTGCAAATTTGCAAAACCAGTTTTTGTAAAGCTACAGAAATCGATAGGTTTAGAAAAGAAGCTATTAAACGCACAGTGATCTTAGTAAAATTTATTAATTAACAGATAAAATTAACAAATGAAATGCTATAGTAAACATGTTTCGGCAACTTTAAGTTTCTAGGATTACAGATTTATTATTATTACTAGCTAATCCGCCGGCATTGCATGGGTCCGTGATAATCATGATGCGTGAAAAAAAATTTAACATTGACAAAGATGAAAAAAAATCGATTCTAAAAGCACAAAAACTCGAAAAATAGTAAAAAATTAATTCCAAAATCTTACTGAAAATCTTAATAAAAATCGATGAAATTGAAAAATCGCAGAAGACAAAATTTAGTAAATTAGGCTGTAAGTTTGAAACAATTTTCTTTTCATTAATGCATAAAAATAGCCCCAAAATGCGAAAAAATACTAAAAATCATATTAAAAAATTCGTTATAAGTTCGAAAATAGTTGTTCAAATTTCGAATAAACATTATTGAAAAGATAACAAATTTTACTACATTGGGTTAAAAGAATGAAACCGTATTCCTTTCACTAATGTGGAAAAATCGCCTCGGAAAATAAAAATAACGCTAACAATCGCTTAAAAAATTAAATAAAAAAATATAATCAAAACATCAAAAATCGGGCTTCAAGATGCAAAACTTCATGTATAGACGTATCTTCCTACCAAATTTTGTAAATCTACGTGCAACGGTATCTTCAGAACAGCGCTGACACACACACAAACATGTCTCTTTATTATTATAGATTATTATTATTTATTATTTATTATTTATTATTTATTATTTATTTTATTTTATTTCTTATTTTTTCTTATTTATATACATTTTTTTTTTTTTTTTTTTTTTTTTTTTTTTTTTTTTTTTTTTTTACAGTGTAGAAGTTTTTTGATGACAAAATTTTAAAAAAGTATATTTTTAGAACAGAGATTTTCTTTCCATAAATAAGTTCAATACTCCATTCAAATATAGTATTAAAACCTCGGTAGCTGAAAACTTGGGATTTTTTTAATCACTATAACAAGGTTTTATAGTTATCTTTGTTTTTGAACATTTTATAGATATATATTTAATTTTTTAAACCAAAAATTAAAAATACTTTTTTTTACATAAATGTGTTCAACAATCATTCAAAAATATAGGATTAAAATCTCATTAGCTGATACCTGAGGGATTCACTCTTCTTCCAATCAATATGAAAAGATTTTAAATCTGTTTATACTTATCTTTACTTCTGAAAGGTTTTTTTTAGATTTACATTAAATTATTCTCGGTTACGAAATGTTTAAAAATTGAACTTTTTAGCACCAATTTTTTTCCCCAAAATAATCGTATGTTCGATAACTTTAATAACTGACGCCAGGACAATTTTGAAGCAAACCCAAACAAAACCAAAACAAAAGAAATTAATGCATATGTTATCACAGTTAAAAAAATCAGTTATCGGTGGTATATATTTGTATTTTTAGTACAGATGCTTATTATAAGTTAGTTCTATATCTGAAGTGTTATTATTGATTATATGTAAGTAACTGGAAATTTCTCTCTATATATTTTTTAAAAAATCAAATAAGTGACTTAGCATATGTCTCCACTTTTAAAGTATCGTTTCACTGACTTTAGTTTAGAAATTAAAATCTCTCAATATGTAAAATAAAGAAATTGTTAAACTTATTAGTAATGAAACTCTAATAAAATTATACCAATATAAATATTGTACTTTGATAAATGGAGTTTTTGTATGATTTTACATGCACACGAAATAAAACACACAAAAAGATATAATTCTTAATCTCTGAAAATACTATATAACGGCAAAGGAGAAATGTGCCTTCTAATAGTTACGCATGATTCCAAAAAGTTTTCTTTATCATCAGGCATCCCAGGAATCAATAAATGTATACATTTAAAGTTTTTTTTTTAATTGTACGTTATTGATTTTTTTAAATCTTCGCAAATACTTGTTTTATTTGGGTACATGGAATATATGCCTTTCGGATGTTACCATTTCTCAAACAAATATTTCTATGGTCACAAAACATGTGTTTCTGACTGTGATATCTCATTAACATTAAAATTATATTTATTTTTTCGTTATTTGATCAAAAATAAATTTCTTTAATCAGATGACAATGTATAATTTGGAACTGATAAAATCCGGAAAATGATATTCCGGTTAAAAAAAAGTATTGATAAAATACAAATTTTATGGGGAATGCTTTGTAAAATCAGCGAAGGCTAAAGCTTTGAAAAAATTACTCTTTAAATCTGGTAAAAACATTAATTTCGGTGATTTCTACATGTAACAAAAAATGTTACAATCCTTTGGTAATTCAATATTTTTTTTTACTATGTAAATATATTTCATGGACAAAAAAAGCATTTATATTGTTTATCAATTAATTCTTTCGAAATATGTTTATTCGTAAATTTCATAAAAAAAAATATTAATTCATACCAATAGTGTTTCTAAGCAGTTGAGAGTACAAGTATATATTATTTTTAATATTTCGTATAAAAAAAAACCTTTATTTATGTCAGCGACATTTAAAGATAACATTTGTTCATATATCGTTATTTTAACGTTTTCTAAAGTTTTCAAATTCTTGAAGCCAGTACTAGATCATTTTATCTTTATTTTTACGATTTTGTGCAGATGTACGTGATTTGGAACATAAAGTGGGAAGCTATGCATTACCAATAGTTAAAGAAAAGATTATCTCAAATTATTTGAAATAAAGACTTCCGAATCAATCTGTAGCACATAATGTATATTCCCTCTAATAATATTGATAAATAATTTAATGTTATTACGTATAGAATGATTTTTAGACTGTTTTATTATTTAAATAATTGTAGAAGTTTAAAAAAAAGGTATGGCTAATAATATATATGTATATCACTCCATAATTTTCAAATGCTTATGATATCATCCAAAAACATGCTTTAAATAATTAGATTGTTATAAATATCTATACATTTCCATGACTTTCTTTGCCGATAGGAAATAAAATTCTTATAAAACAAAAGACTAACAAAGAAGTTCCAAGAGAAAATTGCGTAAATATATTAAATTAAGTATTACTTGAGAATTGATTACTATAAACGACATTTTGTTTATCGATTATTTAATAATTTTTACATATTCGTATTTCTTGATATAAAATATTAACATATTGTCAAAAAAGCAGGAGAAGAATTTGCAAAAAGGCTATCAATTCTGTTTTCCAAATGTATATATATATATATATATATACAGTATGTATATATATGTATATATAAATATATATACTGTATATATATATATATATACAGTTATGTGCTTAAATTTGAGACCAGCAGTCAAATTTTGGTATTTAAAATACAAAGCAACATTAACGCCGCATGTTACGCCAAATTATGTGTAGATTGCGTCAAACTCGTTTGCATTCTTTATCTATTTTATTCTTTATCTGTTGTTTTGTGGATTTAACCATTAACAGTGCTCTTTTTTAAACATTTTAAAGGGTAAAAAATGTCACTTTTAGTTGGAAGAGAAACAGAAACTGTTGTCTTGCATACATTTGAATTTTCTGAAAGTGAAAGAGCTTAAGAATGTACATGTGTCCAATACTGCTATTCATCAAGCTGTCAGCAAATTTAGCACCTCGGGAAAATACACTGATCTGAAGAGAAGCTGCCGTTGAAAAAAAATAGGGATTGTGATGGTCATGTGTTCTGAAGGAGGGCAGTTCAATCTCTAATAGCCTCCTGGAAGAAGATTTAGAGCCTACAAGAGTCACTGAAAAAGACCCGGATGATAATGTTAAGTATATAGAGGCGTTATTTTATTTTTGAACGATGTATTTGCATAGGCCAGCTGAGGACGGCTAATTTTAATAGCTTTTATTTTATTTTATTTTATTTTATTTTTTTTTTATTTTTATTTTTTTTTATTTTTTTTACTTTTTCAATATTCGATTTAGATTTTTTAAAAATACTTTATCGTTCGGAAGTGGTTAGAACCGGTTCTGAAATTAAAACTATCGTAATATAAGGAAAATATAACTAAAATAGAAACATTAAAAACTAGACTTAAGACTAGCCGTTCTCAACTATCCCATGCAAAAAAAAATGTTTAATAATATTATAATTGAAAGAGATATTTAAAAATACCACCTCGATAGACTTAATATTATCATTCGGGTTTTTCTCAGTAAATCGTGTAGACTCTTAAGCATATTCTGAGGGGAAAAGTGTCCAAAGTCAGTTAAATTACTATTGCAAGACGTTTGACCAAAGATTTTCATTTATTATCCTAAAAACTTACTTTTAAACTATGCCTTAGCTCGAATAAGAAAAAGAAATGCCTGATTTTTGCGAAAAAATAAGAACTGGGCAGCACAACAAGGATGTGGAAGTTTATTTTCTGATGAGCCAAGTATCGAGTAATTTCCTGCTTTTTTTAGAAGTGTTCGCCGCCCAATAGGAAAAAAGACATATCTGTCCATCATTGAAAAATCTTCCAAAGAGATGAAAAGATATGCAATGCCTGTGTCTAATACTTCTGTTCTAAATATCGTGCCGCCTAAAACCAATGTTCATGGAAGTCATTACCTTAATTTGCTACGTGATATGTTGAAACATAACAAGCAAGTTCATCGATGTTTCCTTTTGACTCATAGTGGTATTTCTTTGTCGCATGTCAAAAGCTGTTAGTGACTTTCTGAGGGAGAAAATATTCTGGTGATTGACTAGCCGGGTACAGCCCAGATTTAATCCCTACAGAGATTCAGTGATATAACTTGAAAAAGAAAATAGCAAAACAAATATCAAGTACTATGGAACTCGTTCAGGTTATAAAGAATGTCTGGTGTACAGAGATTTCTAACGCCTTCATCCACTCTCTGATTTATATGCCAAACTCCATTGCAACAGTTATTAAAATCAAAGGGGATGCTATAAAATACTGAGATAAATTGCAATTCTTCAATAAAAATATTTGTAGGTCAGTTTTGTATTTTGTTATAAAAGCTTTAGTTCGAGATTTCCACTAAATCTAATATTTTTATTTGTGGACTTAAACTTTAGCGCGTGATTTTGCATGCGTGTTTTATATAAAAAATTTACTCCGAATATTCAGGCTAAATGAATAATTATTTAATTATTCATTTATTTTCGCATTTTTTTATGTCTATTATTTTTTCAAATTTAATTTCCTTAAAATTTATAACGCGAATATATTTAATTATTTTCTTCGAAATCTTTTTCTAAAATTTTTAATTACTACACAAATTTGTATTAACAATCCAAATGATGATATTCTGAGTGAAACTAGATTTTATTTTCAAATGTTTTTAAAATCCATTTTGCTATTTTTCTTTCTAATATTATTCCACGGATCGAGTTTGTCACGTCTTTTTGACTCTAGACTTTTTTACACCGAAAATCTCGTGTCATTTGAAGTGAGGCTCATTCTCCTACCGAAAACCCTGTGTCAGTAGATGTGAGACTCATTCTCCTACCGAAAATCCCGTGTCAGTAGATGTGAGACTCATTCTCCTAAACTGCTTCATCTTGCCATTTGCTTCGATGCCATGTTTCTTCCCTTGATTGATTTGCTTCTCTGTTTAGTTGAAGTCTTTCATCCTGCCCGAGTTCTAATATATAACAGATACCGTATGTTAAGATCTCATCTTTCTGTCTTCTTCCAGAGCTTCAAAAATTGTTACCGGTGTCTAACAATCAGCTAGACTACTAAATTTATTTTTAAATCTTAGTGTAGCTATCCATGCTCCAGCTCGAAGCCTTTACAAATTTTTTCATCACGTGGTGCTGGTTTTTTGTCCCTGTGTTTTAACGAATAAATAATTTTATAACGACAATAGGCTATGCATTTCTTGGAGAAACTACCTGATTACTAATCCATTGCTTTTCTATGTGTAGCCTCTAGCCATTGAATTAATAACATGATTTTAAAACGAATGCCTTTTTTGCAATTAAAATTAGCCGATTTCAATCATTGCCAACATGCAAGTTAGAAAATGTAAGCAACCACATTTATCTATGTTTACTATATTTGTCGTAAGTTTACTGTATTTACAAAAATAACTTGACCATTTACCAACGACTAGTATTCTATGCATTTCACGCACCCAACTACATCCTTTCATGATTTCGACAATCGTGTTAATAAAAATGACATGCATAACATTTTTTAAAAATAAATGTATAAAGTTTTCTTCTTTTAAAAATAAATATTATTAAAATTGAAACTTTTGATTACTATTATTAAATATAGTACTATTATTAAAATTGAAACATTACCTTTCCAGAATTATTAATAAACAACAGAACGTTTGGTAATGCCATTGCTATTACTTGGAGCTGGATCTCATGCGCGTGTCAGGTACGGCCAAAATCTTGGGAGACACTCAGGTGGTATGGCCGATTCTGTGGGCTTAATCCTTATGCTATGCGTCTTTTGGTGTTGTATTTTGCTAGTATCTTTCACTTATAAAAATAATTTTTAGTACGTTATATGTCTTGTATTTTAGGTGCTAAGTATTCATATAATTACGACGTTTCCCCATAAACCATAATTTACTGGAATACATTTGATTGTCTCTGTAAATAAATTATGAACGCTACATACTCTATTTTTATACCGAATCTTGCATAGGAAATTTTAATAATGTATATAAGTAACAAAGCAATCCAATTAATATATTAACGCAAGATTGAATTCGAATAGACAGCCAGACATATAAGCGCAATTTAAGAAACACTTCTGTACTATGTTTAAAAATGTTAATAAGGCATGACAGTTTAATTTCATTATATATCTCTACCAGCAATTTATATAATTAAAAGGAAACATACTAGGAAAATTTTGGGACCGTCATGTATTTTAGCTACTATTTTTATATACCCATCGCTATTTAGCTGAAATTTATTTAAGACTAAAGCACACTTAAGTTTTATATTATAATAGTAATTGTTGTTGAGTTTAAAAATCCATAACTCATTTACAAACCATATTTAATCTATTTTCGTTCATATTCACTCACGATAACAATGTCTTATGTAAACCCTGTAAAGCAGCTACAGAATTTATGCATACACAGTAATGTTTTAGTATGCATAAAAATTCATATAACAAATAAAAATGCACTTTGAACAATCCTCTGTCATATACAATATTTTATACCCAGCATAAATTCCGAAATATTTCGTGGCCCCTGAAAATACTATACACTTTCTATTATACAGAATATAATTTGTATCAAACTCCAGCAACGTAAGCCAGTTTCAGTACGTGTGAAAATTTTTAACATAATTAAATTACTCCAAACTATGATTTCCCTATCACATATGTAACGGAAAAAATTGTGTGGCCTGTAAATAAATAATGAGTACTTTTTTCAGCGCATATTCTACGAAATGTATATGTATATGTTATTTAGAAATGCAGATCAATTTCATTATGTTCGAAAAAGTGTTACATTAATAAAATACACTTGAAATAATTTTTTACTATTGGCCGTAATGTAACAAAGTACTTTACACAGGCCTTGTAATTGAACTATATACTCAATTTTCATAGAGTTTCGAGGTGACTAAATTATGCAACAATTATATATTTTATTTATCAAATGATTTGGTCGGATAGTTTTTGCACTGTTATATGTAGACCAACGAACTTACAGAGAAGCAGAGCGAAGGGTGGATTGGGCGGCTCGACGACTATATTTACGCTTAATTATATGTATAATTACATACACACCTAAAAAAATTTGTACTGAGAAAATAATAGGTTTTAAATCAATTTCTAATTAAATGAATGAAAAATAAAAATAAAGATTTCATATAAATATCTTTGAAAATCACGTCAGTAATTTTAATATTTTACTTTTAAGAACTTACGTATAAAATGTGTGAGGAAATTTCAAGTTGTTAAGCGTGGAATATTATAATTATTATTATTATTGTTGTTGTTGTTATTTATTATTATTATTATTATTAGTATTATTATTTAGCAGTGCCTCTACAGGATTCTGATAAGACTAGCTCTTACAGGAAAACGATATTTAAACTATTCAAAAGTGGCGAGATAAAATTGCTAAACTGGGTTTACTTCTAATCGTAATTTCGTTTTTGTTGTTAAAAATATTACCTTACGATTAAATCTATCAGTTATTATTATTATTATTATTATTAAGTATGAAACACTAAAAGATTATATTATAAATGTTCGTGTTAAAAATAAAGTTCATAAATAATTATATCTATTAAATATATTTATATAGTAAAGTGCTGTTACATTAAAAAATGACTTTGAATTACATGTTGAATTTTTACAAATTTTGTTTGCACATATTAACACATGCAGCGAAAATGTTACTTATTTTGCTCTTTTTTTCCACGTTATACCAATCAAAGCAACTTCTTGCGTAAGAAAACTCATCATTTAAAAGACCTCCGAAGTACATAAAAATATTTAATTTGAAAATAAACTTTAATTTAAAAGCTATTTCTGGAATGTTAGTCACATTCCCAAATCACAGTTTATTCCTACTCTGGTTTATTATAAGATTCTATCCAGTAATTTTTCACTTATTCTAAGAATGTGAGTCAATATAATTTTTTTATTTGGCGTAGTTTGAAATGAAATATTTAACAAGAGATGTATATAAGGGTTGTAAAATGTTTATAAAATTCTAAAATAATTTTTGAAGGTCTAAAAAACAAGAACATTAAATTAAACTAACTTATGGTGAAACTGAAAGTATAAAGAAATTTCTTTTTTATTTTAAATGTATTTTTATTGCTTTAAGCAAATTTTAAGTTATATTATGTTTTCAATTAATTTTGTGCATAGTTTATAAATTTGATTGACTTTCAAGATGAAGAAGCGCTTATTTTTATAATGTAGATCTACGTATTCATATTTTAATCATAATAAATTCATTAAAATATTATGAATGTTATTTTAGTTTATAATTATAACTCTCTCCTTCGCGGAAACATAGTTAATTTCACATTCCCAGGTACCCACTGATCGAATTTGGCGATGAAACCAAGCTGATGCATTAATCTTTGTACTTTTGTTTGGTGTACGTAGAACATTTCGGCTAATTATTCGACAAGTGTATATTCACATTCTTTTATATTAATATTCATGTTTTTGAATACTTAAAAACTTTTTTTTTTTCATTTATTTATTCATTTATTACTATTATTATTATTTACCAACGGGCTTATTTACGTGCAATTTTATATGCTAAAGAATATGTTTAAAACCAAAATTTATTGAAATGTTAAATTATTTTTTTTAGTGTCTCAAAATAAGCGACTTTTTAAGTTCTGAAAAATATAACATTTTTCTAGAAAGTTAAATAATTTTCTAATATATTAGTAACGCGAGTTACTAATATTTTAAAATTGAAACGGATATGTTACAGTCATTGAGAATTAAAATTTTTCAAATAAGGTTAAATTCAACATATAGATTTAAATTTACGATAATATTTTTTACGTCTAATTATAAAAGAATTGAATTCCAATGACGCTAACATGGAAAATGTCCTTATTCATACTTAAAGGTAAAAAATCAACGATTATAAATGCACAAATAAAGTAAGAAAAGGTAGCAAACAGCCGTTTCGAATCTGCTATGGAGATTCTTCATCAGTGCAAAACTCAGCGAACTAGAAAAAGCAAAACTGAGCTAAGAGACAGGGAGACGCAGGCTTATATACCCGCTACGGAAACGATCCCACCAAAAGGAAAGCAGCCAATGAGAAGAGAGCAGCGTAACAACTGGCTGGACAAGTAGCGACATCTACCGGAGAATAAACAAAACAAAAACTAAAAAGCGAAGGGAAAAAAAAAGATTTAAATTAAATTAAAGATTTCCAAATGCTAGGAAAATAAGGCGTACTGGATAAGTCATTGACTAAGGAGTGAGAATTTTTAATGATGTGGTAAGCTTCCCAAAAATTAAGATCAAGAATGGAAGGACACTTTTGGATGATGGTAGCTGAAGAAAAGTTAAACTTATGTTATAAAGACCAACAGTGTTGAGCAATGGAAGAACGTTTAAGCTCTTGATTTATGACATATCTTTTATGTTCCATTCCGCGGGATCGTTTCCATAGCGGGTATATAAGCCTGCGTCTCTCTGTCTCTTAGCTCAGTTTTGCTTTTTCTAGTTCGCTGAGTTTTGCACTGATGAAGAATCTCCATAGCAGATTCGAAACGGCTGTTTGCTACCTTTTCTTACTTTATTTGTGCATTTATAATCGTTGGTTTTTTATCTTTAAACATTTTTGCACAAAGGCTTTATTTGCTATTTTAATGTCCTTATTCATATTCTGGGAATGTTGCAAATTGAGTATTCATTCTGTGTTGAGTTTATTTTTTTATTTTGCTTAGTGTACTTGCATATATTGTTATATATTTTAGGAAGACAAAATCTCTTCCTAGAAAAATATGAATTCTATTTATTAGAGGAAAGTACTTTTGCTGTAATGCTTAACAATCCATTTTGTACGAATGGAGAAAACACCTTAGAATCGATGTATGTACCAAATACATTTATGAATAGTTTTTGTTGCCAGCAGAATTTGCTTTTTTGAAGTTTTACTAAACGAAAAAGTAAAACAAAATTACATTACAATCATATATAATGTATTTTTATGCTGTCGTTTGAACTGCATTCAACAAATAAAAAGACCAATATCGGAAAATACATTCATTTTACTTACCCATCATACGTAGTATAGGGTAAGTCTTGCAATCGTTTTGAAAATCGAAAATTTTTTTTGACGTATTTACACGTTTTAGATAGTGGAGATTCCGAAAAACATATTTTTAGAAAAAAAAATTGCCGTCCGTCCGTCTGTCTGTCTGTCTGTCTGTCTGTCTGTCTGTAAACGCTCTATCTCCCGAACAAATTGAGATAGAGACTTGAAATTTTGTATGTAGTTAGTATGTAAGAATGGGACGAAGCCTATTTAATATCAGCAACCTCGATTATCCGGAACTATTTTTTTCGGACTCTCGAAACATTCGTTCTGATGAAAGGTACATAAAAATTTTCGAATTTTTTTGTTCTAAGGAATGGACGTAAAAGGCAATAAAATAACACACATTTTGCATATAAAACGAAATCGATCGGATTATTAGTTGCCGAGATATTTGTAATCCTGTTTTTCACATTCTTCGATTTTTCATGACCCTGTATTTCATTAAAATTTCAATTCAGAGTTATATTTTAATTGCAAATAATACGATTAATCCGACGCAGTTAATTGTTAGTCAATAGAATTATTATTTTTGGAGTTATAAGGATGTTTCTTTTACGCAGTTTGGTACTACTTGTGTAGTTTGGCGTTTTATATAATTTGTCGAAATTTGTACATCAGCAGTTCTTTAATATATCATTACTATGTATATTAACAATATTTAAATTTTGTTTATGAATTGCAATGCATTGTATAAACAGTTTTCACATGTTTTATTTTCATTTACATATCCATGATGGATAAGTATTACGGTGGCCCCCAACGACTAGTTTCATTAGCATTAATATTTTTTTAAAAGCTCATTTTTAAATGAATAAAAACAACATAAATGATTAAGTGTTGTAATTTTTTTTTTCTCATAAATCATGCTTATTTCAGGGTGTCTCAAGTATCTTACTTTTTACCTGGTGATTAACCTTTACATTTAATTTTTTTTCATCCATATGAACCATTAATTATAAAATTTTTAATATAGAAAACATAATATATCTTACATGTAAAATATATATTTTAAAATATTCGTATTGAAATTTTATTTTTTTAGTGTTTTATTTTGATAAAAATATTTAAATTGTTCTTTGATTGCGCGGTCCCCACCAGTGGCCGCGAAATTCTGACCTCCAAACTGGTAGACGGTAGGTGCTGGGTTCGAATCCAATCGCTACCGTCGGCCTAACCATTATGAGTTTTCCGTGGTTTTCTTCGAACCTTGCGTAAATATGGTTTAGGTTCCCTTAGAAAGACCCCCCACTGAGGGCGTTCTACCCCTTAGGGCCTATATCCAACAGTGTAGATAATTGGCCGACATAAATACAAACAAACAAACAAACTTTGATTGCGAGCAACATTTCTCAGTAATTGATAAAGCAATTTTTATGAAACTTGGTGAATATCTTCATTTTAAGTGAAATCATAATCTAACCTCCTCGGATCCCAGCGTCTATTTTCAAATTTAAATAATTGTATTAATCATTTAAAAATTGCAATAAAAAATAATTTTTAAATTAAAATTAAAATTTTAAATAAATAAGAATATAAATAAAACGTTCAAATGAAGTGTAAGTTCAAAATAAATTAGTTTTTTATCCTTATCAATAATTTGGGGGCCAATAGTTTTGCTACAATAGTTTTCCTACTGTTCTACAATTTTGTTATAGTACAATTTTGCGCGTAATGAATGCGAATCAAACAAATTGGAAATTGCACATGAAGCGTAGAAAATGAGGAGCGTTCGTACTCTAACGAAGTTTTAAAAATATCACTCTCGTATATCAATCTCATAAAATTGTAAACAAATAATTACAATTAAAATGCGCACTAAACAATGTTCTCCCTATATAATTTTGTAATAGAATACTTTTGTGTGGCCTTGTAAATCTAGAACAAATGTTCTTTGCACCACAGATTATGCAAAATTTATATTATAATCTGTACTTTATAGATGTATATCAATTTTATTATGTTCGAATGAGTGTAACACCATTAAAACGCATTTGAAACATTTTTCCCCATTGACTGTAATGTAACGGAATACTTTTGATTGTCCCTGTAATTGATCTATGCTTTCTATTTTCATAAAATTTGAAATAACTCTATAAAATTATGTAATAATTATGTAAATTAAATTTCAAACGATTAAAATGCATTTGAAAATTTTTTCCCCACTGACAGTAATGTAATGGAGCATTTTGATTGTCCCTGTAATCGATCTATGCATCCGATTTTCATAAAATTTGAAATGACCCGACAAAATTATGTAATTATTATACGTTTTAAATTTCAAACGATTTGGTTGAGTAGATTTTGCGTTGTTATATGCGGACAGACTGAACGACAACTATAGGTTCTACGTATTTATATAATTACAAACGCACTTAAAAACAATTTAAATTTTTATTAAAATTAAACATTAAAAAATAAAATAATAGTTCATTAGAATAATATTAAAATAATTATTTTAAATACAAGATATATTACATTATCTGTATTAGATATATTCTGTATTTATATGTTATAGGTTCAGAGATCAAAATATCAAATGTAACATGTTGCTAAATTGCACTATCGGGTAAAAAGTAAGACTTCTTCGACCCCTTAGTTTCTTTGAGGTATTTTTTTAAGCAAACAAATAGTTTAAAAGAAAATGTATTAGTTTTTCAATTTTTATACATTCATTTAATAAATGATTTATCAAACAAAACTGGAACTATAAAAAATATTTCTTCTTTCATCTTTCTTTTTCTTTTAATATAATTCAATGTATTTTTTAAATCTTGCAAATTGTAGTTTTATTAAATGCATAAAAAAAGTAAAAACTATCATTAAAAATCACAATAATGTTGTACGTAAATGAGAAAATCTAATCCTGTTTTTATGAGTGACATAAGAACTGAAAACTTACATAAAATTTCCCACAGGCATGAGTGTTATGACATTTCTTTAAACTGTAGCTATGAATTCACATTTTAATTTCCTATCAAATGAAAGTTACTCAGTTTTAGAGGATTTAATATATGTAAGGTAAGTAGATAAAATGCTTTAGATTTGCTTTTCCTTTAATATAATGCAATATTTAAATATCTTTTCTGATCGAAAGTTTAAAACAAACGTTCAAAAATAGAAATCAGCTGTGTTTCTTTTTCCTTAATTTCAGTAAAATGAAAAGTACAAAAATATTTCGTAAAGTTTAACCTTCTGAAAATGTACAGATTTATGTGTTTCTTTCAGAAAATGAGTTAGGTAATTTTAATATTTTTAGTATGTATTTCTTTTATTTATTTTTCGTGAATTCTCTTGCATAACGCCATAATTCATACTGTTTTTATTGTTGAAATAGGTCATGTAATTAAAATCACAAATTGTTTATTTTAGCATATTCTTTCACATTGCAAAGTTTTAATTTTATGTTGATTATTACATATTTATCACTGCTGGTATTTTTTCTTAAGAAAAAAATTATATTTGGGTACATTGTTTAGTATTTTTTAAAATTCTACTAAAAATACATTGTAGTGTTTGTTGGGATTATTTAAGTGATGTTTAAAAAATATTACACGGGATTTTGTAACAGAGTTTGTTGTGCTGAACTGTACCCGTATTAAAAGTATCTTGTTATGTTCATTGCATGCAATGAACTTTTATTTATTTTTTTTTAATCTATTATTAGCTTTTATTAGCTTTTTTTAAAAATTTATTTAAAGTAAGTTTAAAATTGTGTAAATTAAAATAATAAAGTAAATTAAGACATTTCTCAGTTAATTTGGATTAAAATTTTAGAATCATGTAATAATAAAAACAAATGATTGTAAAGCAGTTGTTTTCTATAATTTTTATAGATTTTAAACATAGTAAGTAAATTTCTCAGATTCAAAATATCAGAAACCTCTAAAAAACATATAATCCTATTTCACGATTTATCTAAACGATTGGTAGTTATTTAAAAACATTTAAATTACGTAAATAAATTCTGAAATTGTAAGTATTTTTCTTGTTAATATTTTATGACAGGCTATTTTTGATTTCAAGTAATTTTTCGCTACCGGATCGATAAACTTTGAGGGGTGATAGTAGACATGCAGACACACATTATTAAATAGGAAACCATGGGGCGCAAACGTTTTGTGTAGGAGCTAAAGGCCATTAAAGTTTAAGGCCCAAAACTTCAAACGATGATAAAAAACGGAAAAAAGGTTAATTCGTTTGCGGTTTTCACTAAAATCATTTTTTATATCACGAATTTTTTCTAAAAAACATTTTAACGGTTACGTTCAGAAATTGACGATAGAGGGCGATTTAGACCTACAAACAACTACTTTTTATAGTGATTTTGTGTATGGGGTTAAAAGTATTCTAAAGTTTAGACTTTAACTTAAATTTTAAGCTCAAAATTGGAAACACTGGGATCGGGTAACTAGTGAAAATCGAACTGTGAACAGAGGGGGGGGGGGGATTTTAAACGCTCATAAACATCGGGCAAACAAATCGATTTTGTTACGATTTGCGGCATTTCCCACGTTAAATTCCTATGTGATTCCGAGTCGTCTTTGCATCCCAAACATTTCCTGAAAGTATGTTAATCTGGAAGAAAAACACACAGGAATAATGCCATTGAAATATCCTAGATGTGTTGGAAGCGCCCTCTATCAAAAAATGAGGATATCAAGTGTACGTCATTTTTAATGAAATGATTACCGAGGGAATGACCTACACGCAAACTGCAACAAAATCGGTTAGTTTGCCCGATGTTTATGAGTGTTTGAAATCCCCCCCCCCCTCTGTTCACAGTTCGATTTTCGCTATTTAATCTATACCAGTCTTTCCAATTTTGAGGTTAAAATTTAAGTTAAAGTCTAAACTTTAGAATAATTTTAATTCCATACACAAAATAACGGTAAAAAATAGTTGTTTTTTACTCTGAAGTCTAAAGCGCCCTCTATCGTCAATTTCTGAACGTAACCTTTAAAATTTTTTTACAAGAAATTCGTAATAAAAAAAATGATTTTTTAAAAAACTTTTTTTTTTTGATGATAGAAAAAATTCATATTTTTCAATGTATATATAATATAGAACTTTACATGCAATTGTTCATGAAGTCGACTTTATACCCCATTCGCAATTACGCATTTTAATTTACAAATAGTTTCTGTTTCCTTTTACAGAAACCTATCCACAGTATCAAAAGAAAAAACTCTATTGTTACTAAACTTTTCTAAAAACTCTAATCGTAGTTTCATAGAAAAAGTTTTAGTAACTTTTCAGATTTTCTTTTAATCCTTCTTTTAAAACAATTATTTTTCTAATCTGCGCATTATAAATTTATTAATCTTTATCATTTTCTAATACTAAACGAAGATTACTATTATTATGATTCTAAAAGAATATCAAGAGTTTAAATAAAAAAGACATAATTTATAACTTACGTAATGTAGTATTTAATTTTTAAGTTATTACTTCTTAATATAAATGAAAATCAAGATTTTGAAAAATAAATATTATTTACAATACAGCTCATGTATTATTTTAGCATAAATTAATGACTCTCTATTAGTAAACGTAATGGAAGATCAAGAATTATATATATATATATATTGTAATTATGTAGTAATTTTGACTATATCTTACAGCACAAACTCCAAAAATTAATTCCATTAAATAAATCGTAATGTTTTTGGAATGCGATGTCATTAAACATATCTATTTTATTTTGTAATTTCACATACATTAAATGATTTATAGTAATTAATACTCCAAACTAATATAAAATTAATTTTGTAAAGTACTAAATCACGTTTCTTTTGGGAACTATTTTTAAAATATTGATTATTATTACTAGAACTAAAAATATATGTAAGAACTATTTTTAAAACAATGTTACATAAAAAAATAATAATAAGTGAATTATTTTAAGTGAATTACTAAACGTTCTCTCCTGATATAAGATGATATACCGATCTCCATAATGCATTTTCTGCAAAACAATTTCTGCTGTTAAGAAGTACAGTTAAAAAAAACAATTGAGCGATGTGTAGACCTATATTACTAGTGTATCTGTCACTTAAGATATATTGTCTTTAATGGCTGCAACATCACCAAGCCTCTCCTTTCCATTAATTACTTGTCAGGAAAGAATTACTGATTTTCTGTCAGGGAAAATTGTACAATGAATTCCTCTTGAAGCGCTCCTGTAATGTTAAAGAATAATAGAAAACTCAGATCTTATATTTTGTTAAATACGTTTTAACTCTAAATATTCTGATTGTTATACGTTATGTATAGATATAAGTATACATCAATCTACGCAACTACATTTATACATGTGTTTTTGTGAGTGCGTGCGTGTGTGTTTATCATAATCGAATGCAGATATATTTCTTTGTCTAAACATTGATTTTCATTATTTTGTTTAAAAAAAACTTTCAAACAAAGACGAATGAATCTTATTATGTAAGGTAATTTACCTTGTACGAAACAATAAAACTGAAAGCTAAAAACCTGAGATAATTGCAGCTTATATTCATCTAATTAATATCTTAAATTTTCCCTCATTGTGAATTTCCAATTTATATATCATAATATTTGTTAATGATTACCGCACGTGGAACTATTTTTCATATTTAGCCATTTCTATGAAGAAATATATATAAAAAATGCATTATGTGTGCTATGATATGAGAAAAAATAGATTACAGCATCACTTACTTACATTTAACATCATTTACTTCAACATTAACTTAAATAATATCTACTTTAAAACCAATATAATATCCTAGAAGTTGATTAAATGTAAAGCTATAATAAATATGATTCCGTTAGAAAAACTCAATTTTTCTCAAGATAACATTTATATTAAAACAAGTATAATACTTTCCAGAACATTATCCATATAATATTTTTTAGTTCAATATATTATTCATCATCTATATGAATTGCGAGAATTTCTCAAATTTTTTAATGTTCACAACTACATAATATTTCTGTCAATGAGCTCCTGCAGAATTTCGAACTGTTCGAAATACAGACTCTAACTGAATTTCAGCGGCACTTTCACAATGCAAGCAGGAGTATTTTTAAGTCCGATAGAAATACGCAAATGAATGCAAGATGTGAACCATATGACATTTAATTATTGGTCAGTGTTTCAAAGTTTAAACGAAAAAACTGAAAAAAAAATAAATAAATAAAATAAAATAAAGCTCTCTAATTGGTGGAATTCGAGATAATATCTATGGTAAAAGATGCAATTTGAGATAAGCATGGCATTTTTTTATAACATTTGTCCATCATTGTTGGAATTAAAATAGGTAAACACTCTCGAACATCGTCATTCATCATGTTATAAAAAGTTTGTTTATATGTTTTTAGTGAGTTGATGAAGTCATTATCAGTATCTGAAGGCGTTTTTTGGCGTATTTTATCTCAATAAATTTTAATATGATGAATCATATGGTATTGCTGGATACACAATATTTCAGTCCCGAGACATTTCGGTCTCGAGACAATTCGATCTCGACACATTTCTGTTCCAGACCATTTCAGACTAGTCCCTTAGCATTTCGGTCCTTGCTATTTCTTTGCCCGCTAACTTTTAACTTGGATTCTAAATGTTGTGGACAAAACTCTGTCAGTCCAACGTTATAGGGCCTTTTTTAATTGTTATTTATACTCCCCTACCCTCCCCCTTAAAGTTTTATAAAAAGCTGAATATAATAGTCCTATAAATTTAAACTTGTATTACTCGTGATAATAAAATCACAGCGAGCTTAAAATTTTCTTTTATAAAACAAAGTGATATCATTTTAGAGGACACTGTCTTTTTCATTTAGTATTATTATTATTTAAGAGAATGGATATTTTAATTTTTATTGTTTATTATCAGTATTCGTATTTTTTATATATTATAAACTGCCATAAATACTTTTTGTGTTTTACGTCGATTTCATTGCAATACCTTTAAATTGTTATTAAAAAAATAATAAAATTGTGCTTAAATTTTTTTTCATTCAGTTAGTTTAATAATAAATGTTTTTAATAATTCAATTAGACACTTATAAGCTATTATATGTACATATTTCTTCATATCACCCGTCTGCACCCTGTGTTTTAATAATTTAGAAATGAGATGTATTTATCGAAGTACAAATATTTAATTTTTCTTATTATTTTTATGATAGAAAGTAGCGTCCTGTAAGTCTGTTTTCATAAGTTACTTTCGTTGGGATATTGGGCAATAATATTGGAAAAACAATAGTGATTTCGTAACTAGGCATACTTTGTGAAATCTTTGTTTTCAGAAAAATAATCCCATCATTTTCTTTTTAAATGTGCGGCATTCTGTCCTGTCATTTGACCGTTCTTTGAGAATACGGTTACATAACTGTATTATAATTATATTCTGACCATAAAATGGACAATAATATTGTCAGAATAGCGTTAAATTACGATTATGGTAATCGTTTTTTTAATAAAAACGGTCAAATGACTGGAACAGAATGCAGCAAATTTTAAACAGAGAAGCAACATTTTATAAATGATGCTTTTATTTTTTATTTATTTGTAACTCATTTTATGAAGGATGTTCAAAATGAGGTTGCAGTATAATGTAGACGAGTTTGAACAAATCCAGTTTGATTTTTTTTTTTTTTTTTTCAGAACCGAGCATTTTATTTAACTTTCAATAGATGGTTATCAGTCAAAAAATGTAAATTTATAATTAAACAAGGCCGCGTCTCTTTAATTTTCTCGAAAAATACCTATATATATGCACTTTTTGAATATATGCATTTTACGTTTTTATTATCAAATTCTAAAAAACAGTTGCTGTGTAGATTCAATTACTTTTAATCTTAAGGATAAAATTTATTAACACTTCACGTTCCATTTATTCTGAAATGTGTTATGTTTAATTCCATTGTTTATTAAGGTGCTTTATATGGAGATAATATAATAGTGTCAATATGAAATTGTTTGAGATTGAATACTAACATGTAAAAACATTTGATTGAATAAAACATTAAAATTTAATTTACACGAATCCTGCTCAATTTATTTTTAAATGTGTGATATTTAATTTCATTATTTATACAAATGCATAGACATAGACATTAGATAGACGTAAAATAATAGTGCCAGCAATCAATTGTCTTCAGGTAGAAGAGTATCACATACTACTATCTTATTTAAAAAATATTAAAAATACAATTTTTAACGCATTTTTCCATTTAAACTAAACTAAAATTAAATTTATTCATTTTTAATATCTTAAGTTGTCAAGCATATTGTAAAAATCAACCAATCTTAGATATAAAATTTTATTAACATTTGGAAACCAATTTTCTCTCGTTCAGATATTTTTCGATTTGAATTACCGATAATGTACATTAATATCAAGATATAATTTTCTAGAACAGTTTTCTACCATTTTATTTCCGAATTTGTATTATTTATGAAGTTTCAAAACCTAAATTACTGTGAGGCATATGGAAAATATCTTAAAACATATTTTGAAACAAATGGAAATAATAACGAAGACATTTGCCTTTTAGGAAACCTAGATTAAAGTAATAAAATAACTGTTGTTGCCATTTATTTTTTATCATATCTAAATGGAAAACAGAAAAACGTTGCGTCGAAAATTTGGTTAGGAATTTAATTACGTTTGAAAAAATACATTATTAACCATTTACGAATTCAAACTTTTTTCATTATATTATTAAAAAATAGTTTGAAACATTATGGAAAGCTGCACATTTTTCGTTGAGTGAAAATTAAATTGACCTTTTTTCTAAATTTAGGGGTGTGCAGACTGAATACACAACAGGGGATTATATACTATTCAGTGCCCTGCTACAGAAAATGTTAAAACCAGTCATAAAGAATAAATTAAAAAGGACTTAGAAAATAAAGTACAAATTTTCATAGAAGGTACCAATAGTTGTTACAAAGAAAAACTTTAATCCTTTAAGCGTCCTAATCGGGTTTTTCCGTCACGTTACTTTTGGTATCGAAGGCTGAATTGACACAAAATGGATATTAAAGCTGATTTTTTGAAGTGAAAGAGATAAATAAATATGTAAAGCTGCCAATAAAAATTTTCATGCCAATGCTTTTCATAGCTAATCTTTTATGAATCGTTAAATATAAATGAAAAGTTTCGCTGGACTCTTAAAGAGTTAATTCCAAAAAAAATTTTCTTGAAATCATTTGCAAATTTTACAAAAAAATACATACATACACATATACGTACAATAAATACATACAAGTACATAAACATACATAGGTTGTTTCTTCAAAGATGTGGGAATATTTAAGAGTTAATAGTAGACACCCCCCCCCCAAAAAAAAAAACTTTTATTAATAAAATAAAATAAAAAACTTTTATTAATAATGAATAGACGGAATTACGAAAAACGCAAAAGAGTTTCAAAAGCGTTGTTATACGATTCAAAACACACAAAGAATGGTTAAGTAACAAAACAAAAGTTGGAAACCACACTCCATACAATTACTGAGCCACTAAGCCTTTTTCATTTGGTCAATCTGAGAATAAAATGCGCATTAGACTGCAGGTAAAGATCTTCCGATATGTTCTTTATGCGTATGATATTTGTATACTCAAATCAGTGATTTTTAATCAACAAGTTTTGCTGAACCGTTCTCCTTCTTCCCCATACCATATTTACATGTTGGTAGTGTCGTTCATTTCCCGATAACTCGCAATAGGAATATAGCTTTAAAATCTGCATGAACCAAGTTTCCAAGTTTTTATATGCACCAACACCTATGTGTTTTACTTCCGAGCATTCATATATTGATGTTGTTTGTTTGGATGCGTTCTATCATCTCTTAAATTTATCTCTGTTATTCAGGATCTCCTTCAGCTTTTCCAAAAACGATAAATACAACTTTTAAATTCACCTATGTGTTTTACTTCCGAGCATTCATATATTGATGTTGTTTGTTTGGATGCGTTCTATCATCTCTTAAATTTATCTCGGTTATTCAGGATCTCTTTCAGCTTTTCCAAAAACGATAAATACAACTTTTAAATTTTTTGTAGTTAATAGTGTCTTGGTCTATCTGGATGATTTAATAGTAATTATTGCTACACTTACTGAACATTTAAGGTTGTTTCAAGAAATTTTTATGTCTAAAAGTTAAATTCTAAAAACATAAATTTTTTATAAAACTAATAAAATATTTAGGTGTATGCATTACGCAAGATGGTATTGAAATAAATAAACAGTGAACGGAGACAAAAGTAAACGGATGTCAATGTACTCTCCAATTGTGTCCAGGAGGCTACATATTAGGAATGGTAGTTTGGATCGCTAAATTTGATCCATGCTTATTTGAATTATGCGAAGCTTTGCACGCTCTAAAAAGGTTAGTTGGTTGGTTTTATGGCCCGTGGTCTCTTTTGGGACATGTTACACCAAGACGAAATCAAAATAAATAAATAAATAAAACTTCAAGACGATGAGAAAAACTGATATAAAAAATAAAGCAGCAGTGATATAGATTAAAAAATTAAAAGTGTCAAATCTCAGTTAAAAGACAAAGTTAAAGTTAAAAATTATACAAATTATGTAATAGGTGATAAAATATAACCAATGTATGAAATGAGGTGCAGATAGAACATAAAAATAAGATTAAATCCAAATTAATTAAATGTGATGATACATGAAATTAAAATACAAGTATAACCAGTCAATGAATGTAAAAGGGAAACCTTAAAATATTCATCTATCTAGTTAAGATGAGTTCAATCTTTTAAGTAATAATAACATGAAAATAGCAAATAAAATGTAATATGTTTAAAATAAAGTTAATTAAAAACAATGCTGGGTCATTTAGTCTCATATTCTTCAAGCATAGTATTGTATTCATCGGTATTTGAGTCGTTGATATAAGGGATTCCAAAGCCTCTGCCAGATAATGCAGCAGTTGCCTCGGATCTTTCTCATTTTTAAAAACATGGACAGGGTTCGAATTTTCTCTTCCCTTTCCCCGAAGTCTTCCACTGTGGAGATGCTGATGCTGGTTTTAGCTCTGTTCCCTCATAGCATGCATGGTCACGGTGACGTCACAATGACGTCACAGTGAGTCACTTTGGTCACATCACATCTGTGACCAAAATGCCACCACTCAGTGACTTCACATTGTGACTGAGATGTGACATTCTTAAAATTATTTAGAAAATTACAAATATTCTTCAAAACATGTTATTTACTTTAAAAAACACATTTCTGGAAATTTAAATATCGTCGCTTTTGTCACAGTTTCGTCACAATGTTAATGTCAAAGTAGTCACAAATTACACATTTTTCACAAATTTGTCACACCGTGACTTCGCAAAGTGGTCACAATGTGACGTCACAAACGAGCTCTAAACGGCCATAACGACTTTATTCGCACATTTTAGTCACTGTGACTTCACACTGTGATCGCCAATCGATGGTCACAAAGTCACAATGTGAGTATTCTATTTCCTAACAGTATCAGATTTTTTGTGGTGTTTTTGTACTGGTGACAGCTTTAAAAAAAAAAGATCCAAATTTGTTTCGAAAGCAGACGCTCAGAGTAATTTTGTATTGTTAAATGAGGGGTTAGTGATTCCCCCCCCCTCCTGCAGTGTTGTATCATCCTGATTATTCATTGCCGTTTAGATTGTAATATGATGTTAGTGCAGTGAGTCTAGGAGCGATGTCAGCTCAAAGGGGGTGGCCGATAGAATCTGCATCGAGAATGTTCCTTTCAGCTGAGCGTAAATTATTAAATTACTGAAAGGTAATGTTTAAAATTACCAGTGATTTAATCTTTAAATAAATTCCGTTGTTTATTCACATAGATACCAGTGAAGGTTGTAACGAAATATTCCGCATTGGACATAGTCACACGGTCACAAAATCCACAAGACTGTGAAGAAGTGAAAGAAGTAAAATTTTATATTTTATCGTATCACGTATAAAGATAAAAGGAGCAGTTAAATGATGAGAAAAAGCAGAATTATGATTTTAGTAATTATTTAAATAGTTTAAAAATCCAGACGCAGTTGCGAGTGCAAGATTGTATATTTTATATAGATGACTCCAATCATTTAAGTTAATATACGGCCTTTTATAATATTCAAAATCGGTTAACACATGATGTGAGTTAAGATTATCCATTCACTCTCGTATTCACGATAAGCACATAGCAGGAAACTTACATATTAAAAAAATCCCTGTCGGCATGGCCTATAGGCGGAGGTAGATTTCGAAGAGAGCTCATTTCAACAACAAAAAATAAAATCAGTTTAAAAATTTTCTTTGGCCGCTTTTGAAAAAAATTTAATTTCTTTTTATGTAAGAACTGGTTTTTATCAAAAATATCTTAAGCGAAATTCGGCTCAAATGCCCATTTTGACAACATATTTTGAAATATATTCTGACTTTAGTATAAAAAAAAATCGACCAATACGCAAATTATATAGTTCCTAAATAACAAACAACTGTCAATTGAATGCTTTTGAGAGCAAAATCGAATTTAAAAATGAGTCATAAAATAACCAATTTGTTATTTGAATATATCCTCAATTCTTAAATCATGATCGCTTCTGGAAATTTTGTGCGAAGTGCTACTTTGACAGCTTTAAAACTATATATATTTAACCTTTATAAAAAAAACTGACCAATACGGCATATTACACAGTTCCTAAATAACAAATAACTGTCAATGGAATGCGTTTGAAAGCAAAATTGAATTTAAAAATCAGTCATAAAATAACCAATTTGTGATTTTAATACATCCTCATTCTTAAATCATGATCGCTTTGGGAAATTTTGTGCGAAATGCCTACTTTGACAGCTTTTTAAAAACTTTATTTTGCCTTTATCAAAAAATCGACGAATTCTCACATTATATAGTTCCTACAAAATAAAAATCTGTCAATTGAATGCGTTTGAGAGCAAATTGAATGCGTTTGAGAGCAAAATTGAATTAAAAAATGAGTCATAAAATAACCAATTTGTTATTTGAATACATCCTCAATTCTTTAATCATGATGGCTTTGGGAAATTTTGTGCGAAGTGCCCATTTTGGCAGCCTTTCTTGAAATATAATCGACCTTGGGCTGATCCAGTGGCGTGGTTGGTAGCGTCAGCTCCTCCCACGCCGCTGGACCCTGGTTCGAGTCCAGCTAGCGGCATGGGTGTCTGTGTTATCACTGTGATGTGTATTAAAAAATGTATGTACTGTATTTTTTGTAATAATAAAGTGTTCTGTATTTGTTTCTGTGCATTATGGATAATTCGAGGTAACAGCCATTGTAGCTATAGACCTCAAAGCATTGTTCACTCAAACCACTCATCGACCTTTATCAAAAAACTGGTAAATCCGTCACAATATATAGTTCCTATATATTAGTAAATTGGATGCGTTTGAGAACAAAAATGGATTTAAAAATGAGTCAGAAAAAGTGCAATTTGTTATACTTCCTCAATTTTTCAATCACCATCACTATGAGAAATACTGTTCAAAATACCGTTTTTGGCAGTCTTTAAAAAAAAAAAATTCTTATTTTATCAAAAAACTGGCTAACACGTCACATCATACAGTTCCTAAATAGGAGAACCTGCCATTTGGATGCGTTTAAAATTAAAAGTGAATTTTAAAATGATTCAGAATATAAACAGTTTGGATTTGAGTTTTTTCTCCAACTCCTATTTTTTTTAAATTTATTTTTGCTATAAGAATCAGTACTATGAAAAACTTGTTAGTATTAAAGTCGTAGATATTATTGAGAAGATGTGAAATAAATTTAATTAGATTTGATTGCTTAAGAATTGACTAAGTTATGGATTTTTTTCTTTTTCCACCCCCCTTTTTCTTTTCGTTTTTTTTTTTTTTTTTTCATCGGTAAAAGTTGGTCCTATCAAAAACTTGTAAATACAAAAGTTTTAGATAATTTTGAGAACATTTATAAAAAATTTAGTTGGATTTGATAGCTAATAAATTGACGAAGTTATGATTTTTTTTCTCCCCAAAACCCTGTTTTTTTCGCCGCTTGAGCCCATTTTTAACTTTATCAAAAATCTGTCATGCAGAAACTTTTGGCCCATTTTTTAGAAGTAATATAAACTTTAAACTGATTCGTTATCTATTTTAATTTAGGAGTTATCGCGTTTTTTCTGTTTTCACAAAAAACTTCCTAACTTCCACCCCCTTGGTCCGATTTTGCCATTGACGAACTTAACCGAGATTTTATGCCCTTGATTTTATGTAAAAGTTTGAAAAAGATCTGAGCATAATTACGGAAGTTATCGTGTCCAGAAGAAAGTGATATACACCGATATATATATATATATATAAACTTTTTTACTAAGGGTAGTTTTGGGGTCTAGGGATCTTGATCGGTGTAGATCTGCAAAAATTTTTCAGAAATTCCAACATGGGAGCGATCGCAATAGGTAGTATTTCATGCGAAATCTACCTAAAAAAACTTGTACCCGAGTTTCTCTTTCCTGCTACTGCCCTAAACTGTGGAAATCAGTGCGCGCTTACGTCTGCAACTGTAATACATGACAACTATAAAATTATAAAAAATTAAATTCACCTGGCAAATTAATTTCTTCTTTGGATTAAGTTATTCACTAGAATGTTTAGGGAGTAGATTTAACTTTTCACTGCATGCTTTTTTCTATTTTTATATATAAAATAATGAAATCTATTTATAGGTGTAGTCAAAATAGTAAAAGAAAAATAAATTAAAAATTTTCAGCTAAAATTTGATACTTTATGGAAAGTTCCTTCATACACAATTCTGGTTTTAAATAGTGTATTACTACATTTCGCAATTAAATGGTCTTAAATTAACAAATTTCATCTGCTTAACTCTCTGTAATTTGCGTTGTGAAATATATTTTGGTATGCTAATGCTTTTATGCTTGGTACGTTAGTCTGTTTTGGTTTTCAATTAAAAGAATAAAAGTAAATTTTACCATAAAAGTTTGATGATTTTTTGTTGTTGTTGTTTCCGAGGAATAATTTCTAATTTTGTGTCAAATGCAGCTATCTAACATAGTAAACATGTGTTATTCCATTCTTTGGACTATTTTTGATCGGTTACAGTGACCCTATTGGCCAAATTGATGGCACATAATGAGAATTATATTGTTTTTAGGTATATGAAAGATGTGGCCATCGAAACAGTGGAAAGTTTATTGGACTTCTCTTTATCTAATCCTAATATATTTAGTTCTGTTTTAGTTATAGTCGATTATTTCAGTAAATATTATTGTAGGAGCGATCTTTCTCTTACAGCAGGGCAGCTGCAAAGTAAAAAAAAATTCAAGAGGTTACTAAAAATTTTTTAGTAAATTTGTATTCCACAGAATTTTTATTAACCATTACAAACTTTTTTTTTGCAAGTGAAACAAGCATTTCTTTTGTAAACTGAACAAAAGAATATTTTGTATAACTAACTTAAAATTTTTTAGTATAAGCCACCATGCAAATTTTATTAATAGCTCCAAAAGTATTTTTAATAACAATTACGTGCGTCCGAAGGGCAGGAGCTTCCTTCGAGCTACATCCAGTGTTCTGAAGCGATAGATTTTCGGCAAAAACGCAATAGATGGCAGCACCAAACATTGCGACCAGCTCCAACAGGAAATTCATAACCCCTTTATTATAGAGTGCTTACACTACATACATTCGGGGCGTACTTGGCGCTGTCCAGTATTGAACTCGGGACCTTTCAGACTGGAGTCCGTTACTATAACCACTATGCTATCGAGGCCACGCCAAGTGAGTTTTAGTAATAGCTATTAAAAATAAAAAACTATTAACTGTTATTCGTTGCTAACTTTTTTCTAGTAATTCTTACAGATTTTCTAGTAACCGACTAAGATTACTAAACATTTTTTAGTAATTACAAGGATTACTAAAGTTTTTTTAGTAGATCGACCCTTTTTCTTTTACAGTGTGTGTGTCTCTTTTCCGGGCGCTGTTGATGGAGACAAGGTACTGCAGCCCAACATCTATACTTATGCAGCTAGATAAAAGCTGTGACACTTTAGAACAGAAGTAAGCTGATTGTGAGGAGGACTTTGTTTGTTTTTTAGAGAAGGAACGAATTCAGAGAACAGAATGTTGAACTCCGACGTTTGAAGTGTCTGTAATTTATTGTAAATAGATTTGTGGAAATATTTATCTTGTAAATAATTAATGTTGAATATAGGTTTCAAAAGTTGTCGGTGTCAGATCTAATTTAATTATGGTTCGAAAGAACTTTAGAATTCTACATTATTAATCCCCACAAAAAGGTTGGTAGTTGCTAATGTCTGATCTATATATTATTCATCAACTAAGACGGTTAGTGATCGTGGCCATTTCTAACATGTTTGAGATTCTATTTGAGAAGCTATTAACGTTTTATTTGTGAAGTATTCTAAACTTTCACTGTACTTAACCGGCGGAAATTTAACATGGCGAAAATTGACTAAACTAACAGAAATTGGGGTATGCTTGAAAAACTGGTGAAATGCTGAAACAATCCATTCAATTTTCTTGTTATAGTGTACAAAATAATTAATTTTTTATCTTCAGTTATTATTTTTATAGTGTGTCTTTTAAAAATATTTTTGAACCATAACCCATTTTGAATATAGATCTATACACATTTTTTTTAATTTGGTATCTGTCACATAATTCTAATGAAAAATATACCAGCAATACATAATTTTCTCTAAAATAAAGCTTCAAGAAATGTTTACTAAGCTTATACTAATCGGATTAAATAATTTTGACTTTTGTTTTAGTTTACTGACCCATCATACGTAGTACAGGGTAAGAGATTAAGCAAAAAATAGTTGATGACTTTTACATTTCAGACATTAGAGATTCCAAAAATCATAATTTTAGGGGGGGGGGGGTCCTGTCCGTCAGTCTGTAAACGCTCATGTCCCGGACAAATTGAGATATATACTTGAAATTTACTATATACTTAGTATAAAATGTTGAGAAAAAATCTACTGAATTTTAAGAGACTCGTTTATTCGGAACTATATTTTTCGGACTCTCAAAATATTCGTTTTGATAAATGGTATTTTCTTTTTTTCGTAATTGTTTATTTTAAGGACTAATATAAAACACTATAAATAAATAAATAAATAAATAAATTTTGCCAAAGAATGATGGCGATTGGATATTTAATTGCGCGCGATATTTGTAACCATGTTTTCCACACTATTCCATTTTTCATGACATTGTATTACATTCAAATTTCAGTTCAAAGATATATTTTAGCTGAATATCAGATACTTAATCCGACAAAATAAACTGTTATTTGATAGGATTATCATTTTTGAAATTATAAGGACGTTTCTTTTATGCAATTTACCAATAGAGCATTTAAAATTTATGACATTATTAAGCACAATTTTAAACACTCTATTTACCAAAGAAATTCGGACAGAGGCTCGGACGTTTAGTAGAGTATTTAATAGAGTGACAAGTCCTGGTAAAAATTTTAGCATCCTTAGATATCAGGAATGTTTTTTCGGACTTTTGAAATATTCGATCCAATAAAGCGTATATAAAAGATTTCGTAATTATTTCTTTTTAAAAATAAATATAATGTAAGTTTATAAATAAAGTTTTTCGGATAATTTATTGTATTGATGTTTGCAATCATAATTTGTACATTATTTTATAATGCATATCCATGATGGGTAAGATTACGGTGGTCCCCAAAAAATAATTTTATCTCAGGTCAGCTTTTAGCTGTTAATCACTAATGTAACTGGTTGCTATCAAACATACAATTATAAATTGTAAATTGCGCTTTTAATATTTAAAAATCATCGTCAAAATGTAAAATTAATCTTTATTTAGACATTACATAAATGTTTCAGAAACTTTTTGCAGTTTTATTTTCATTTTTTTAAAGAATAAATGGAAGTATCTAAAAAGCATATATGGAAAATATAACCTAACTAAGCTAATCTAGAGAAATGTTAAGAATGATATTATAAATATTATATATCATCTTCTCACAAGGCAAAAGGAAACCGATGACCTTTAAGCCACATTTCGAAAGATAAATGACATGGGGTACATATTCTATGAGTAGACATCTATATCTGCAATATTCTTTCTTCCTTCTTTACGTCGTAAATGAACGAATCTTTTTATTGATACAAATGCATCTCTGTGTCATGATAAACTGAGTGAAATGAATAAAATAATAGTTATATGGATTTTCGATTGATTCAATAATGCAAAATACACTATATGGCGAAAGAAAAATAGATTTTAGATGTTTTGTTAAATATTTTGAAAAATACATGAGGAACTATTCTGAAATTCTAAGTGTGCAAACATAATAGTACAGGTCATGCACTTCCGTGTAGATTTTTCCCCGAAGCTCTATCAGGAACCATCAATAAATTGAAAAAAGAATGAATATATTTTGGATAATCCTGTCAAAACTAATGCCGAAAAAGAACTCAAACTGCATATTATGATTACGTGGCTTATTGTAATATACTGTGTTCATATTTATGCGGATAGAATATACACTCGAAGATAAATTAATATTTTTATAAAATAGGTCCTAAATTTCCCCATTTTTTTTCTTTTAATTTTCAGAGTTCTTAATAGAATAAAACGTTCTTTTCAGAAAATATCACAAACGACATTGCACACAATACCCTGTAATCAAAATAAACAAAAATTTTAAACATTTTATGAAAATGAACTGGTTTGCAAAATAATTTTCCCTGCGCATGCGTGAATGCTATAAAAATCTTATTTATATATTATTTGTTAGCTAGACATATAGAAAATTTTTGTAAACGTCTAAAAAAATAGCTAAAAAATGTTGAAAGTGATCGCCGATACAATAAGCTCAAAATCCGTTCTTTCCAAAATGAGGCAAAAAAATATGAGGGGTTGCAGCCATATATCCAATAATAAGTTTCAATATAGCATACATAATATGGCACGTATTACCATATTTGGATACAATCTCTCATTTTGTTGCTACATTTTGGGATCAACGGATTTTGAGCTTATTCTATCGGAAATAATTTTTAGAATTTTCAAGTTATGTTTTTGAGTCTTTAACAAAAGTTACTCTATACATTTAGCTAACACATTACGAAAAAGGAATTTTGATAGCGTTCATGCATTCGCAGTGAAACATTATTAATAAACTTTCTCATTTTCCATACTATTTTTAAAATTCTGATAACAGCGTTTTGTGTGTAACGTCGTTTGTCATATTTTCTAGAAAGAACTTTTTTAATATTAAGAACTTTGTCAATTCTAACCAAAAAACTCGGTATAATTTTGGTCTGTTTTAATTAAAACCTTAATTCTTCTAAACTACCGTAAAATGGGGTGAATAGGAACAGCGGGGTGAAAAGGAACGAAACTTCTCAGTCATACAAATAAATTCACTGTAAATATATGTGATGATATTTTTAGTTGCCAATTTTTTATAAGAAGGTTATAACATTAAGAGTTGGGCAATTCAGGTTTGACATGTTTGCACAACTACTAGGGTATATAAAAAAATTTCAAGTGGATCCTCAAAAACCTCATTTTTGCAACGTCTTCAAAACTTTGTATGTAACTACAGTGTTTTTCGTATTCTGGACCTGAGAGAGAGGATTTTTAATTAATGATAGTCCTTTAAACGATATTCTGTATTAAATTCTACTTATTTCTAAACTACATAATGAAAAAATGAAAAATGGCTTGTAACATCAGAGGTTTAAGATTTACGGGGTGAATCGGAACACGTTTCTCTCATTGTTTATTTTTCTGTATAGTTTCATGTAATATCTGAAAACATATGTAGGAATGTGCATTGTAACAATATTTTGTTTGTTCTAATTACTTGAAGAGTTCAAAGGTGCTAAGAAATTACTTAGTTAAACAAAAAAGTCAACGCCTAATACAACAGACATGGAATACACAATAAAATAATTTAAAAATAGCAAATTAGCTAGAAAAACTGAACAGAATTATTCTCTGACATCCACAACATTACACAAACATCTCAAAAGGAAAAATTAATTAAAAAAGAGAGGGATGCAAACAGTACTAAGGGCTGGGGATGAGGGCGCATTAGTAGATCGTATTAATACATGCAGCGATTGAAGTTACGCAATAGATTCACTTACCCAATGGCTAAGCAAAGGATAACACATAACAGTGCTAAATTTGCATTAAATTCTACATTTCCAATTCGAATATAATTTCTTAAAATAAATTTTATTTTTTCTTGTTTTAAAAGTTGTTTCCTAATTTTTAAAAAGGCATATCTTTACTTCTATATAAAATAAAGGCTTGGTTTCACAGTAACTACGTGTTTCTATTCCTCCCTTATCATTATTACCTGTTTTTATCAAGCCTATTATAGTTTGAATCGGAATAAATAAAGATTATAGCATTTGTTCCGATTCACCCCTATCTGCGGGGTGAATCGGAACACCATTAAAAATCTAAATAATATATATATAAACAGCAAAAATGTCTCGTTTTTGCTTAAAAAGTAAAGAACAAAATAAGACCGAAGTTTCTAGTAGAAAAATTAAAAAATTAAAAAATCACTTGTTGCTTTTTTTTAACGTTAAAGTTGAAAAGTGTTCCAATTCACCCCATTTTACGGTATACGTGCTATCCTCATAATAATGAACAGAGATTATTACAATAATCCACTTAATAATAATCTGCAATTTGAACGCTTATGCTACATTATTTTCGACAAGGTTATCCAAAAGATCGTCGTTAGCGGTCCCTTAAGCAGTTTCGGAAAAAACTCTTCACCATATTATAGTTCCAGTACTATTATGTTTACACACCTGGAGTTCCATGATAATTGCTCATGTACTTATCTCGATATTTAATAAAATGTCTAAAATCGCAAGTGGCCGGTCATCTCCGGCCATATAGTGTAGTCATAAAAATGGCTGATATAAATGAAAACTGAAAAATAAGATTTGTGGATTTATATATATATATATATACACATATATATACTAGCAGGCGTTGCCAGCAATGCTGGTCTGACTATCCAGATGAATCTTAGATTTTTTATAGCAGGTTTTGTTATAGAACGACATAGCCCTACGCAATTTACAAAATCTGTTAGTGAAGATTTGTGTAACCAACAGTGATGTCTCATCATATAATATTTTTTATAAGGACTGATCTTTCATAATTGGGTTTACGTGATTACAGAAAATTATTTTTAAATAACTGACTAATTTTATAATTCAGCATTGTACAACAATATGCAATATACTAAAAACTGCCCTAAAAATATCTAACTAATAATGCAAGCTCATTCAAAATACGTGTACTACTTTTTTTAAAATTGAATAATATTCCACAAATGAGTTTTACTGATTATTGAACTTTCTCCCATAATTCAATATATAAGTAGCATAAAACAATGTGAAACATGCTAGATGCTTTCAAAAAATTATTCCATAAATACTTTGATCAGGACTCGGTTTTCCGTTTGTATTATATATATATATATATATATATATATATATATAAGTAGAATATATATAAAAATATGTGTGTGTGTTGTTTGTGATTAAGTTTTAATCTTTTTCCAATTGTTGCAAAATTAAAATTACTTGATATGACTTGAATTATTTGATATGCTAGAACATTGCTTAACGAAATATTAATGAATTCGCAACAAATTTGCTTTGTTTATAGAATATTCTAATTTTTTATTATGTGCGCAACAAACTTATTAAGATTAGCTGAAATAAAATAGATGGATAAAAAGGCAATACCATGAAATTCAAAGCTAAAGCATTCAATTTTAAAGTAAAGATTTAAGTAACATCTCTTTCTGAATTATTATTTTCGATTAATAATATGTATATAAACGAATAATATTAATTTAAACAATTATTTTTATTTTAATGATTAATAATATGTATATGATTTAAAATATGTATTAAAATGTTTATTTCACCTATTACAATTTCATTGCACTAAACAAAATCACAACATGGGAAATATTTGAAAATATAAGTCCGCTCCAACAAATATATAATTCTTTAACCGGGTTATCACGTCAAAGTATAATTGAAATCTTTTTGAAATATAAAACTCGGTTATCTCTGAAATCTTTTAGAAATGAAATTTTGACTAAATTTGAATTTCGATAATGTGTTGATAGTTATTTTTAGACTTTTTTCATAAAATAAACGAAAGACTATGTTAAAGGAGTCAATAAAATGCATAATGTTAGCACACCTAAGTAAGATTTATTGTTTAGTACCTAATTTATAATTTCTTTTAGAAAAAGACAGTATTTCAAACAAAGCAGATTGGATTTTAAAAACTTAAAAATAAAGAAAGAATCATTATCTGTAGCTTTAGCTTCGACGTTGATCGCTTATGATGTGCAAACTCCGAAAGCTCTATTTCAACATACCTTGTTAGATAAATTTCGTAAGAAAGTCTATCTATTAAATTCTTAACTGTGAAGGAAATTCTGAAAAAAAAATAAGCAGATCTAGTTCAATAACTGAGCATATCTACTCCAATCACAACAGAACAAAATTATCCCCAAAACATTATTTTCTTTTCTTTTTTGATAATCTCCATAATTAGGCCCACATCTCATCCAAATTGATACATAAAAAAAATTGCAGAAAAGTTCGGTCAAATTCATTGATTGGTGAATTCGAATAAAATTGAATAAAATAAGGAAGCTTTAAAATAATAATAATAACACTAATAAAGAAAATAAATAAAATTTAAGCATCAAGATTAAGCATCATTCTTAAATAATACACAAATTCTAATCGGTTTAAAATTATTTCTTCCAGGAAATGAGCCAAATATTCATGTATTTAAAATTTAAGACATTTTAAATGGCCTCCAATTGCGAGAAAAAAAAGGTTTTAAGAACATAAATTATAAGCTAATGAATTCTCAATTTATCAAATCTACCTAAATTTGTTATCAAATCTTCTTAATTTGCTCTACATCTTTTAACTACATCTACCATTTGCTCTACATCTTGCTGTGTTAGCAAGAGCTAATACAGAAAAATAAATTTATATATTCTAGAGAAGAAGGAAGGGTTGAAGAATGAATCAATTTGTAGCTTTATCAATTCAGAATATATGAAATTCATGCATGTTTATTTTAAAACTTATTATTATCTTCAATTTATAATGACAAGTTTTTGATAGCACTGTTTCTTGGAGCCGAAATAAATAAAAAGGAAAGTTGAAAAAAAATCCCCGTTTTTTTGCCATTAATTTAATCAAACATTTACATTTCGTCTGATAAAGATTTTGACAAAAATTACAGATAATGTATGTATGGCTGCATTAACTTTTTTGTTTGTTAAATTAGTATATAACTCTGGCCGTAAACGTCTCGTGGCAAATTTCTATTTATTTTACTTACTTTTTACGAAAGTTTTAAATGTAAACATTTTCATTTGACAATTATTAAATATTAGTTTATATATATATATATAAACTAAACTCAAAGTCTACAATGTAGAAAGGATGACTGTGGATGAAAAAACATGCAGAAAGATGTAACGACCGGACAGATATGGCTATGATAATGGAAATGTGGACTGGTCTTCGTTTGAGTTAAAAGTTTTTGTCACCTGCTGGAATTCAAGAGCCGTGTTTATGCACTAAGTTTATCTTTTATGCTAATAAGCGGGTACAGGCGGAAGTGTGGCAGTTCCTTGCATCTTATACTATAATCAATTAAGATTTCATAAATATAAAAGTTTATTCTTTAAATGGGTTTATTATGATTCAAAATATTGAGTTTAAATAATTGATTGCATTACATCAATATATGAGTAAAGCTTATTTCTTTGAATTGATCTTTAAGTGACGTTTGTAATGATTTTTAAGTGACTTTTAAGAATGTCATTTTCATATTTAATTCAAGACTCTGTCATATTACCCGAAACCTTCTGATTAAGCTTTATTTTAATAGTGGGGGGAAGGTTAAAGCCATTCCGCCTGCTGAAGAGTGATGGCTTTTATTCTGCGGGTGACTTTTTATATTTTTTTTATATTGTTTAATATTGTTATTTTAATGTTTACTGTTTTTAAAAAATGTTTATACATTATGCACCTAGTGCTTAATAAATATTTTCAAAAAATTTAAATTGTATATGTAAGTTGCAATTAATAAGTGCTGCAATGGCGCCTATGGTAGCAATATTCTACATACTTATAGCAAACATATATATATATATGTATATATATATATATATATATATATATATATATATATATATATATATATATACATATATATATATACGTGGGCTAACGTTTAAACATCTCTAGCTGCAGCATCGTATGTTGACAGTAGGTATTTAATGGATTAAGTAATAATATACAAACGCTGTACCAAGTAATTTGTAGTATATTGCTCGATCTTAATTTTCAAGTTGAAAATGGTTAAAAATATAAAACTCGTCGATGGAGGCCAACGCTCATCCTAGATATTCATACGGTAAAATATGAAAGTAAAACATGCGAAAATTATTTATAAAAAGCATTGCAACTCCAAGATAAAAAGTAAGCATATATGTAAATATAATTTCTTAATACGTAGTAACTCTCCAATACAGAATGACGGGTATTAGTTGATTATATCGTCGACCAATTTCGACAAATTATATAAATCGCCAAACTATTTCTAAAGCATACAAATTGTCGTATATATATTCTTTAAATAACAGAGTAATAAATAAGTAAAATGATTTATAAAAATTCAAATAAAACATCAAATTAATGTTCAATTGACGACGCAACAAACACATGTAACATTTTTAATGTCAAGTGAATGTGGCATTTTCGATGAGACATTATTGACATTTAATCATGCAGTTTGGCGATAATTTTTTGATCATAAAAAAATACCGCATTGCGTAAAAGAAGCATCCTTATAACTATTGATAATTATATTGATAATTATATTAACTAACAGTTTACTGCATTAAATTAAGCATATCATCTCTATTAAAATATATTTTTGACCTATCTGAAAAAAGCGTGGCGACCATGGCGGATTTGTAATTTGCGACCTCCTTTCGTAGCGCACTTACCAAAATATCAAATTTAAACTTTCAACTAAGGTGTTTGTCGGCTACAATGCAAAAACAAAATAGTATCACTTCATTGAATTAAGTTTTATGAAATGCGAAATTAATTTTAAATATGCACTTTTTTTATCGTCATTACATAATTAAGCCCTAAAAAAATAAAAACATCAGAAAACAGATTAAAATATAATGTTTAAAAAATGTTATACATAATAGCAATGTCTGGTATTAATTAGGTTTCATAGCTCTTTGAAGTTTTATTATATAGAAGTATGTACAACTTTTCCAGTATATACAACTGTACTCAGCCTTACGTTGTATATTTTTTTTACAAACTCTTATTATTCTTTTGGAAAAGATTTCTTTCAGTGATATATTACAGTTAACAATTCTATTTATTGTACGAATCCCTCTTAGGGCGATTAACCCTTTGCGGCGCAGAGCATATTCATTCCGCGAGTGTTGAAATTAATGACTGACAACGGAATTACAAAACAACTTTATTTGTAATTATGAAAAAAGCCTTATTTCACACATTCAATAAACCGAAATTTTCTTTATCAAATTTCCGGTGCCAATGTTGCGTTTGGAAATTAAAATTAAGTGGTTTCATAGATATACTATCATGCCGCAAGGGATTAATACGCACATTTGAATGTTTATTTTATATTTGTCATGTTTAACATCCACTGAATGTTTCATTTATTTTACATCGACAATTCTACTTATTGATTATATCTGGCCACTTTTTAATAAGACAATATGTTTCATGAAAGTCAGTGTTTTTTTTATTTTTTTTTTATTTATTTTTTTTTTTTCAATTGCGTGTGCTATTTGTTTTTGCTTTTACATATACCTTAGAGTGAAGTGAGTTAGAAAAAAGTGGTTTTTAAAGAATATTTGCTGGAGGAGCAATTTAAAAGTTTGGAAAAAACAGTATATTTTAGAAATATACGGAAATCTATTATCTATAGATTTTTTTATATATATAATTTTCCATTTCGTATTATAAAATAAATAAATACTAATGAGAATTTGGAAAATAACAAAAATATTTGAAGATATGGGAAGGATTCAAAAGGAGCATTATAAAGGATCGTATTAGTGATTTGAATTTTTATTTTAGAAAGAAATTTATTGTTATTTTTTTTAATCTTCAAAAATAGCTTTGAACATTACAGGAAAACGGAAAGAAAACTGTTTGATTTTGGAAACACGGAATAAACAATAAAATAAATTTCGTAAAATTGTTTTTCTAATGTTTATTATTACGATATATAAACATTTAAATACGTATTCATATATATGTATATATACATGCTTATACGATAATGCCAAAATGATATTTAAAATATAAAAAAAAAAATGTATAGTGACAAAAATCAAAAGTTAAACTTCCTTGACTGCTTACTTGGATTCATCTAAATTGCAAAATATTTCTTTTTTTTTTTTTTTTTTTTTTTTTTTTTTTTTTTTTTTTGCTATTGCATTGATTTGTTCTAGATATGCTGTCTGCTTATTTTATAAAACTGAAATAATAATAATAATAATAAGTTTCTTAATAAAAGGTTCCCATATAAAAAAGGAATAACACTACTTTGAGTTTCAAAAATTAAAAAATACAGTCTATAAATCCATTAAATCTTTACTTCAGATAACTATTATTTTTATTATTATTTTAATCATACTCTCTGAAATTCATTACTTTCTATCTCCCGACATTGTAGGATGTGTGTAAAATTATCTGATTTTCATTTTCATTTTCACGGTTTTAAATTAATATTTTTGGAAAAACTATAATAAAATGTAGATGATCATTTCTGATTTTTACTGTAATTTAAGTATTTTATATATTTTAATTTATTAATAACCCTTTTATCATACTATATAAGACGTTTTTAAAACTGTCTTATGTTCTCCAAATTATTAATGGAATTTAATATCTTGTGCATGAATTTTATGTAAAAAAAAACTAAAATAAATACATTTTAAATTTTAATAATTAAAGTACTTTTGTACTGTTTTTCTCATTTTTTATTTTATCAGAATAACATACATTTTCCTAAAAAAGAAACATATATTTAAAACTACCAAAATAATATATGACCACAGAAATAATTAAAGATAACAAATATGCATATTTCATTAAAAATGTAATTAAATTACTTCTTTTCGAAACTTTAAACAAAATGTTTCGAAATTTCTGTGGAATATAAAATTACTATTAATGCAAATTTTATAAATCCTAGGTTGTCATACCTGGTATTGTATGCTTTTTACATTTTATGTCATGAAAAATATTTTCAAAATGGATAATAAATAGTTCTGAAAAATAAGTATTTTTCCAAGTAATTGTCATAATTCATGAATTTTATGACAATGTATAAAGGAGCATCTCTGCCAAAATTAAAAATTTGGATTAGATTTGAAATAACACTGTAGTCATGTTTATTATTATTATTATTATTATTATTATTATTCATGAATAGTTATTGCTTCAATTGAACAGTAAAATGTCCGATAAAAGAATAACTTACTTTTGTTGATTTTATTAATTTATTAGATAAATGGTATCAAATATAAAAACACAAATGCCAATGTTTTATACAAATATATACAAAATATCTACACACGAATACCAAAGTTTTATGAATAAAAGTAAATTTTTTAATGACATGCTTTAAATGATATACATTTTTATATTTCAAATAATACTTACATTACTACTTCAAAAATATGTATAATATTTTTTATCACAAGCATTTCGAGCAAAAAAAAATATTATTTTTGTATACATTTATTAAAATATTTTCTAAAGTATTGATTACATTGTTTTTATTTAAATCAAGTCTACTAAATGCAAATTGATTACATGTTTACCCGAAAATATAATATCGTACATTTAATAAATTATGCATTAATATATTTATTTACATACATATTGTTGAAGTTTTTATGCTAAACATATAAATCCCTTGCCTAGCAAAGAATGAACAGTATTAAAATAAGTTTTGCTATTTAAAAAATGTGTTCTTTTATACTTTTTTTAAATTGAGCGTGGTACTTAAGAATACAGCAGAATTGATTAATTAATTCGCTAGCTGGAAAGCCGTTTCAAAAAATAAAACTTTTATTTCACATTTGAGGTAGTACTTGGAATTTTTAACCAAATCCCAAGAGTTATATTCTGAAATCCGGAAGCAAAAATGTTTTTTTTTACTTCGATTTTTTACGACTAGTAAAACAGCTTCTGTTCGGAATGTTGCGTAAACAACTGCACTTAGCGAAAGTACTGATTTTATGGTTTACTTTTCACTTAACTGAGTTTATTGAAAAGATTTTGTCAAACAAAAATGCGTTCCATTTTGTTAAAGTAAAGAGTATAATTTTCTCTTTTTTATATAACATATAGAACATGTGTTTAAAAGATATCAGGATTTTTTCTGTTTTATACAGTGTTGTTAAAAACATATTTTTTTGTTTTATATTAATTTAATGCTTTTATGTTAATAGTGAAAGTTAGACAGCAAATAAAGTAACCCATGCTACTATTTTTCTGTGAAAAGTTTTATTAAAGAGCAACAAATTAAAAATTATCAGCAGTGTATGGCTTTATCTTGATTTTATATGCATTATGTTGGCTCCATAAATTTTGAAGATTCAATTGAAGAGATTTTAAAGATTATAAATTGTTGTAGCCTATAATACAATGCAAAGAGCTTTAATTAAAAAAAATGCATGGAAATCTGATTGGTGCAACATGCAATATAATATGTTTTATAACTCTTCAGATTTTTTTTTTTTTTTTTTTTTTTTTGATTTATTGAACTAACAGTTGAGACAAATAGATGTCATCTGCTGTCAATGTATAATTCAATTAAATTGCAACTGATTGTTCATCGTTCATGCTTTGAATTATCGCATAACATGAATAATATTGAAGTCATAATTGATCTTGAAAATGCTAAAATTTTTGTACTATGTAATGCAGTGGCAAAAAAAAAAAAAAAAAGAAAAGAAAAGAAAAGAAAATAGGAGGAAATATAAATGTATCAGAAGCGTTTAATGAATAATATATCGTATAGCATTTCTAGAAATCTGTTATTAAAATAATAGCTCATACAAATTGATGGTACCTGTTGTCAGTTCAATTTTCAATTAATTTGGAAATTTTGTCTCATTTTTCGTAGTTTTATTTCTCGAATCCAGTGAATTAGACAAAAAATCGTGAGTTTGTTTGACTTTAGATCTTTATGATGGCCTTAAAAGAAGGTTAAGACTGTCGATATGCGTAACGTTTCACCATGACGTCATAACAGTATATCGTTTCATTATGGCATATCTCCGTGAGAAAAAAATATTTTCAAATTTATAGATCATTGATCCAGAGGCCATGGAATAAAAAGATCCATCACATAATAAATTTTCATCTTTATGAACAATTGATTAAAAATCATGGAATTTAAAAAACAGTCTTACAATGCATGTGATAGGTAATTAGTTAACATTCCACAAAATTTTGGTTAAAAAAATAAGGTAAGAACATCATAAATAAAAGTCGGTGATTCAATGATTATTCGAAGCTTTATATGTTTCTAAACACGCTAACAGCACTGGAATTTGGTGTTTTGATTGGAGAATAATATTTTTGCATAATTAGGTCATTTCAAGACAAATTTTGGAAACGCGTACAAAAGTAGGAAACAGTCTATAACTTATCTCGTTACACGGGATTGTGTTAGAATAACATGGCGGTGTCCCGATGGAAATAAAACGTTGCACTGCCGTATCATTCTTAAATATGTTTAAAAAACTGTAGTAAAAATATTTATTTGTAATTGGTTGCATCTAATGAACTGCACCTTGTGCACATATATATTATATATACATGAGTAACATGCATATCACATACATATCAAAACTTACGCTTCGATTGCATTCGAATATAAAGTATATTTTAAACAATAAATTTTATTTTATGAATAAATAGAATATATTTTAAATAAGAATAATTTTTTTTTTTTTTTTTTTTTTTTTTTTTAAGAGTAATTTAATTACAAAAATGAAAATATTTGTATGCATTCAGAAATATTTTAATGTTGCAGAATTTAACTTTCAATAGAATAAAAGTAGATGTAATGTGATTATTTTTTATCTATAGTATTTAATGCTTATCGTTTTATTGTCAGATAATGCCCTCCCATGTTTTTTAATACATAATTTTCAAGATTGTTTTGGGGAAATAAGGGTGAGGAATTGTCTGTCTAGCATACAAAAAAATAAAGAAAGAAAATCACTTGTGAAAACATTATTAAACTATAAATGACAACGATTAATTTGCCTAAGAATGAACTTTTTTTTTGAGTGAACATAAATGTAGTCATAGTTTGAAGGTATACACGACAGGGCTTTTCGTATTCTTTACGCATGAAGAAATGAAAATTTCGTATAATTATATCTGTGATGTTTCCTAGTTATACAAAACTGCTCTTTAACTTAGACATATAAAGAAACATTGTTATATATTTATGCTCGAAACAAAATGGGAAATACTTTGCCTGTTTAGACTGATAATTATATACTAATACTTAAAAGATGAACTAAATTACTCTTAATATCTCTTAAATCCTAATGTATTTAGCAGTAGCGTCAAGTAATAATATATGTATATAAGAATACACACACATTTTCAAATATGTGTGCATTATATACACAAACCTTTACCGGTATCTTGTTTTTTAACAGCTGTCCTGTCAGAGGTTTCAGATATAGTTATTCAGAGCTTAACATTCTGTAACCTTAGCAAAATATCGCTCAAGTTTCAGATTATATGTATATATACCACAAATTTTCGAAAAAGCAATGCATTTCAAAACCCAATATTCTATTGCAAAAACCAATACTCATGAGAAAACCCTAAAGAACATGAGAAAATTACGTGTACCACAAGATTGAAAGCATTATGTACGCATAAAAAACAACTCTACAAATGGCCAGAAAAATAACGATCGAGGTGTACGTTGGGAATTTGCATATTACAGTAGCAAGATACAGAACGCCGTTCACAAGATAGTCATCGTAAAAATCAAATAAAAAGCGGGTAGGAAATACTGAGTCTTCAGTCGTGAAATCGCACATGCGGAAGAAATAATTCTGCCTGCGAAAAAATGCGTTCAATTGATAAAATATTTTTACCAGAATGGGATATATATTCTGGTAGCTTTGTGGATTTGGTCATCAAAATTATTGCCAAATATTTGGTCCATTTATTTTAGAAGCCCTTCACACTGTATGAAAACGGACGATTTTGCGGAAATAGTACAGGCAATCGGGAAGCCAGTATAATTTACTGTTTTAAAATGGAGAAATTTCCGTAATTTCCAGAATTTTTTATGTTTTTTACTTGGATTTTATTTATTATTATTATTTGTTTTTATTTACGGAATTTTTTTTTCGGTTAAAAACAGTAAATTGTACTGGCGTCCCAATTAAAAGTACAATTTCCGTGAAATCGACCAGCTTGTTTTCTCTGTGCACTAAGTATTAAAGTAATTCGAAGAAATTGCCTAAATCTGTAATAGGCGCGATCAAGACGACCAAGATCAGACTTATGAAGACACTGCTGTGGAAGTGTCTTCATAACAATGGTTGTGAATGAAGTTGTCTATTGACAACTTCATAAGTGTCTTTGTCCTGAAATCACATAGTGATTTCAGGGCACATGAAATAGAAATAGGTAGAGTTCGTATATTGAATGTACAAAAAAGAATGGTTTAAAAGCTATTGGGGCTCCCTAATCCTGATGGTTACGTATCGATGCTAACACGTCCAGTAATTGGACGCTGGGCGCCATAAAGAATGCAGGGAATTTGCAAATGAATGCCTTATGCCATATGATGACAATAACGACTGATCATATTATCGGCTCATATTACTACTCTGATTTCGCATATTATAGCCAGACGAGGCGCAATTCACCTTAACTGGCCACGTTAACACCGAAAAGTATATAATATATTTAAAATTCATTTGAAAAAAAAATTCCCATCGGCCGCAACATAACGGGATAATTTTGACAGTCTTTGTGAATAAACTAAACATGCTAGAAATTTCATTTGATATAGGGTTTGTGCAAGGGTAAGCGTTAATAACCTCCACAAATTTTAGGACAATTCGAGTGCATTTACGACAGTTAGATCGCGTACAGACGGCTTAAGATATAAAAATTGTGATATAAAAGACTCGTCTAAATATATTAATAAAATTGTAACTAAGTACGTTTTAAAATTGTTGAAAACGCATGCATTTAAAAATTATTTTTTATTTATTTAAAATACATCAACATTTAAAAACTCTGGTAAATTAAAAGTGAATTTTTGAAAAAATAGCTAGGAATAAATATTATCTTTTGAATTAAAATGAACTTTACTCTTCTTTGTTTTTGGTTTCTTAAAAAAATTAATGTAAACAAATATTATGAGTCTCTACTAAAATGAATACTTTGAGCAACGTTTTTTGTTAAAATCACCTGGGATTTAATTTCTTTCATAGGACACATTTTGAAATTATGAAAACACTTAACGAAAATTAATGTTCTATTTTAATAAAATGTGTGCATAGGTATTTTTCTTAAAAGTTTGTCATAAGAATAAAATTTTGGCATCAAGGAAAAAAAATAACTTTCTATACAAAACCAAATTGTCAATGGTTTTAACTAACATATAAAAATGTTTAAAGCAAAAATGCAACCCAAAATTATAAAATATATGTTTAAAAATGCAAACAAAGGTGAGAAATTTCAACATTTGTAATGGCATATGCATATTTACGTAGTACATGTTTTTAAAAATGTTCTCTATTTAATAGCTATCCTAATGCTTGTTTGAGTTAGCACAAGATCATTTAGTTTTATTATAATATTTTTTTCCAAAACTTAATTTTAACATTTTCCCTCTAAAAATAAAATAATATGAAGTTAAATGTTTTCACATATTTTATGAGCTTTTATTGTAAATTTTTGTTAAAGTATGTTCCTAGATTCTCGGCACTTTACTTAAAAAAATTATAGAATTTGTAACAAAAGTATGTGTTATTAGTTAAAACTCCGAATAAAACTATAAATACAAAAAAGTGTTTAATGGGATTTTAATTATATTTTAAAATTTTGGCAATATTTAGTCAATATAAGTAAAAAATTCCGTCCGTTCTAAATCTTCTATAACCAAATTTATTCCATATATTTAATTTTTTTCAACAATATATTTACAAACCACTTACCTGTGTTGTGAATTAAAAGGATTGCAAAACCTGATAAATTGATTAGCATGTACAAAATTTTGTGTGCAAAACATAATTTAAAAAAATAAATGGCTATTTAATATATACAAACTTACAAACTATCTTTTGTCTTATAACATATAAATAGATAAGCAGAGCCTTGATACCAAATTTTATTTCTTTATCTTAAAAAAACTTTTAAGAAATGATATTACTTTTAAACGTACAGAATGAAAAACTGAAATTAAGAATTTGATATATGCCAAAAATTTATGCCAATAGTTTACAACTTTAAAATACACCATACTTTATAGGTGTTTATATATTTGTGTATGTGTTATATTATATGTTATATATGTGCTCAAAAATGTATTGTTTACTTTTCCGTGTTTATTTAAACGGTAATTTCGAGTTTTAAAAAGTCCATTGCAGGTTTCTCCTTTGGCCTATGAATTTGCTGCTAAATGTCGCTTGACCAAAAGAAAGCATTTTTTACATCTTAAAGTTTTGCAGTTTAAATTAATAATAATAAAAAAAATCGAATTGCTATTTTTTAAAACCTCAGCCACAAAATAACTCAAATTGAGCCCAAATCCACCCATCTCATGATTTGAAAGTCAGCTTCTGATAAAAATTTTAAATAACTCGAAGCAAAGAGCTGTTTCTTTTTAATTAAATCAAGATAAGCTATTTAAATAGCTAATTTAAGTCAAAATGAGCAAAATGTTTAAAAAACAACTCATTCACGATACAATAGGTTACAGCTTTTTTCTGAGAAGCCAAATCCACTCGTTCGTTTTAAGAGTGTAATTGAAACATGTTTACAAATGAGGTTTGTCTGACCGTACAAATAAATATTTTGCTGTAAATGCATCCTATTGTCATAAGATATATGTATGTTACTGAAGTTAAAAATAGAATATTCTAGGGTTTTTTTAATTCAGGGCTGAATCATCAGATATCTCGTTTCTCACTTACCCCATATTTCCGATTGATTCCTATGGAACAAGAAACATTTGAATTATTATAAAGTTACAAAAATCTTTAAAAATGTATTCTGCAATCCATTAAATCCAATTAAATCTGCAATTCATCAGAAAATTCTTCTAAACTGTTTATGAAAGGGTTTAGAGTTGTTAGATTCCATATAAATGAGAAACATGGAATACGTTGTCTATAAATGTTTAGAAGAATAATTCTGTAATGAATATCTTTGCCAAATAACGCGCTAACCTGATCACTTGTATACTACAAATCGGTTCTTCAAATCCAATGTTTTTTGCGCTAGAGTCGCAACAAAAGTCTTCAGCCTTCCCATCTATTTCTTCGAAGTTCGTCTTATTCATTTATATTGAGGACTGGGACGTTGATTTTGACGGTCGAATTCATTCTTTACTTCTAAAATGTAGGAGAATTTTAATCGAAATTTAAAATTATTACATTTTTGCATAAAAAGAGGTTATCAAAAGGAATCAAAATCCAAAATTTCAGAAGGAGGTAGCATTTAAATCAATGATTTGAATGCCACCTTATATATTTCTTAAAAAACAATAGCGAAACGTTAGTCTAAAGAATTAAAGATTTTTAATTTAGACATTAAGAAATGGGGGTTGTTTAAAAATTGTTTATTATATTTATAGTTATTTATTTATTTTATGTATGGGAGGAAGAGGGCGTTTAATTTAACAATAATTTATTTCTTTACAGTTACTATAATATTGGTGCATATTGTTGATGTATTTTAAGAGATGCTTTTTATAAAATTTGGTACGCCAAGCGTATATCGTTCATATACAACGACTCATAAAATTATTACCTTAATAACTACAGTGCAAATAAAAACTAGTAGAACAGCAAAAAATGTTACTTTTTTATGAATTTCAATACAAATATTAAATTTTTTCCTTATAATATGTATCATCAAGCTCAAATGCTAACAAAAAGCTAATAAAAAGCAATAAGCAACAAAATACATCTGTGAGTATTTTATTACGAAAATAATGTAATTTTACAAAAAACACTACTTTTGTATGTGTAAAAACAATAAGAATAGCAATATAAATTTAATATGTAACCATAAAATAATTTAATATAAATCCAGAAATTATCGATAAAGTTTAGATCAGGACTTCTTAGCAGCCATTGCAAAATTCAATATTTTTCTAATGGAACTGAAATATTTATCTCGCGACTTGTATGGATAGGAGCATTATCTCGCTGTTATATCCACATTTTTTCCAACTAGAATCTTGCAATAAATGAAAGATGGCAAAAAAGTTTGTACATTTGTCTTTGAATTAAAATTTCCGGAAATATATACAAGTGACTCCACGTCACTGAACAAAAAGCAGCTCCATGCCGTCACGAATCCGTCAACTAACTCACGTTTTGAGAAGATCTCTTTTTCTTTTTTCAAAATAATACAATGATATTTCCAGCCATCAGTACCATTTAAGTTTCACTTATTTTAATCGGAAAAAATAACCTGCAACGGTTTGTCGTTGTAAGTCATCATTGTGTGGTTGGAAATATTATTGGGATGATTTAAGAAAAGAAAAAGAGATATTCTTAAAACATCAATTACGTGGCGTATTCATTGTAAAATGGGCTGATTTTTGTTCAAAGACGTGGTGTCACTTGTATATCTTTCACAAAACTTTATTTCAAACACACATATACAAATTCTTTGAAACCATGTTTCATTCGTTACAACACTTCTGCGAGGAAAAAAACGCATATAACAGCGAAATAATGCACCTATCCACAAAAGCTACGAGACAAAATTTTAGTTCCATAAGAAAAATATTGAAGTTTCACAATTGGCTCAGAGATCCCGAATTAAATCCTATCGATAACATTTGGGGAAATTTAAAAAGACGAATTTATAAAAAATGGAAGACATTTTTCCTGATCGTCAGATCTTAAATCTATGATTGAAGATTTATAGCACAAAAACAATCCCGAACGGTGACAAAATTTAATGATGTCGAGGAATGATGGAATATTTGCAATCATTAAACTGTGAGGTGGGTGCATAATATATTAAATATTTGTTTCTTTAGTTACTATATTGAATTTATTTTTTGCTGTCCGCATAGATTTACACAGACAAAATTAGTGGTTGGATTAATTTTAAACACAATTATTCAAACGGTAAATTAGTTATAACAGATGAAATTTACTCCATTATGGAATAAATTACATCTGTTAAAAATGGTGGAGTTTTTTTGTACAATTACTTTATTTTCGTAATAAAATACTCACAGTTGAATTTTTTTGATTTCTTTATTAGTTTTTCAGCTTTATGATACATATTATAAGGGATAATGTTTTAATTCTTTTGATATTTATATTTAAAAAAAAATAATATTTTTTGCTGGCCTTATAGTTTTTATAAGCTATGTATAGCTGTGAGAGGCTTTTCAATAGTAATATTCGTTAGAAATTTAAATATTTTTTAAATATTATTTGATGTAAAAAAAATCTTTAAACTGCATATAACGAACTCCGAAAAGAAATAAGATTACGGTAATTACTATTATCATGATGTTATTGTTTGAAATGAATAAAAAAATACAGATAAGTATAAGTCATTAAATAATTCCCCTTTATGTAAACAGCATATTTACAGGATGTGTTTTTTCTTTAATACTATACATATATATATTCTTTTATTTTAATAAAAATGTTATAAAGAAAATCATGTACTTATAAATTTGTGTATTTTTCTTTTTACAATTTCCAATATAATTTTTAACAATGCTTTCTTTAAACTGAATTATATTCTACAGAACTAAATAATAACTAATTAAACTATGACAGAATACATGAATTATCCGTTTTTATAGATTAGTTCCACAATGTCCGTATTTTTTTTATTTCGCCACTGTTATTAAAACAAAAAAATAATAAAAAAATAAAACGTTTCATAAGATTTTTCGTTTAATATAATATATATCTTTATTTATATATATATAAGTTTATTATTTTTACATTATGTGAATTTGTTGAATAATAGATTATCGGTAGCATTTTTATATTGGTTTTTAATTTAAATTAATTATTAGAAGATATATTTTTTTTTATTTTTAATTTTTTCTCACGTTTTCATTATAAACTCATAGTTGAAATAATGTGTGATTTTCCCCTTCTTCTATTAATTTAAATATGAATAAATAATTAAACATCTACTGGTCCCGACTCGAAATGTATATATGTACAAGCATGAAAATCAATGAGATTCAAGAAAGTGTTGAAAAAAAAAGTTACACCAGAAGCATATTCTATGATTAGACATCTGTATCTGCAGTCCGTCTACGGTATTCTTAGACACTGCTGTACAAGAATGAATCTTTTACTGACTTACTACGGGAAATACATCTTTATGTCAAGATAAAATGATAGATGAAAAAAATGTCACATGGCTTATATATGTATTATGGAATAGTTTCTTAATATCGAAGAAAGAAAAATGCAGTAATTAAGAAAATATTTTTTTATAGAATGTATTAAATGATGTTTTTTATCTGCTAAATATATCCTCATTATATTTTGTTTAATATAAATCAATCTTTATAAGAATTCAGACAATATATTAGCTTCTCATAATAATTTGAATAAAGAATGATAAAAATTGGGAGCATCGTTCAATTTTTCATAATTTTGAAATAAATATGGTGCTAACATTCGCAGTTCTTAAATGATTCGAGTAACTCACAAACAAGGTCATATACCTAGAAAATCTTAAATTATCAAATGTTTAAAAAATATTATTTGAGTTAATTTCTGCTGCTGTAATAAATTGTTTAATACTTATGTGTACATTGTAATATGTTTTTCACAGAACAAGCAGAAATAATACGCTTAAAGTTTGTATGAAAACTGTAGACGATTATTCCAGAAGAGTCATCGTATATTTGCGACAATTTAACCCTTAAATGCTTATTGTATAATTTTCGATACCATAAGTGTTCCCGATTTATTGGGGGTTTTATTCACATATTCCGTATTCTCACTAGAAATTTAAAAGAGAAATTTTCACTTTAGTTAATGACAGACCATTCGTAATTAAATAAAGAAAAATTTACTATTTAGATCACTATTATTTTCTGGTATGAATTCTGATTCTTTGAATTGCGCATTTCTTGGAACGCGTTCTATCCTATGCATTTAAGGGTTAAAGAGCGTTACCTTTTAAGAATATAAAAAAAAGAAAAAAAACAAGAAAGAAAGCTCTTTCCGAATCCTTTAGATATTATAATATATAAAATATAATGGATGAACGTGAATGTCACATTCAATGATATTAAATAAGATTCACGTGTTTAAAATGTCATTAAGTGATTTTAATTTCGTTTTTTTTATTTGAATTTTTATCGATATTCCACTAATTATTTGTTTTTTTCGTTATTTAAAATAAAAATTATGTCAATATGCATAATTTGGCATATTAGTTTGGCGATTCAAAAAATTAAAATACTATGTCTCATTACACCTAATGGAAATTTATAACACATTTCATAACCGGATATCAGCAGTTCCCATTTACAATTGGTTAATTATCCGAAATTTTTAGCAGCCCTCTCTACGATATAGAGATTTTTATTTATTAACAAGATGTATTCCAAAATTTAGTTCACTAAAGCCATACATATACTTTAGTTGAAAATTCTTCCTCAGTAATTTCTTTTAATAAATGGAATGGTACACGAATAAGTTTGTGCAACCCTTTACATGAGATAAAATTTATATATGTTACAAGCCAAACCCGATTTTAGGGCAAACTAGATTGGTCTAGGCCAAACTAGTTTATCCTAACGCCCATCGGATAGACTAGTTTTTCCTAGGCCAAAACGGTCTATCCTAACGCCCATCGGTTAAACTAATTTTTCCTAGGCCAAACCGGTCTATCCTAACGCCCATCGGATAAACTAGTTTTTCCTAGGCCAAACTAGCCTATTCTAAGGCCCATAGGACAATCTAGTTTTTCCTAGGCCAAACTAGTTTGGCCTAACTCTTATACGATAAACTAGTTTAGCCTGCTGTTTATTGGTCTGAACTAGTTTCTCTTAGGTCGATCTAGTTTGTCTTAGGCCAATTCAATTTGGCATGATTTTATTGAATTCAATGGCGCCACAGCGCCAACATTCTAGTTTGTCCTAGGCTGATCTAGTTTATACTAGGCCAATTTAATATTACGTGTTTTTAGTTCGCAGGCATAAAGCCTGAGAAATAATGGGCTCGCAGGTTCTGTATGTATGAATGTACGTATGTATGTACGAATGTACGTACGTATGTATGTGCGTATGTACGTAACGCGATAACTCGGGATAGAAATATCCGATTTGCTTCAAATTTTGGATGTACGTTCATTGATATAAGGTACTTTTCTGATTATTTTTGGGAATTCATTCGATAAGAATAAAGGGAAACGAATGGGAGGCTAATCCCCCACCGTTAATTTAGAGAAATGGATTTTTCATGCAGCATTATCATGTAAAAGTAAAAAACATATCTTTCACTAGAAAAAGAATAAATGTGTGTCAATAGTCATTGCTTATAACACCAATACAGAAATTTAACATGTTCACCTTAAAGACATGATACATTGGTCATGGTGTTTGTTTATTCAAGCAAATTATTATTATTTACTTTAATATTATTTACTTTTGTACAGGCAGAGCTCTGTCTGTAATACAAAAATCAGTGAAAAAAGACTCAGTCCGGCTCGATCTGGCCCTACTCAATTTCTGCAAAAAATTCAGGTTTTACTTCACATACAATTAAGATTCCTTTACAAAATACTGCTTATATACTTATTGGATAAATTTACAATGTATTTTTAAATTATGATGTGTTCTTAGAATGGAAAATACACAATGTATTAATGATTATCTAGATTCTTAGAGTTTCAATATTCAAATACGGATTCATTAAATAATCAATGTAGTTTAGAACAAAAGAAAAAATATGAGAGTTATAAATATCATAACTTTTGAATCCGTTCAGTAAAAAGTAGATTTGTGAATATATTTCTCTGTCATTCCTTAAGGCTTTTTTTAAATCCTAAAGAGCTACATCCTAACACATTTATGAACTACTTCCTTTTCGGAAATGCATAAGGTTAACAGATTCAGATAATATGTAATCGAATGGCGTAAACCATTTTTTCATAAAAGCGATGTATCTTTGAGAAAATAATAAAGCTACATTTTGAATCGAATTTCCGGTTACGACTTCACGAAAAAAAATTGACGCCGTGACAAGAATAGCTTATATGTCGACAGGTAAATAATTTCTCAAAAATGGAAAACGCTGTTCGATATCAAATTATGTTCATCTTCAATCTGGCTCGAATATGCAATAATAATAATAATAATAATAATAAATGCAAGTCAGATCGCAATTGGCACGAGTATGCAGAAAAAAAAAACACCATGTCCAATGCATCATGTCTCTAATGTGAACATGTTAAATTTCTGAATTGGTGTTATAAGCAATGACACATGACACACGTTTACTTTTTCTAGTGAAAGATATGTTTTTTACTGGCCAAACCCGTTTTCGAGCTAAATTAGATTAGCTTCGGCCAAACTATTTTATCCTTATGCCAATTGGATAAACTAGTTTTTCTACACCAAACTTATTTATCTAAATGCCCAAAGGATAAACTAGTTTTTTCTACACCAAACTTGTTTATCTAAATGCGCATAGGATAAACTAGTTTTTTCTATGTAAGATATGTAATTGTTCATTTTCCCCTTCATATTTAACCATTAAACCCTCAAAACTATTCAGGAAAACGCCATATCAGAAAAAACCTATGCACAAATCCGCAAATTCTGCATCAAAAACCATTTATCTAAATTATGGGGGGGAAGGGGGCGGTTAACCTACATTGCCCTTTTTTTTACACTTAAACAATAAACATCCAGAACTAATCATGAGGCGCCTCGTCAGAATGATCCTATATCTAAAATTTTAAATGAAAACTGATAATTCTGTATCAAAAATTCATTTCTCTAAATTAACGGTGGGGGACTAGCTTCCCGTTCACACCCCTTTATTCTTATCCAATGAATTCCCAAAATTAATCAGAAAAGTACCTTATATCAATGAACGTGCGTCCAAAATTCGAAGCAAATCGGATATTTCTATCCCGAGTTATCGCGTTACGTACATACGCACGTACATACGTACGTACATTTCGTACATACATTCGTACATTCATACATACAGAACCTGCGAGCCCATTATTTTTCAGGCTTTGACGCCTGTGAGCTAAAACACGTAAAATTAAATTGGCCTAGGATAAACTAGATCAGCCTAGGACAAACTAGAATGTTGGCGCTGTGGCGGTCATTGAATTCAATAAAATCACGCCAAATTGAATTGGCCTAGGATAAACTAGATCGGCCTAGGAGAAACTAGTTCAGATCAATAAACAGCAGTCTAAACTAGTTTATCCTATAAGAGTTAGGCCAAACTAGTTTGGCCTAGGAAAAACTAGATTGTCCTATGGGTCTTAGGATAGACTAGTTTGGCCTAGGAAAAACTAGTTTATCCGATGGGCGTTAGGATAAACCGGTTTGGACTAGGAAAAACTAGTTTATCCGATGGGCGTTAGGCTATCGGGTTTGGCCTAGGAAAAACTAGTCTGGCCTAGGCCAATCTAGTTTGGCCTAAAATCGGGTTTGGCCTGTAACATATATAAAAGATGATATACAAAAAAAATAAATAATAATTGTAATTTAAGAAATTACACCAACCACTTGAAAATTCTTTCACTCGAAACATTAATCCATCATTTTAAGCTAAATACCAGTTGTTTTATTGTGCATTATCCGTGCCACTGCTATAAATGACTTTATACATGCTGCAATTTGAAGGCTCGGTTCGTTTAAGTTACATCACTCCATTGTCGCCAAGCATAAAAGTTGGCGATGAAAGAAACATTTTAAACTATGTAACATTGTTCAAAAAAACCTTTCAAAAAAACTTTTTTCCTACTTTCATCTTTATATACATATAGTTCTTCCACGTAATTATAAATTTAAAAGTTTTACGGATATTTTCAATGGCCGTCATTTTGAGACAAGATGGCTTATGAAAATAACCTAGGAACTCAATCAAGACACTGGTTTATTCTATGTACACACCAAGTTATATACGTGTCGATTTATAAATGTGCATATTATCGAGTGACAAATATCAGATCATTTCAAAATGTCCGCCAAACTAGAAATTCAAAGTTCTATATTTCAGCCATTGTTTAAGATATAAATAAAAAAAAATACTCTGAATTCATTGTATTAATGTCAAACACATAATAAAAGACTTTTTTCAATTTCTATTTTTTTTCTACATCAATTTAAATAAAATAAAAAAATCAAACTGTCTCCATTTTGAAACAAGGTGGCGGATGTAGTTGGCCAACGAACTCTATCCAGACATCTGTATGAAGTATGTACACACCGAGTTATATCCAAATCAGTTCATTAATACATGTGTAATCACATGACAAACATAAAATCACTTCAAAATCCAAGCCACATTAGAAATTCAAAGTGCTATAACTCAGCCATTTTTAAATATAAGTCCAAACAAAGAATGCTTGTGAATCTTTCTATCAAAGTAAAACACATAAAGGAAAAACCTTTTTAACTTTTAATTTTTATGTACCTAATTATAATTTTAATTTAAAACTCTTAATAAATGTACATGGATTTTCGAAACAACTAGTCTTTCTTCATCACCAACAGATACCGTTTTATATTTTTAAAAACAACAGCAAGACTGACTAAAATAAGGGGTTTTCAAAATAAGGGTTTTGAAATAAGGGTAATTTTCAAAGTAATAGGGCGTGTTCTCTGCGCCATATAAATAAATGCTAGTTTTTTTTAAGTCTTTGAAGATTTATTAAAATTTTCATGATATATTTTTGATTTGAAATTTTTCATGATCATTTTACATTTTCCAATTTTATGTAATTATAATAATCTCTCGACTCTCTCGCTTAATGCGCGATAAAGGTAGGCCGGACAACAAAAATGTCAGATAGGCCGGAGTTCTATGAATATTTACTAACTTCGTGCCCCAACCCCACCCCATCCGCCATGATATGAAAAATATTTGTTAAAAGTATTAAGATAAATTTTATATTTACAATGTATAAAGTTTCAAAATAAGTAAAAATAAAACCTAAAATCAAATTTCAATTCGTGAAAAATATAATTCATGGGGTAAATCTTATTTTTACTCTTTGTTAAAAAATGAAAGCACAAATATGAAAAGTTATGCATAAGATAAGAGTCAAAACTTACAGTTTTTTGTGTGGGAATTACACGATTTTATCTCAACAACTAATTCACGGAATTTTTATATCTTTAAAATTCTAATAAAGGGCATAGATTGCCATTTAAATTTCGTACTGTGATGGCAAATTTCGAATAACGTGTATGAAACAGAAGAGCGTTTTGAAATTGCTACATCCGGTTAGTCATAATTTACCATCCCTTCTGTAATGTCTTCTACCACAGATCTCAGTATATACAGTATATTGCCATTGATTATGGGACACTTGCGATTTTAGACATTTTACTAAATATCTAGAAACATACATGAGGAATCATCTCGAAACTCTTAGTGTATAAATATAATAGTATACGTCATACATCTCCGTGAAGATTTTTTACCGAAACGCCATAGGGGACCGTCAACAAATTAAAAAACAATGAATATCTTTTGAATAACCCTGTCAAAACTAATGTAGCAAAAGCGCTCAAACTCTAGATTATGATTGAATGCCTTATTGTAATACACTGTGTTCATTTTTATGCAAATAGCATGCACACTCGCAGAGTAATTAAGGTTTTTATAAAAATGGTCCCAAATTTTTCCAAGTTTTTCCATTATAATTTTCAGAGTTCTTAATATAAAATAATATTTTTTTTAGAAAATATGACAAACAACATTGCACACAGTACCCTGTAATCAGAATTAAAAAATAATAAAAATTGTATGAAAAATGAGTAGGTTTACTATATAATTTTTTACTGCGCATGCGTCAAAGATATTAAAATTTCATTTGCATATTATGTTAGCTAAATGTATAGAGCAACTTTTGTAAAAGTCTCAAAATCATAGCTTGAAAATTCTGAAAGTAATCGTCTATAGAAAAAGGACAAAATCCGTTGTTTCCAAAATGAAGCAAAAAAATGAGGGATTTTATCCAAATGCAGTAGTACATCCCATATTGTGTATTCTATATTGACACTAATCAATGAATATATGGATACAACCCCTCTTGTTTTTGCTTCATTTTGAGAATAACGGATTTTCGACTTATTCAATTGACGATTATTGTCAGAATTTTCAAGTTATGATTTTGTGACTTTCACAAAAGTTGTTCTATACATTTAGCTAACATAATATGCAAATGAAATTTTGATATCGTTGACGCATGCGCAGTAAAAAATTATTTAGTAAACCAACTCATTTTTTATACAATTTTCATTATTTTTTAATTCTGATTACAGGGTACTGTGTGCAATGTTGTTTGTCATATTTTCTGAAAAAAATAATATTTTATATTCAGAACTCTGAAAATTATAAGGAAAAAACTTGGAAAAATTTGGGATCATTTTTATAAAAACCTTAATTACTCTGCGCGTATGCATGCTATTTGCATAAAAATGAACAAGGCTTATTACAATAAGGCATGCAATTACAATCTAGAGTTTGAGCTCTTTTGCTACATTAGTTTTGACAGGGTTATTCAAAAGATATTCATTTTTTTTTTAATTTGTTGACGGCCCCCTTTGGAGATTCGGGAAAAAATCTTCACGGAGATGTATGACTTATACTATTATATTTATACACTAAGAGTTTCGAGATGATTCCTTATGTATTTTTCTAGATATTTAGTAAAATGTCTAAAATCGCAAGTGTCCCATAATCAATGGCAATATAGTGTATATGAAAAAAAGGAACGATCTTATAATTTTTATTCCCATTGCAGTTTCCCACATGGCTTTATATCCCCCTTTTTCATCCAAAAAATGTTCAAAGACCTTGCAATTACTATGCTTTTTTTTTATTATTTCCTCTCATGCTTTTGTCATTCATCTTGACAAGAACCTTTCTGAATTGGCCAATAGCAGCATTCCATTTTTTAACTAACAGAGGAACGGATGTTTGCAAGCTGGATAGTCGGGAATTTATTGTATTCTAAATATGCTTTATTTTATCTCTAGTAATTTTAAAGAGATAAAAGAAATAAGTCATTTTTTCAGAATTAACATTTTGTTAATAAAATCAAACACAATCGCTTATGTAGATGTTTAGATAAATAATGAAATATTATGAGAGTTACAGACATACATAAATTTAATACATGAATTTTATCGAATGAGTATTCAAATTATTAAAATGTGTAAATCCACAGTATTTAAATCACTTTTGATAAATATTCTTCATTTCATCTATAAAATTTCCAAGTATCCAAAAATATAAATAAATTATCATTATTAGCATTGAAGCTGTAAAAGCTAATGCAAGCATATAAATAAGTAAATAAATAAATAATACAATTTTATTACGATGACAAACTTATTTTTCCATCTTTTTATCAATGAAAATTTTAATAAAACATTTAACATAAATTTAAAAGCACACATAATTCGATGGTATATATTAAAATTAGCAGTCATGGTTTTTTTATATAATTTTGAAGAAAACAAATGTAAAGTTATTTTGCCTTAAAAAATTTATTATGGTATATGCATATTAATAAAAACATAAAACTCATTTAAAGAAATAAAATAATACAATGTGTTAAAAACATATTTGTGGAATAATAGTTTAATCAAATAAGAGCAATGTCAAAAAGAATAATAATTAAAAAAAATTAACATTCAGCGCACAAAAAAGATAGAAAGTTTAATCATCTACTTTTTTTCGTAGAATAAAAAAAATATATTTGAATAATACATTTTTACATCAAAATAAGTTCTGTATTTTTATTTCTTCCAGTATAATATATATATATATATATGTGGTACCGTCCTAACCCGATTTTAAGCCAAACTAGATTGGCCTATATATATATATATTATTTTTATCTTTCATAGATCTATAGTGAATTATTATGTAATGTATAACGTAAAGTAATATTTTAAAATTTTCTTTTAAACTTAAAAAATTATAACTGGATCTTTCAATTTACATATTAGTAAAAAGTAATTTTTAAATACATAATTTTCTCCCCCCCCCAAAAAAAAAATAAATAACTTAACAGGATTTATATTTTAAGTTCCACTGAAACTAACATATTGAAAAGAAATAAAGAACTACCAAAGAGATATATTGACAAGTCATCACTGCAAATTTTATCTATGTAATATATATATATATATTATTTGAATAACGCCGACATCGTGTAAATTTTTTCCTTATGTTATTCCTGGTACTACATTTTTGTGTCGTCGTGTATGTGCAAAAATGTGCACATTTTTCACTGTTTATCATACTTCTGTAAATACTTATCCATAATTAAAACTAATAGTTTTAATTCTTTTTTATTTATTACATTTTCCTCGCATTTATTGCAAATTATATAGTAAAAAGTGTTTTTTAAATTACATTTAATATTTAGTTTGTACATACTAATATAAGTATTAAAAATTTGAAGAGAAAACGTTTCTGCTATTAAACTATAATGTAAGGATAAATAAAAATCAATCCCATTTTAAATTCATGTGTTTTTGAGATAAAAGAGATAAAATGAATGGCGAAAATGCGGTTATATATTTGGGGTAGTGCAACACAGATCAGAAAAACATTTCGACAAATAATTTTTATTTAATGTCACTTAGAATTTTTTGCTCTCTTTAAATATCTACGTGAATTTAATTTACATAAAGTTCTTTCGATTACAAAAGAAGACGGTCCTACATGAATTCCAAAACATCGCTTTTTTTAGTTAAATATCAAAAGAGAAAACAAAATGTGGTTTATTAAACTAAAAGGTTGAACATAAATATATTTTAGAACTGCACGTTAGCATAACTCTACACTAGAAAGCCGTTAAAATCCAAACAAGATTAAAGATGGAATTAAAAGACATTTTCAACAAAGGAAAATTAGTTTAGCATATTGCATCCCAGGGACATATTACTGTTTCTTTCGACAGGGAAATACGGAACAAAATTAAATTATCAAGATATGTATAACGCTTTGCTATCACTGTCAGTTTACACCTTGAAATAAAATAATCATATGTTGGACAATAACGGGATAAAATTAGAGTCCAAACGTCTTGAGAACGAAAAGTAGGAAGATTTGAAAATAGCATCTGATGATGCAAGTAATTATGAATGTATACTTTTTGATTTCTATTTCACTATGATTTGTAAAATTTATTCTGAAAATCCAATTCTCTTTATGGGTATCTTATATATTATTGAATTAATATATAATCGAATAGCTATATGTTTAACATTAGCAAGTTATATATATATATGTGTGTGTGTGTGTGTATGTGTTTATTTGAATGCATATATATATATAAATAAATAAATAAATATGTATATATATATATGTATATATATATATATATATACAGGGTGTCCCTAAATAAATGGTATATACGCTAGGGGGTGATAGAACACATCAAGACGAGCAATAGTAAATAAGAAACCAAGGGTCCCAAACGTTTTCCAAAGGAGATAGCCGCCATTAAAGTTTGGGTGTCCAAAATTTCAAATACACATAAAAAACGGAAAAATTGGTCGATTGATTTGCGGTTTTCACTAAAATTATTCTTTATGTTGGTATTTTCTTGAAAATAAATTATAAAGATAATTTTCGAAAAATGCCGATAGAGGGCGCTTTAGACTTTGAAGTAATGAAAAACTATATTTTGCCGTGATATTTTGCATCTCATTAAATGGTTTCGTAAACTTAGACTTAAACTTAAATTTTGAGCTCAAAATCTGAATAGTTGAAAGCGGTTAAGTAGCACAAACTTAACTGTGTTCAGATGGTTTAATTTTCAAATGACTATAAAAAACGGAAAAATTGGTCGATTGATTTGCGGTTTTCACCAAAACTATTCTTTATGTCGGTATTTTATTGAAAATGAATTATAAAGATAAATTTTTAAAAATGCCGATAGAAGGCGCTTTAAATTTTTAGTAACAAACAACTACTTTTTACATTATTTTTTACATCTGATTAAATGTTTTCGTAAACTTAGACTTAAACTTAAATTTTGAGCTCAAAATCTGAATAGTTGGGAGTGGTTAAGTAGCACAAACTGAACTGTGTTCAGAGGGTTCAAATTTCAAATAATAATAAAAAACGGAAAAATTGGTCGATTCCTTTTCGGTTTAAAATAAAACTATTCTTTAAGTCAGTATCTTCTTGAAAATGAATTTTAAAGATAAATTTCAAAAAATTCCGTTAGAGGGCGCCTTAAACTTCAGGGTAACCAACAACAAATTTTAACCGTTATTTTTTGTATCTAATTAAATGCTTTCCAAAACTTGTTAAATGTTTTCGAAATCTTAGATTTAATTTTAAATTTTGAACTCAAATTCTGAATCGTTGGGAGGGGTTAAGAAGCGCAAACGAAAGTGTGTTCAGGAGTTGAAATTTTACCCCCCCCCCCCTCGAACACAGTTCACTTTTGCGCTATTTAAACACTCGCAACGACTCAGAATTTGATCTCAAAATTTAAAACTAAGCATTTGAAAGCATTTAATGAGATTTTAAAAAATAATGGTTAAAAATAGTTGTACGCTACTCCAATGTCAAAGGCGCCCTCTATCGGCATTTTGTGAAATTTATCTTTAAAATTTATTTTCAAGAAAACACTGATTTAAAGAGTAGTTTTAGCAAAAACCGCAAACGAATCGACTATTTTTTCCGTTTTTTTTATACTTTTCCGTTTCGTTTGAAATTTAAACCCTCTGAACACAGTTCAGTTTGTGCTACTTAACCACTCCCAACTATTCAGATTTTGAGCTCAAAATTTAAGTTTAAACCTAAGCCTACGAAACCATTTAATAAGAAGCAAAAAAAAAAAAAAAAAAAAAAAAAAAAAAAAGGGCAAAAAATAGTGTTAGGATGGATTAATTCGTTAATTCAAAGTCTAAAGCGCCCTCTATCGGCATTTTAATTTATCTTTATAATTCATTTTCAATAAAATACCGACATAGAGAATAGTTTTAGTGAAAACCGCAAATCAATCGACCAATTTTCCCGTTTTTTATAATCATTTGAAATTTAAACCCTCTGAACACAGTTAAGTTTGTGCAACTTAACCGCTTTCAACTATTCAGATTTTGAGCTCAAAATTTAAGTTTAAGTCTAAGCTTACGAAACCATTTAATGAGATGCAAAAAATCACGGCAAAAAATAGTTTTTCATTACTTCAAAGTCTAAAGCGCCCTCTATCGGCATTTTTCGAAATTTATCTTTATAATTTTTTTTTCAAGAAAATACCAACATAAAGAATAATTTTAGTGAAAACCGCAAATCAATCGATCAATTTTTCCGTTTTTTATGTGTATTTGAAATTTTGGAAACCAAACTTTAATGGCGGCTATCTCCTTTGGAAAACGTTTGGGACCCTTGGTTACCTATTTACTACTACTCGTCCTGATGTGTTCTATCACCCCCTAGCGTATATACCATTTGTTTAGGGACACCCTGTATATATATATATATATACAGGGAAAAATATATATATATATATATAAATAACAGGTAATATATACAGGTACAGGTAATATACAGGTAAAAGTATATATATATATATATATATATATATATATATATATATATACTTTTACCTCGTCATAATTTACAATTTTTTTTTTATCAAAAGGAAAAAAAAATATCATATATAAGTCTATTTGAAAACAAAGCTTGTGTAATTTTAATATTTGGACGACTTATTATCATTAACATATTCATAGCAATAAACTGTAAACAATATTTAAGTCATTTAATATAAATACCTGTTTATTATAATAATAATTTCTGACGTTTCCATGGAGTGGGCATTCACCATTTTGTAAAATCATTACTATACAAGTTTCGCGTAAAAAGTACTCTGGTTTATATGGTGAGAAAGGAATGAGTTAGAGAATGCTTCAGATTTATTTATTTTGTTTTAAATCGACATTTTTTTTCTTTTAATCCTGTCTTAGTTTTCCAATTATAAGTTTAAATTTGCATCTTTGAACATTAAACATTAAAAAACCTTGATCTCTTTTATCTATCAATTCTCTACTTTGCATATCAAGGAAAATATGTGCAGAAAAAATGCTTCTAACTAAATTACATATATCTTGCTATACTTTGAGAACTGCACTTTATGAGATTAACATTTATTTAAAAATATAAAAATGGAATTAAACTAAATTGCGTTTAAAATTTTCTTTTGGATAACAAAAAAATATTCCTAACGTTTTTCATCGACTTTGTTTTTAGTCATGAAAAATGTTTAAAGCTGAAAATATTTTTTTTTTCCTGTGTCAATAAATGTAATATAAAAATAACAGTAATGATTAATACATTTTTTAAGTGACTGGAATATACACTACTTCTTTAATAGAGAATGAATTCCCTTAGTTATCTCATTTTAATGTATTAACCAAGTTATCAAAAGAATATAGTCACACTTAAAATTTATTTTGGTTCACATTTATATATTTATAACAATGACGCATTTTTTAACAATATGAGTTTGCTCCACAAAATCAATTTACTTCAAACCTGGTAATAATAATAATAATAAAATCTGTTATAAGTCCGTGCTGTGGCTCTCTATAATATTTTTTACTGATATGATGAATTATTACTCATGCCTTTCAATAAATTTAAATAGCATTTAATTAGACTAAAATAAAGTATTTACAATTTCGTAATATATACGCAAACGTCGTTAGTCTCCTTGCCTATCCATCTCGATTCCCTCTAATTCCTTCATACCCCCTAAAAAAAAAAAAAAAAAAAAAAAAAAAAAAAAAAAAAAAAAAAAAAAAAAAAAACTATGCTTATAGTTTTGGCTACCCCATAAAACAGGTTATAATGCACTTTAAAATACAATAACACTATTTTTCCAGATTACTTATTTTTCCATAGCATGTAACACGTTAGATATCCTCACAGAATTGCTTTTTTGGCGTTTTCCAAAAATATGCTACACGGTTAATACTAATTTTTCGAAACACGACAAAAATGAAGGGTTACACTCCATCGGAGAAAAATGTACAGGGTCGCACTGTAATTGTGCTTACAGGTAGGCTAGAATTGTAAGAATATGTGGATTGCCCTTAATTTTCTAAATACATAAGAGATAAAACGCTCTTATGTATTCAAAAATTGCAGTAACTTTACAGTTTTTTTCGGAGAGACATTGGAAAATCTATACAATTCAGCCAGCTAAGACATTTTAACCGCGCTAGACTAGTCTTATCATCCTCTGTTTGAAATTTTTCTTAGGTGACTAGGTTAGCAGGACGACAACAGTCTTCACGTCACAAACGTGATTATTTCTTTTTACTTTCTATCATCTGTTTTCAAAGTATGACGATAACTGTATGTAGTTAGGTTAGAATAAATTCTAACATATAGGTTTATTTTAATGTCAATAAACCGAGCTTTTTCTAAAGTGGTGGTTATAATTTAATTTTCCTTGTATCAAATCCATTTTTCAAGAGTGATAATGAGGTCGAACTGCATAATCATCCTTAACACAATGAATTTAACATAATTAAAAATTTACGTAAACAGTTAGCCTGATACAAATCTTAAATGTTTGATAAACTTTTTACAGTTAATTAAAAACTTATTAAAATTTTATACATACATCAAATATTACTTGTGCAACTTGTACTATTAAGAATTGTTTCAAGTTACGCACGTGGAAACATTTTAATTTACTGATTTTATTTCCAATTAGTCTCATTCAGCAATTTCCAGTAATTGCTCAAAGTTACAAGGCAATACTTTAGTCCCTAAGAAAATAATGTACATGTTAATGCATTCTCTATTTTAAACACTGTAAGAAATTCATAAATCCAAATAAGGTCTTTCTTCTATTATGACATGTTAATTGTTATATTATAAAAAAGATATATTTATTAGTTATAAACACACATAACACATTATTTTAAAACACTTTAATTTACATTGCTTTCAATCCATCTTTAAGGGATCATTTCAGTATTTATTCGTGTGGGTTTTTTTACTTAAATTTTTAAAAAGAAAAAAAAACCCCTTGAAATGTCAATAAAAAAAATTATCATTAAACAAACATTCACTATCAAAACTCTTAATTTGTTTTTATAAATAAAATATAAATTTTATAGCATGTTAAAATACAGGGTTATTACAAAAGAATCATCGGATTTCCGAAGCGTTTATTTCGGAACATAATTGGGTTACAACAATGAGTTATGCATGAAAATAAAGTGAAAGTATACAAAATTGACGTCCATGGTCGAGATTGCAGTCTTTCAATTTCAATTCGTCGTCAGTTCAAGTTTTTGGGATTACGGATGAAACTCTCTCTAACTCGGTTCACTGTTTCTTCAGTAACGCTTGGTCTGCTGGAACTTTTGCCTTTACATAAACAACCGTTTTCTTTGAACTCTCGATACCAGAGCAGAAGGCTTTGTTGGGTTGCATTGGTGTGCCTTTCGGAATGCTTTCAGAACGGTTTTAAGTGATTCACACTTTGAAAATACTAGTACACAAAACGCTTTCTGATGTCCAGTTGCCATTTTGAATATGACATTCGTGCAGCAACCATGGTAACCAGACACACATGACACATAAGCAGCCCAAAATTGTAATTAACATCCTCTCGTTTGAGTTGTCATTGATACATATAAGTTTCACAGTTTGCACGCAATAACGTATCAAAATCCGATGATTCATTTGTAATAACCCTATATTATGTGTTTATCTATGTTGATGCTAAAGTTTAATGCAACTCTCCTGCTTACATACAGAATCAGGATACTCCATAATTCCCATAAGCCATGTCACATTGGTTTTGCCAAATTGGCATGATCCACAATATAATAATAAATTTAATTGTTCGCTTATAATTTAAAAAAGATTATACAGTTTTATATAATGCTCATCAAATAAATATAAATTTCCGCTATTATAAATGTTAAGCTAATTATCGTCAATACATTTTGGCTTCATTCTTTTATTTCTACATCTTATACGTAATTACCATATCAATACAGCCAATAATTTCTTGTTCAGTATTTTACATGCATAGAATATAGAATTTAAATCACATTAAACACAATTACTTATAACACAGAAACGCAATAATTCTTCATAAAAAAATTACCACTCATAAAAAAATATTATTCAATAAATTTCACTTAAGTTATGCTCCTAATATTTCACATTACAGATTAAATATTAGGCAAGTTTTGACTTTTATCTGATCATTACAAAATAACTTATTATCAAATTTAAATTTATTTATTTTCTTAGTGTTATTTATCTCAGGTACTTCTTCATCTCCTGCACAAATATCCTCAACCAGACATCTTGTGGCCAACGTGCACTTAATAGATATTTTGTTTTACCAGATAATAATAATTTTTTACTAAATTTCCGTTTACACTGTAAAAAAAATTCTGTAAAGGTACTAAACATTTTCTAGGAAACTGGGATTCCAAGAACTTTTCATGTAACAGTAACAAGAAAAATCCATGAAACCGATTCTGAAACTTGAATTTTTGCTGTTACCGTTACAGGAAAAGTTCTTGGAATCCCAGTTTCCTAGAAAAAGTTTAGTACCTTTACAGATTTTTTTTTACATTGTAATTGACACCTCATTCATTAAATTAATAAACTAAATTTACAACCCAAATTTAGTATTTCTTCGTTTATCATTACATTCTTGGTTGTGGTTTTTCTGTTTATACATTCCCTGTTAGTGGCCATCTAATTGATTTCTGCGCAGTGCTCCCTAGTCTTTACAACTTGGGATACCTGGTCCTGAAATCTCTTAATTCTTATAAAGTTATACTTTTCTTTTATATCTAGAACGGTTAATACCATACTGTCTAAAAGACTCATCCCACTAACATCTCTTTATTTAAATGAGTAATACTTTCCACTTCAGTTTGAGTATTTAAAGGCTTTTCCTTCTTCCAGTTTCGTATATATATATATATATATATATATATATATGTCTTCTACTCTATAACTACACTGTAAAATAAAACTGTGAATGTACTAAACATTTTCTAGGAAACTGGGATTCCAAGAACTTTTCATGTGACGATAACAGGAAAAATTCATGCAATCGATTCTGAAACTTGAATTTTTGCTGTTACCGTTACAGGAAAAGTTCTTGGAATCCCAGTTTCCTAGAAAAGTTTTAATACCTTTGCAGATTTTTTTTTACAGTGTACCATACCTAGTTTTCTTTTTCGTTACTAATTATACACTGCAGGTGTTATCAGTGCCGAACAGTTTACGTACATCAATTTACGAAGATGTTTTCAATATATTTTCCAATAACACTATCGTAAGTTAACATTCTAGTCACACATATTATTATAAAAGTAGATAAAAAAATATTTTTCGATATCAGCATGTTTGTCAATATCAGCAATATTTTATTTTCCTAGTGTGATTTGCTCTAGTTGTTGCAATAGTAAATAGAAGTATAGATTGTTTATTTCGGTGAAATTTCTTAAAAGGTGCTAAAAAAATAATAAAGTATTAAAATTTAATGTTAAAAAAAGTTGTTTAACAAAATAAACAAATGAATGAATAATTGAAAAATAAAAATAAATTAAAAAGTATATAAATGACAGATATTTAAAAAACAAAATAAAAATAAAGATTACAAAATAATTATATTTAAAATCAAAAATTAATTATAATGAAAATAAGCCGTAAGAAAGTAAACATAAATAGAATGTTTGATCAGCATCTGCTTTCCCGTGTGTGACATTCCTGTTGCATCATTTCTCACATGGTTTTATTTTTTCTTATCCGGAGATGTTTAAGCTTTTGTTACGAGAGTAGCCTGCACGGTAGTTAGGACTCCCGCTATAGTCTAGTGTAGGAAAGCTTCTACATGTACACTGTAAAAAAAAAATCTTTGAGGATACTAAGAATTTTCTAGGAAACTGGAATGCCTAGTACTTTTTATGTAACCGCAACAAAAGAAAATCACATAAAATAACAAAAGTTTCTTTAGTAACTGTGACTAAATTTTGTTTAGTAAACGTACTAACGATTTCTTAGGGAGGTTTCCAAAGAAACTTCTGTAAGTTTACTAAATATTGTTTTGTAACGTTACTAAGGATCGTTTAAGGATTTTAGTAAAGAATATCGAGAACATTTACTAATAATTATGTTGTGAACGTAGCAAAGATTTTGTAGGGAGTTTTCCAAAAAACTCTTTGTAAAATTACTACGGATTGTTTAGTAAATTTACTTATGATTTTTAAGGGAATTTCTCAGATTAGTTTTTGTAAATGAACTAAATATTGTTTAGTATACTTACTAGTGATTTCTTAGGGAGTTTTCTAAATACTTCTTGGTAAACTTACTAAGGATTACGTAGTAAACGTGCAAACAAACTTTTAGGGTGTTTCCTAAAAAATATTTTGCAAATTTTCTTATGATTTTTAGTACACTTACAAGGGACTTTTTTGTACATTTGCTGAAGAATTTTTTGTAGGTTTCTGAAGGACTTTAAGTATATTTACTAATTTTCTTTTGTAATGCACACTAAGTATTTTATGTACTTTATCGAATACCCTTAAAAAAGTTAAATATTTTGATAAAGTAGATAAAATACTTAGTGCGCATTCCTAAAAATAAGAGTAAATGTATTATAAAGTCCTTCACAAATCGACAAAAAATTCTTAGCAGATATGCTAAAATAAAATCTTGTAACTGTATAAAAATCATTATAAATGTAACTTTATTAAGATATAGTGAGAAAAATTACAAATAATAATTTAATATTGTATTTAAAATAGTTTTTGCATTATCACCAGAAAGTTTTTTCTAACAGTGCAAGAGCTATGATTTCTTAGTATTGCATCTAAAATATTTACGCTTAACCAAAAAATATTTCTAACTGTACAAAACTTTTGCAGTAGTATTACCAATGGTTCTTCAGCAGTATTCCAAAAAGATTTTATTAAGTATTTTTTTTTTTTTTTTTTTTTTTTTTTTTTTTTTTTCTTTTGTATAGTAATGAAGTTGTTGTTATAGTATTCTTTCAATATGAAGTTGAATTTTAACAATTTTAAATATCCACAGTGGAGTTTTCGTTATGTATCAATATATTTCTTTAAAAAAAAAGTAATATTAGCTTGACATGTGTTTCAATATAATCACAGCAATTACCATAAATATTTGTATGTTACGCATGAGAATACTGACTGAAGCTTCACTATAGATAATTAAATAGGTACTAAACCATGCTTGATATTAAATGAGCATTGTAACAACATCAATAAATGAGCAGAGAAGCTGAAGGAGATCTTACGGTTTTCAGTTTAACTAAAAAAAGGGTCAATAAAAACAGTAATGTAAAAAAAAAAATATTAGTAAGTTTATAAAATATGCCTATGACAAAAATATATATATGGTTATTATTGAGAAAAATTAAATTTACAATTTTTAAAGACAATTCTATTTGTATGAGTAAGCACTGTGCATCATATAATCCAATATATGATTTGAAAACCTGCATATTATGAGAAACACCATCGGTTTATCTTATGTAAATATGCATCTGAACTAGAAAGGGAAAAAAGTAGTCTTGCGATTTTTTTTAAATGGAGTTTTTTACAATTCCAAGATTATAAGAATTTCAGTCACAAGTGTATTGTGGTACATATATTTGAAAGCTTATACAATATGCTATTCAATGGCTGAAAAAAATGTGACATCTGTAATATATATAATAAAATTAACGTCTTTACATGAATGCCATATATAAGAAAATATGTTTTTTTAATATCTGTTATTCTTATTTCTGCTGAATATTCCGTATAGTTGTCACTGATCACTAGAAACTTTCTTCCTTTTATTTATTTTCTTGTTTCTTTCCTCGACTTTCTCTTCACAAATTTGTTGCACTGTCTACATTAAATACACCTGACATTATTTATATTTTATTGCTTGAGAGTTATGTTTCAAATTGAAATAGTTAAGAGGAAAATTTAATTAGTCATAGAATCACAATTTTAAAACTCTAAACTGGCTTAAAGATCCAGAGGAATGGATCTAACATTCATGAATTTAGTAGGACTGAACTGTAGTTGAATCAGCTCTGGAATTAGAAATTCGAAATCAAAAAGTTGCATATAAGACAGATTATATACACACATTAACATATGTACTCAAAAATGCATATTGGATATATCAACATTCATTATTTCACACGTTTTAGTGCTTATCAGTATGTTATAATCACCAGACGTGACTAAGAAGAATTTGTAAAAGTAGAAAATGTATGAAAACAAGAATTGAAACAAATAGAAAGGTATAATACTTTGAAAAATATTATGAATAGTCATTTTTATTATAAATGCAATGTACATACCTGTACAACTAATAAATGTAATGTGATTAAATGACAAAATACCATGAAGATATGAATGAAGTTTATTTCTAAATAATGATTTATTATATTCTATACAATAAAAAAAATTTACATATATATTTTTAATGTGACTCATATTTTACAAATATAACATAACTAGAGTTCATACAAATATCTATTAAATTCATACTTCATCGATAGTATTGTTGGAAACATGTTTTCTCCAAATTTGAATAATCAAGCTTATATATCTATTAAGATACTATTGGAAAATGATTGATAAAATAATATTACGGTAAAATATTTGAAAACTTGAGAACTGTAAAATATATTAGAAGGCCCGACTGAGGTATGGGGAGGGATTTTTCTTATAGATAGTAGTTCTTCTTCCTCGTCTGACTTTATCAAACTTTCATCATCCGGGAAGCTCACACTGTTTTTAAATTAGACTTCAGTTTTCTTACGCATCTATAGAAGAAAGTTATATGTTAACATAAAAAGTAAAGAAACATTAAAAAAAATTATAATGAATATTATGTAATAAAATTCTATATTCATCTTCGTATTGAATAAATGAATTTTACAATTACTTCAAAATTATTTCTATTAAACCGTCAAAATTTGACGGTAAATATCTTAATGGTATCAAAGAAATAAAAGTTTATTTAAATGAATAAATTTTGAAAAATAAAACAATAAAAGTTATAAATAATTTGGAAAACCATGCAATTTAATTTTAAATCAATGATTGGTAATTGTCAGTGGTACATTCATTCAGGTAGTCATAGGAGTTTGCACATCTGAGGTTTTTCATTTACTGACAGAACATCAATAAATCGTAAATTGCTGTCATTATTTATTAAAATGATAACAGTAAGTTATATACTATATGCAAGTTATATAATGTAAGTTTTCATGTAAAATACATTAGTAAAGCCATATGAAACTGAAAAGTTCCCTTTTTAAGGATTGACATGCTTTATGAAATAAAAATACAAAAATCTGTCATAGGTAGCACCAATAACACTAAAAACATTGAATATGCTTTATAAATGCTAAATATATAGCACTAAAACAGTTTAACTGGTGTAAAAATGATGTCCTGAAGGTATCTACAATGTTGAAGTTGTGGATTAAAATATCTTCAGCGTTTCATGGAGCAATTTTCCTGCGACGGCATGTCTAGTTAAATAACTAATACTCAGACACAATCCATCTTCATTTCCAATAAATAATAGTAGTAAATTTGCATTGTAATACAAATGCTTAAGCTTTCAATATGTATAAATAACTATAAATTGATATATCCATCTATTTGTGAATTTGGGTACTTAAAAGTTTTCATAATTGCTAAGTGCTTCATTTGAATTGTGTATAAATTAGTTCTATTTTTATGCACTAAAAAAATACTAACACTTTTTAAGTCAAAGTTATTTTTAAATTGAAAAAAATTATTAAAAACCTTTCATATAGTATAAAATTAACTTCCCACCTTTTCTTGATGAAAACTATAGTTTTTAAAAAATCAAATTTTTATTATTTCCCCCCCTCCCCCAGAGTTAAAATGCGGGATAACAACCAATAATTTAATTTTTCCAAAACATTAATTTGTAATATAATGAATGTTTTTAAACCTTTATTAATTAATATTAATTATAGGAATTACAAATATTGCGATCACTTTCTTTAGGTAGATGTATACAATGTTATATACATTAATATTTGATATAATAATTGTAAAATCATATTAAATAACCCTGATATTTACATGTATTACAATTAGGAATTTCTTTTATCCTTAAATTGTTTACCTCTGCTAAAAATTAATAATTATTGAAAATAATTACTAAATATCACTTTTTCACCCAGGATACGCAAACTTTATGTTTTAACGGCAAAAAAATTCAGAGTTTGAATGATGGCATGTTTTTTTTTTTTTAAGTACATGTTAAATCCCGGAAGAGCTTTGTTCCCTCCCCCTCCCCTTTTCGACAGCACTTAAAATTACACATTAAAATTACCCTTTGAAATACTGTAAAACGTTTCAAACTAGTTGAATACGGCAATGCCGAAACTTTCTTCTCTCTATATACATGTTAATACTTTAAAACTTGCCGTCCCAATACGAAAAATATTTGCCCATCTTGGGATTTTTAAGGATACGAAATGCTGTGCATTATTTTTTGAGGTATGAACATCGCTAAAATCACTTAAATTTTGCAAAATGCAAGAAAACAGCGCCTCTTGTTTGGTAAGTTGGGCCGGAACCGAATATGTAACAGGACAATATCTAACTGAATCTCAAATTTGATGAAAATCCGATTATTAAATATTAAGATAGAGTTATTGCAGAAATCTGAGAAAATAGCGAAGGAACACAGTATGTCGAGCAATTTAACCCGGGAGGACGCGCGCAGGGCCTAAAAGACCCGGAGTACGTATGGTTTTCACAATTGCAACCACTAATTTTTTAAAAGTGATCTTCAATATATTTTATCGCAAATTTTGTAAGAATTGCCTCCATCTAAATAAAGCGACTGTTATAATTTCATTTTATTGGTGGCAAAGTTAAAACCATTCATACCCTGGGTAAGCGCGCATTCTCCCGGGTTAAACAAAAAGTTAATCGGCACAAATTTACATTACGGATTAACTGAATATGAACTTTTATTATATGGAATGCATTAGTTCTCTAGATAGAGTGCAACTTAAAATTTGTGTCACATAACATACAAACACACAGACAAAGTTACAGACAGACATTTTGTAAAAACATGGTTTTGGTATATCTGACTCAAAACTTAACTCCGTCGAGAACTGGAATTTACATCGAAAACTACCCATCACTAATTTACATCAGTGACTGATTGAACATAATTTCTGTATTAAACCTATATATTTAAAATATTAAATTCTGTGCATTGGTTCTTGAGATAAAGTATCTAGAAAATGCGTGTCATATACAAATAAAATCACAGATTCACATTTTGAAAAAGCGGGGTCTCTGCCCCCTAAAGTGTGTAAATCTGTCTAAACGTTTTACGAATCTAATACTTTCTTCTTGTAAAGATTGAGAAAGTAAAAATACAAAAAATATCGTTTAAAAAATTCATTGTCCGAAGTCACTTTTTCTTTTTTATCTGCGTATTTTATTGATTACATACATATTGATTAAAAATGATGGGGTGATTAAGGAAGAGTGGAACACTGGGAGGGATGAGACATTTGCAATAATTCTTAAAATATGCTTTATTTTTAATTTATGAAATTTCCACCAGATGAAATAATCAATGTATTATACTTATTGTTATAAATATTTGGAGTTGGAAGTAATTATGAGTTTGTCACTTAAAAAGTCCATTTCACAATAGAAAAAGTAAGTAACTATTCAGATTTTTAATGTAAATTTTCCATCTTATTTTTTGTTGCTAATTTAATTGATTTTGACACTTCATAAACTCAGCAATATACTTTTTATAAATGAATAGTTAAGTTAAATCTAAAAGGCAATGTTTCTTTTGGAAACATATTTCTTTTAGATCTGCTCCAAGGGTGGAATGGGACACAATGATTCAAGAAAGATTGGGACATGTTCTATCGTTCCCAAATTGTATCTCTACACAAATAATTATATTTAATTACTTACAACTTTTGGCAATTTATATTTATAAGAGTATTTTGTTTTGTAATTAAATAGTAGCAGAAATAAAATTTATTATTTTGCAAGTAAAAAAAAAATTTGTCGGCTCGGCCTACAGGCGCAGTTAGATTTCGATGTTAAGTGTAATTTCACCAACAAAACTCAAAATATGATTTGCGATAAGCCCAGTTTATCAATTTTATCTGGCCGCTTTTGAAAAAAATTTTATTTTCATTTTTCTGCAAGAGTTAATTTTATGAGAACCATCTTAAGTCAATATTAAAAATATATATTTTTTCCGCGCCTAATCATTCAAAATTTTCTAAAATTGTTTCAGGCATATTTTTGAAAGAAAAATGTAAAAGCTTCTTATGTGATTTTTAAAAGTATTTATAAGCGACCTGGTGCTTTTAATTTCATTCTATTAATTAGAATTTAATCTATAAACTTTTATTTTCTCAGTCACATTTTTCATTTTCAGAATGATCGCTTTGGGAAACTGTTCAAAATGTCCCCTATGACAACATTTAAAAAATATATATTCTATCTTTATAAAAAAAAATGATCAGCCCAACACATTATACAGTTTATAAATAAGATAACCTGCCAAATTGATGAGCCTGAAAGCAAAAAATGAATTTAAAAACAGCCAGAAAATAAGCATTTCAAATTTAAGTACATGATCGATTCCTCCTGTATTTCGGAAATTCGGTTTCAAATACCTACTTTAACAGAATTTTAAGAACATATTCTGCCTTTATCAAAAATTTGGTCAATACGGCACATTAAAAATAAAAGAAAATGCCAATTGCACACAATTGAGAGCAAAAATTAATATAAAAACGAGTCAGAAAATACGGAGTTTGTTATTTGAATACACCTTCAATTTTTCAATCATGAGAAATGCAGTTATAAATGCCCAATTTGACAGCATTTAAAATATATATATATTCTATCTTTATCAAAAAAATCCCTGTCGGCTGGGCCTATAGGCGGAGGTAGATTTCGAAGAGTGCTCATTTCAACAATATATATATATGATTAGAGATAAACCCAGTTTAATAACTTCATTTGGCCGTTTATGAAAATTTTTTAATTTCATTTTTCTGCAAAAACTGGTTTTATCAGAATCATCTTAAGAAAAATTAAGCTCAATTGCCCATTATGACAACATATTTTGAAATAGATTCTAAATTTATTAAAAAATCGACCAAAACAGTACATTATACAGTTCCTAAATAACAAAAAACTGTCAGTTGAAAGCATTTGAGAAAAAATTGAATTTAAAAATGAGTTATGAAATAATCGATTTGTTGTTTGAACACATCCTTAATTCTTTAATCATGATTGCTTTGGAAAGTTTTGTGCGAAATACTCATTTTGACAGCATTTTTAAAAATTTATTCTATCTTTATCAAAAAACTGTCCAATGCGTCACAGTATATAGTTCCTAAATAAGAGGATCTGCAAATTGGATGCATTTGAGAGCGAAAATGAATTTTAAAACGAGTCATAAAAAACGCAATTTGCTATGTGAAAACTTTAAATTTTCAAATCTCGAAGACTTCGGGAAATTCTGTTCAAAATACCCTTTTTGGTAGCCTTTTTCAAAATATATTCTGTCTTTATCAAAAAACCGATCAATGCATCACATTATATAGTTCCTAAATAAGAGGATCTGTAAATTAGATGCATTTGAGAGCAAAAATGGATTTAAAAATGAGTCAGAAAAAAACGCAATTTCTTATTTGAACACTTCCTTAAATTTTCAGTCACGATGATTTCTGAAAATTCTGTTCAAAATACCCTTTTTGATAGCCTTTTTTTGAAATATATTCCGTATTTATCAAAAAACTGACCAGTGCATCACATTATATAGTTTCTAAATAAGAGGATCTGTAAATTGGATGCGTTTGAGAACAAAAATGGATTCAAAAACGAGTCAGAAAAAAACGCAATTTCTTATTTGAATACTTCCTTCAATTTTCAGTCCCGATGACTTTCGGAAATTCTGTTCAAAATACCCTTTTTGGTAGCCTGTTTTGAAATATATTCTGTCTTTATCAGAAAATTGACCAATGCGTCACTTTATACAGTTTCTAAATAAGAGGATCTACCATTTGGATGCGTTTAAAATCAAAAATGAATTTAAAAATGAGTCCGAATATAAGCCGTTTGGATTTGAGGTTTTTTTCTACAACTCCTATTTTTGTTTAATTTCTTTTTGCTATACGAATTGGTCCTATGAAAAACTTGTCAATATAAAAGTTGTAGATATTTTTGAGAAGATGTAAAATAAATTTAATCAGATTTGATATCTTAAAAATTGACGGAGTTATGGATTTTTCTCTTTTTTCACCGCCCTTTTTCTTTTCGTTTTTAATTTTTTTCATCGGTAAAAGTTGGTCCTATCAAAAACTTGTAAATACAAAAGTTTTAGATAATTTTAAGAAAATTTATAAAAAAATTTAGTTGGACTTGATATCGTAAAAATTGACGAAGTTATGAATTTTTTTCTCTCAAAATCCCTGTTTTTTTCGCCCCTTGAGCCCACTTCTAAATTTATCAAAAATCTCATGTATATACTTTTGGCCCATTTTTAAGAAGTAATAAAAACTTTAAACCGATTCGATATCTACTTTAATAAAGAAGTTTTTTCGGTTTTCACAAAAACGCCCCCTATTCCGACCCCCTTGGTCCGATTTTGCCCATTAACGAACTCAGCCAAGATTTTATCCCCATTGATTTTATGTACCAGTTTGATGGAGATTGGTGAAGAATTATAGAAGTTATCGTGTCCATAAAAAAGTGAGATATATAGATAGATAGATAGATAAATAGATAGATAGATATAAACTGGTGCGATTGCAATAGGTAGTATTTCTTACGAAATCTACCTAAAATTGACCAACGTGGCACATTATGCGGTTCCTATATAAGAGAGCTTATCATTTGGATGCTTTTAAAAGCAAAAATGAATTTTAAACGAGTCAGAATATAAGCAGTTTAGATTTGAGATTCTTTTCTTCAACTCATATTTTGGTTAATTTTATTTTTACTATAAGACTTGGTTCTAAAACTCGTCAGTATAAAAAATGTAGATATTATTGAGAATATGTAAAATAAATTTAATTGGATTTGATATATTAAGAATTGACGAAGTAAGGATATTTCCTCCCCGTCCCCCTTTTCAGTTATCGTTTTTTTTTTTTTTTTTTTTTTTTTTTTTTCAGTATAAGTTGATTTTATTAAAACTTGTAAATATAAAAGTTTTAAATAATGAACTTCTATGCAAAAAATAAATAAATAAATAAATAAATAAAATAAAAATAAATAAATAAAAAAATAAAAATAATTGCATGCGATATCTTGAGAATTGGCGAAGTTGTGATTTTTCTCTTCTAATCCCCCTTCCCTTTTACATCCTTAATGGAATTTATTTGCAAAGTACATTTGAGTTCACTGATTGTACATGATTTGAAGAAAAACTTGAAGAGATGAATAAAAAAAAAATATTTCATGTTATATCTTGCTCTTAAAACAAAGGTTTCATCATCATTTTCTTACAGTTAATATTCCATAAAAAGAGGTAAAACGTCCTCTAAAAATAATTAAATAATACATCTAAAACAGAAATTTAACAGATATTTAATTGAGCTACGCGCTTAAATCTTTCAAATTATCAAAATATAAAAGATGTACTAAGTATAAAAATCTTGGGTTGACGGGAGTTTTCAGGAAGTTAACTACTGTTATAATAAAGTACTAAATACAGGTGATAAAAATATGAAGGCATTTTAAAATTTTAAATTTTATGAGTAGAAATAGGAGACAAAAATTATCATATTTTATTAATTATTGAAGGGGGAAGGGCTTATGAAATGACTTATAATCTACCTTATTAAAGTTTTACAAATACGCAAAAAATGAAAAGTAAACAAGTTAAGACTTTTTGATTGTTTATTTTTTGTTACAATAAAGTCACAAATAGATCAGGAAAAGGTTTTTAAAAAGCAAAGGATTTTTAAAGTTTTAAACTTTATATATTAAAGGGCCAAAAATATAAACAATTTTATTAGGGGAGATTTATTAGATGACTGACTTACATTACTAAAAATTTACAAATAAGTAAAATACTAATAGCCCAGTGGTTAGCTGGTAGAATTCGTTATTAAGGGAGATCTATTAGATGACTGACTTACATTACTAAAAATTTACAAATAAGTAAAATACTAATAGCCCAGTGGTTAGCTGATAGAATTCGTTATTAGAGGGAAACAGGAAATTGGTTTAATCCCATCAGTTTTTGTCTACAATGAATATATTAAGTTTTCTTTCTCGGAAAAGACGAGCATTAGAAAATATATATAGATTTACAATAAAAAGAAATAAAATAAAACCCCTCTTTTTAATGCCATAATAATATCTCAAAACAATTGTCAAAAACATTGTTAAAACAAATGATGTATGGCTTAAAATTCTGAGTAAAATGAGCATCTACACTTAAAATTTTTGTTGAACATTAATGTCTAAATAAATCAGAGGTCAGAGGTATAACTCAAAATTAATTAGGAGAAAACTAAATTGTTTTAAACCCTTCAGTTTAGATCTAGAATGAATGTACTGAGTCCCTTCCCCCCCTCGTTTGTGGTCAACGTTATAAAAAATAAGTACACATTTATAGTCGAAAAACCACTTTTTTTATTTATCTGAGCAATATCTCAAAAGGACCGATTCTATCGAAAACATTGTCAAGACAAATGTTTTATAATTTGAAATTAAAAATAAAACGAGTATATTTTTGTCCTATTCTATTTCAAAATTTTTCCTTAATCGCTAACAGAATATTGATGCAAGGAGAGACCAAGTTATCAATCTGCCCAACCTCCATCTGTTTTACATGTTTTAAGTTGTTGAAGCCTTCACGATGTTTATATAACTATGCTAGGGCTTTATTTTATGAAATTTGAGAATTATAATTTTGTAGTTATCGTTAAAGAAGTGCATAAATGGTAGCTGTTTTACATGTCGCAACTGATACCGCTATCTTAAACCATAGTTTAAAAAAAATTATGTTAAGACTACAATATTTTATTATTCCGAAGACTTTACACTTTTATAAATTTAACCTGACAGAAATTATCATATAACTACTGTGAAGCAGTCTCTACCGAAAGATGAATAAAAGGCCCGATTAACTCATAGAATGGATTTTTTGTACTAAATGTTTTGTATAAGTCTCTTATAATTAAAATTCACCTATTCAAAAGTCTCTGATGATAGTACAAAAATTTCAAATGAATGAAAACTTCAGTAGTGTGCATAGTTAAAGTGTAAAAATGGGGGGGGGGGGAGCAGCGGTCTGTGAGATCAGTAACATTAGTTAAAGGTTAATTTAAGATGTTCGTACTAATCGAAAATCTTTTTTTTTTAACCATTTTTGTCCTTTATGTAAAATATTGAAGTTTAGAACCATGCTACTTGTTGACTTTAAATTTCCTCTAGCGAAAAGGTTTCTGCACTCTCATTTGTCCCCCCCCCCCCCCCGAATTCTCGCACTTTTTTTCAATTTCCTTAGATATCCACTTAATATATACACTAGATACAATAGATAACTATGTACACATATTTCAAATATCAAAAATAATGGATTGACAATGCTTTTGATAAAAATAGTTTTTATAGATATTTTTATGGTAATTAATAAAAGTGTTCTTTTCGTTTATAAATCTATACACATTTTGTAACGCTAACCTAGTAAGAAATGGGAAAACTTTGTATATGCATTCTAGACCTACAAGGATTTAAACAATTTTCAACTTTCCTCTAATTAATTCAGATTTCGCCTCCCCCCACCACCGGGCTCTAAAGAGTTTTAAATAGTTTAAAATTCTATGCTTTTTTATGAGGAGCGCATAGAATATATAGCATAGAGCGCAAAATGAAGGGATGAGGGAGCAAAAGGAAAATGAAAATTTCGAGCGGTAAGAAAAATCTTATTTGGCAATTGATTGTGAAAATAAAGTAACACACAGAGTAGATTTTATTTATTTTAAATTAAAAAGTTTTACAGATTTTTTTAAACTTTAAGTGCTGTTAATGTGTGGGATTGACAAAATTCGGAAACGAATATTTTGAGGGTGAAATTCAGATGAAATTTTTAATGAAATGAAAGTGATGTAATCAATTGCTAATGAAATTTAGGATTTATTATTCACTATAAAGTAACAAAAAGTGTAGAAATAAGTTTTAAACACTTTAATCTTTTGTACTTTGGAGAAGGAGGCAAAAAAGCAGAAGGGAAATTTGAGAAAAATAGAAGGGAAGTTTTATTTGTTACATTAAATATTAGAAATTTCGCATTTGTAATAAATACCTACGTAAAGAATAGTTATCTGACAATAATATATGTAATTAACAGGAAATAATAGAAATATTTACTTGCTAGATCGTTCTACATTATAACAAAAAATCAAATAGCCTTATCTGAGTTATCGATGCTTATAATATGCACGCATTCATTAAAAGAAGTCTAAAAGTAATCTTAACAATTCTAGAAGCATTTTAAAAAATTTAAAGAGTGCTCATAAGTGTCTCCTGGGGGAGGATCAGTACTGAAGAGGTTAAAACAAACTTTAACACATTAAGAATAAATATTTACTTACTTTTTAACTAGAAATGCTTCTCAATAACGGATTCAAGATGGAAGACTTTTACGCCCTTGTGGCCGCGTAAACAATGATCACGTCACTACTGAAGCCCTTTCTGATTAGCTGACAGGTGAAACTAAGATATTTCATGTATTTGTACAATGCGCTGGTAAATAAAATACCCCGGTTACAGATAAAATTTTAGTACTCTTGCAGATTTCTGTAGCTTTACAAAAACTAGTTTGTATGTTTCTAGATTTTTTTTACTGTGTACTACACAAATTTCCTTAGCAAGATTATTGCGTAAGAGTTACAGCACAGACAGTTGTCCAGACGTACAGAAATCCGAATGCATAATTACTTGTCATCTTTTTGGAAATTGTTGAAAATCATCAATTTTAATATTTCATTTTTTATGAGCCCGGGTCAGATATTCTCATACGATATTTAAGTATATAGTCCGTCTTCGGAATGGTGCCGGATCGGTGATTATATGCGGGATGCGATAAGACGTCCCAACTAAAGTCCAGTAATTTTTGCCGAGCTCTAAAGCAACATGAGGTCTGACGTTATCGTGATGAAAAAGAACTCTTCTGCGATTTGTTATTACTTTTTCCACTTAGATGTCAGTTCTTTTCGCCGTTTAATCAATTGTTGGTATAAAGGTTTGCATTGGTCATTTCATTGGGTGCGGCAGCCTCCCAGCGTATTGCTTCCTTTTGCCCCCCCCCCCCCCATACTCAGAATAAAAACGTTTTGGAATAGAATCCATTTTGATGTCGGTGAAGTGATATCTAAAATTCCGCTTACGGCCCTTTGACTTTTCACATTTTGATACATTATCCATTTACCATAATTGGTTACAATTCTATTCAAAAATGACTCTGTCTTTTCAGAGAAAGCAAATAAATACAGCTGATGATCCTCTCTTCTTGTTGCTTTGCTGTAAGCTGGTGTGGTACCCACTGATCGAACACGATGATGAACCCAATGTCATGAATCCGTATGTCGACTGCTGTTTTGTGTATTGAGAACAAAGAAAGAAAAACTTTTCTGAGCCTTAAAAATAAAGAGGATCACAAAGAAGAAATAGAGCTTGCGGCTCAATAATTCTTCGATGGTTTTTTATACTTTTTGTCGGAATATCCTATACCAACCACAGCAGGTGCTTTCACTTACGTTATCCTCCTCCCCATCTACTTGGCATTTTAATTTTTACTCTACGAATTTTCATACTGACACACATTATATTTTGCCGATATATATTTTAATTAGCTTTAACTAATATAAAAATACTATTTTACCTTATTTTTTTAATTAAAAGTACTATTATAACACAAATATTACCATAATGGTAATATTAGAAATTTATTTAATTTTTTTTTCAAATTTTCTTCGTTTTGATAAATAAAAATCTTTTCTGTGTAAATTAAGTTTTATATATATATATATACGAGAAAAAGAGAGAAATGGTAATTGCAAAATGTTTCGCAAGTAAAGCAACATATATTTTCACTCCACGAGAATTTCTGTTTAACAAAAGAACATGGAAGGTAGAAAGGAAGTTTTTCGCCAAAGAAAATCTTTGTTACGCAACCTGCGACATTCTGAAAAGAAAAAAATGTATGGGGAAATTTCTTTTTTTAGCATCATTTGCATCTGGTACTTTTCATGTAATTTGATTTACAAATGTGAGAGAAAATTAGAAAAATACTCCAATAAAATAGGATAGAACTTTTAGTTATTCCATATATATGTATATATATATATAATGTGTAGATATAAATAAATATACATAAATGCTGTAAACTGTTATTTTTTAGTAAGGAAGGCAAATAAACGTTAAAAAATTAAGGGCTAAAGTGCAACTTTTATTCAAAATAACATATACTTTTAAATTATTTATACTTTTAAAAATATAAAAATGTGTCTTGATTTAGAAATATATAAGATTTACTCAAACTGAAATACAAAACTGGCAAATGCCAACTTAAACATCATTCGAAAAGTATTCTTTATCTTTTGAAATATTAAAAGCAATATATTTCGAGATACCGGATTAAACTGTTTTCAATTAAACATTTTAATCTGCGTAATTTAATTTATGCAAGTAAAAGTAACAAAATAATAATATATTAAAGGATATTGATAATGTTGTTATATTGACTGTTAGTGTGTTAAACATGTTTGTTGAATATGAATATTTTTAACTGACATGTCATACCATCCGAAAAACTTTTATCTAAGCCTGAATTTTTTTTATTACGGTACCTGTGCCTAATATGGACACCCTGAGGAAAATCTACTTTTTTCACTCCCATGTACACTTAATAGGACTCCAAAAATATATGACCATGATCCTTGAACTGTTGACTATCATCGTTAAAATTAGAGACCTTGTAACTTTTCCGGTTTAATTTAAATGTTAAAAACAAAAAATGTTTCCAAATGTCCATACAAGGAACCACTAGTCCTTATTATGGACAGGTGGTATCTTTTTGATCTACTACATAAGGTGAATGGAAGAACCACTTTTCTATGGAGTTTTGGAGGAAAAGGGATAAAAAAAAGTATCATAAGGTATTGCAGGGGAGGGGAGGGCACAGTAATTACCTTCAGTACATGCACTTAGGAACATGCGGTCATTTTCCGTTGTGGCTCTTTGAAGACCGATTCAAAGCACCTCAGTTACTACAAAATATTATGAAATGGTAGTTGGTTTTGCTTAGCTTTCTATTTTTGTGAATCTGAAGATTCACCGGCTGTACTTCCAATGTGGACATAAGGTGTCCATATTGGGAATCGGGAGTAGTTTTATTAAATCTTTTAATAAATAAATAACGAAAACTTTTTAAAGAAATATATGCAATAGCAATTGAAAATATGCTTTAAAAGCTTTCTAAAGCATTCCACTTTTCAATATTTAAAGTAATTTTATAATGTCTAATAAGAATTTAAACTTACCTGAATTTACGATCAGCACAACACGAAACAACAAGTTTCCTTCTAAATAGCGAACAGCGCGCTTTTTTGTACTTTCCAGACTTAATAATTTTTTCAACTGCTTTTCTTCACGGACATGTAGCGCGATTTCTCTATCAAAATTATTACTTTTAAAAATATTAGGGATGTCCGTATTGAGAGCACTGTCCATATAGGATACAAGTACCTTATGCTATGAAAGCCACTTGGTAACACTAAACAAAAATACTTAGCAAAAAAAAAAAAAAAAAAAAAAAAAAAAAAAAAAAAAAAAAAAAAAACTTTAAATTGCTTTTTCTAAGCTCAAAAATCTATTTATTTTTCAGGATTATAGAGAGATAGGAGTAGTTTATGGAATCGTGGGTAACATAGGAGACGTTTTGTTATAAATTTTTCTATGTTTATATATGTATTTTGTTTTTTAAGAAAAAAAGGTGACTTCTTTTACGGTTCAAACATTGATATAGGATAAATATTTTAGATGTATTTTTAAGCAATAAGTAACAAATATGTTTTATTCTAAAATTGTACTGCATAAGTTTACTAATGTATGCATTCATAATATTTTTTAAACGAAAGATAAATTAGAGAAAAAGCTGTTAGTGTATTTAAATATTTATGTTATTTCAAGCAAATTCTTGGATTATAAGGACAGAAATCTTTTCAATAAATGTAATTTTTTTAAATTTATTTTTATATTTATTATTTAAAATTGATTAAAAGAAATTATGTAGGTTAGCTAAAAGATTTTAACATGTTTTTTATTATCTAGCCAAGAATGTCCATAGAGAATCCAAGAAGATATCATCCAAGATGAATATTTTTTTTATAAAATATAAAAATAAACTATCTCTTTCAAGATTTTTTTTTGGCATGTTTTAAAAAATTTGCGTTTTTATAAATTTTAATATTAAATTCACCTTTGTTTTGTATTATTTTACGTTTGAAAGGTGTTATTATCTAACCAAAATAGAATTTAAATATTTTGGAATATAAAAAATGGCTACTCCTGAAAAAAGATAAAATATAATTATTTTAGAAAAAGAAGGATAATTCAAAACAACTTTTACTTTAACTATTTTAATATAAAAATCAGACAACCATACACATTTTTCGTCATTATTCTTAAACATAGATTATTATTTAGTTACTATTTTAAATAGAGTAAAAAAAACTGATGGATATTAAACAGTAAATGTGTTATGAGAAATGTAGATTATTATTTTCCTGAAAAAACACTAATACAATTTCTCTTATCTTAATAAATACATTAGAAAAAATTCATGATTTTGTAATTTTTTTTTGGAAAGGAAAAAAAAAATCAAGACAATTTTTACTTTAAATATTTTGACATAAAAAATATCCTTTAATTTATGAGAGAGAAAAATAATATATTCCTTTCTAGATTTATTTTTCATCTTTCTTTTCCTGGAATGTCTTGAATATGTGTATATTTATCAATTTCTGATATTAAATTTACTTTTGTTTTACTATATTTTACCATTGAAAAGGCTTTTTATCTAACCAAAATATAATTTAAATATTTTGGAATATAAAAATTAGTTTTTCCTTTACCAAGATAAAATATAATTAAAAAGAGAGATAATTCAAGGCAATTTTTACTTTAATTATTTTAATATTAAAATCAGGCATCTTTACACGTTTCGATTCATTATGATATAAACATCCCCAGTAGCCAAATAATATTGGACCAATATTGGCTACATCTTGGAGCAGTATCGGCACATTGGTGCAATACTGGCATGAAATATTGCTCCAATATTGGGGTGTTTACATTTTACCAATATTGGCAGCCAACATTATGCCAATGTGGTGTTTCATTGGAAATATTGCCAATAAAACGCCAATATTTGTTAAATATTGGGGTATCATTGGAAATACTTTGAATGTAACGACAACATTTGTACAATATTTGCAATTCATTGGAAATATTTCGGATTAAATGCCAATATATAATCAAAATTGGCGTTTTATTAGCAATATTTCCAATAAATGAAATATTGGCGTAATGTTGGACTAATATTGGTTTGTTACTAGGGATAGGTTATTTTTGTTCAATCTTCTAAAAAACACTACGATAGAACTTCTTATAAAATTTACATACAAAGTAAACCTGCATAAAATTTATTTTTTAACCGTTGTAAATTTGTGTATGTATTGTTATGGCGTTTAAAGTTTACAAATGTAATTTAAATTTCCAAATTATTTTTTCTTGGCATATTTTGGTTGTTTATTTAGGTGCTATTTTAAATTGAGTAAAGAAAAAAACTGATTAATTTTAAACAGTAAATGTGTTGTGAGAAATATAGATTTTAGGTAGATTTCGTATGAAATACTACCTATTGCGATTGTTCCATGTTGGAATTTCTGAAAAATTTTTGCAGATCTACACCTATCACGACCCCTAGACCCCAAAACTACCATAAGTAAAAAAGTTTATATCAATCTATCTATCTATTTATCTATCTATCTATCTATCGGTGTATATCACTTTCTTCTGGACACGATAACTTCCATAATTATGCTCAGATCTTCTTCAAACTCAGATCTTCTTCTTTTATATAAAATCAAGGGGCATAAAATCTCGGTTAAGTTCGTTAATGGGCAAAATCGGACCAAGGGGGTGGAAGTTAGGAGGGTTTTTGTGAAAACAGAAAAAACGCGATAACTTCTAAATTAAAATAGATATCGAATCAGTTTAAAGTTTATATTACTTCTAAAGAATGAGCCAAAAGTTTATGTATGGCAGATTTTTGAAAAAGTTAAAAATGGTCTCAAGGGGCGAAAAAAACAGGGTTTTTGGGATAAAAAAAATCATAACTTCGTCAGTTTATTAGATATCAAATCCAACTATTTTTTTTTATAAATTTTCTTGAAATTATCTAAAACTTTTGTATTTACAAGTTTTTGATACGAACAACTTTTACTGATGAAAAAAAATAAAAACGAAAAGAAAAAGGGGGTTGGAAAATGAAAAAAATCCATAACTTATTCAATTCTTAAACAATCAAATCTAATTAAATTTATTTTACATATTCTCAATAATATCTACGACTTTTATGCTAACAAGTTTTTCATAGGACCAATTCTTATCGAAAAAATAAATTAAAAAAAATAGGAGTTGGAGAAAAAACTCAATTCCAAATTGCTTATATTCTGAATCATTTTTAAATTCACTTTTGATTTTAAACGCATAAAAATGGCAGATCCTCCTATTTAGGAACTATATAACGTGACGTATTAGCCAGTTTTTTGATAAAATCAGAATATTTTTCAAAAAAGACTGCCAAAAACGGTATTTTGAACAGAATTTCCTAAAGTGATGATGATTGAAGAAATTGAGGAAGTATAACAAATTGCATTTTTTCTGACTTATTTTTAAATCCATTTTTGTTCTCAAACGCCATCCAATTTATAGGTCCTCTTATATAGGAACTATATAATGTGATGGATTTGCCAGTTTTTTGATAAAGGCAGAATATATTTCAAAAAAGGCTGCCAAAATGGGCACTTCCACAAAATTTCCCAAAGCTATCATGATAAAAAATTGAGGATGTATTCAAATAACAAATTGATTATTTTATGACTTATTTTTAAATTCAATTTTGCTCTCAAACGCATTCAATTGACATTTTTTTATTATTTAGGAACTATATAATGTGAGAATTTGTCGATTTTTTATAAAGGCTAAATATATATTTTTTAAAAAGCTGTCAAAGTAGGCATTTCGCACAAAATTTCCCAAAGCGATCATGATTTAAGAATTGAGGATGTATTAAAATAACAAATTGGTTATTTTATAACTGATTTTTAAATTCAATTTTGCTTTCAAACGCATTCCATTGACAGTTATTTGTTATTTAGGAACTGTGTAATATGCCGTATTGGTTAGTTTTTTTATAAAGAATAAATATATATATTTTTAAAGCTGTCAAAGTGAGCACTTCGGACAAAATTTCCCAAAGCGATCATGATTTAAGAATTGAGGATGTATTCAAATAACAAATTGGTTATTTTATGACTCATTTTTAAATTCGATTTTGCTCTCAAAAGCATTCAATTGAAAGTTTTTTGTTATTTAGGAACTATATAATTTGCGTATTGGTCGATTTTTCAATACTAAAGTCAGAATATATTTCAAAATATGTTGTCAAAATGGGCATTTGAGCCGAATTTCGCTTAAGATGATTTTGATAAAAACCAGTTCTTACATAAAAATAAATTAAAAAAATTTTCAAAAGCGGCCAAAGAAAATTGTTAAACTGGATTTATCTCTAATCATATTTTATTTTTTGTTGGTGAAATGAGCACTCTTCGAAATCTACCTCCGCCTATAGGCCAAGCCGACAGGGATTTTTTTTTTCTGAAAAACTACTAATATAATTTATTTTACCTTAAAAAATACCTTAGAGAAAAATTCACGAATTTGTAAATTTGTTGAAAAGAAAAGAATTCAAGACAATTTTTACTTTAAATTATTTTAACGTAAAAAAAAAAAAAAAAAAAAAAAAAAATTAGGCAATTAGTAAGGTTTTTCTCCATTATCATATAAACATAGGTTATTATTGATAAATCGTCTACGATGCGACTTCTTATAAAACCCACATACAAATGAATTCTACATAAAATTTGTTTTGTTGCCTTTGTAGCCGCTGTAAAATTGCGTAGATATTTTTTTTGCCTCAAATGTTTACCAATGTTTTTTTAAATTTTCACATTGTTTTTCTTCATGTATTTTTAGTAGCTTATTTAGGTGTTACGTTAATTGGAATAAAAAACCTGATAAATTCTAAACAGTAAATGTGTTATGAGAAATGTAGATTTTTTTTTTTCTAAAAAAATACTTTTATTTTTTCCTTTACCTTAATAAATACATTTGAAAAAAAAATCATTAATTTCTAATTTTGTTGAAATGAAAAAAAAAATGCAAGACAATTTTTACTTAAAATATTTTAACATAAAAAAGTTCAAGCATTTTCCTAATTATTATATAAACCTGGAATATTATTAATCAATTTTCTAAAAAACACTAGGATAGAGCCTCTTATAAAATTCACATACAAAAGAAACCTACATAAAACATGTTGTTTAAAATTTCACATTGTTTTTTCTGCATATATTTTTAGTAGCTTATTTTGGTGTTATTAAAGTAAAAAAAAAAAAAAAAAAGATAGATTTTAAACACTCAATGTGTGACAGTAAATATGGATTTTTTTCAATAAAAATACTAATTAACTTCTATTATCTTAATAAATACGTTAGAAAAAATTCCTCAACTTGTAATTCGGTATATTTTCAGCTATTTGACTACACTATCAAATTTTGTAAAATAAATGTTTACTTTATCATAAATTACATTCTAATAAAATAAGACAATACGCATTGACAATACTTTCTTTTAGCTCGCAAATGTAATTAAATGATTAATATAAAACATCTGATAAGTTTTTTCGTCCAACTAAAAAATACCCTTGCACATATATTCATAATTTACTATTTTTACAGCATACAGCATTCGACATTATTAGACTTTCTATACCATTTTTGTATCTGTTTGGAGTTCTAATTAATTATTATAGGATATACATTTTATTTTTGTTCTGAAGTTTTCATTATAAATGCATAAGTTCAAATGCTGTATGATTTTTCTCTTCTTTGGATCATTAAAATATGAATAACTTATTGAATATCTTCATGTAGAAATTCGAAATAAATATATAATCTTGAAAGAAATCGATGAACTTCAAGGAAACTGTTGGAAAATAAGTTACTAGACGAACATATTCCATGATTAGGCATCTGTATCTGCAGTACGTCTACACTATTCTTAGACATTGCTATATAATTAATCTTTTTATTGACTTACAACAAAAAATACATCTTTATGTCAAGATAAAATGATAGATGAAAAAATGTCACGCATGTTATATTAAGTAATAAAGGCTCTTTCAATAGAGATAGAACATCAAATAATGAAGTTAATAAATATATTATTTATAATGAAATTTTTTAAATGAAAATTATATTTAAATGAAAATAATTTTTTTTAAATGAAATTTTCATTTGCTATGACAGTTTAATGCAATTAAAAGTGTATTTTAATTTATATCAATCAATATCTTGATATTAATTTTGAAAATAAAATAACCTTCTTTAAAATTTTGCATAAATCTTAATATGATTTTATTAAAGGTTGATAGAATTCGGTTCATTATTTGTTATTTTGAAAGAAATATGGATCTATAGTTCGCAATTTTGAACTCGAGTAGTTCACAAACACGTTCGGACAATTTTGAACGTAATTAAAAAATAATGCTTAGATTGTCTTCCGCTGCTCATAAATCTTTAACAAATTATGTGCACATCACATTTATGTGTTTATGGAAAAAAATTGGGAATTTATTTACAGTATTATGTCGTTGTTAATTTTTAAAACAAACTGTAGAAAATTATGTTACAAAAGTATACACATACCTATGTGTAGTTTATAGAAGAGTGTTAAAAATACAAAGAAATCATGTGTTTTATTACTTAATATTATGGCGAGTAGATATCATTTGACAATTGACAAGGTGACTCAAAATGTAAATGAAAATTTTATATTGCATCGTAAACGGAACTTGATGAAAAAGACAGTAAATTTAACAATTAAATTTCGACGAGATAAAAAGTCACTAATCAAGTCACCAACCGAGGAGAAATCAAATGTGGGCAGGAAAAAAAATGAATTTTCAAAGTGTTTCGGAGGAATATCTAAAATCTAAAATAATGTGGCTGGCGCGACGTTTTGCGAGGAAACACGGGTTATAAAAAAATATTTTAAAATTCGAATAAAATATATTAAGAAATAAATGTAATAATGAAATAAATTAAGGGTCATTCCATGTCAATTCAACCAGTCCTTGTAACCCGACCCACAGGGATTTTGATGAAACTTTGTGTACACACTAATTTTATCATGAAATGATTCCATCAGAAATTTTTACTGCCTAGACCTCATTGTTTGTGAGATATGGGGGGGGGGGGGTCCAATTCTTGGGGTTTTCTCAAATCGCACATTTCTGAGTCTGTATTTTGAGATTGCAGTTCCATCTTCAAAAAATTTTACTTGTAATATTTAGGATAAAGAAAATTAGCCAAAGTTGAGAGTTATGGTTATTTTTCCAAATTTTTGGGACTTCACCAAAAAGGCTGTACACAAAAAGACAAATTAAATTTCCAATTTCTTTTTGATTTAAATAAAAGTTTATACTTTGAGCTTTCTATCTATGCAATAAAAATGATCTGTTTCGCATGGCTTATGCAAAAATTTTGTGTAATTTCCAATTAGCCGGATGCATGTTTTATTTTTACATATTACATATGCAAACAAAAAAGCAAATGTAATTTCCAATTTCTTTTTGTTTTAAATAATAATAATAATAATTAAATTTGTGAAATAAAAATGATGTCTTTCACATGGCTTATGCAAAAATTTTGGGTACTTTCCAATTAGCCGGATGCATGATTTATTTTTACGTATTACATATGCAAACAAAAAGGCAAATGAAATTTCCAGTTTCTTTTTGTTTTAAATAAAAGTTTATACTTTGGGCTTTCTATCTAAAAATTTTGGGTACTTTTCAATTAGCTGGACGCGTGTTTTATTTTTACATATGTACGTATGTATGGATCTATATAAATGCAGATGTATTATACATGTATGTATATATATAGTACATTGATATATATATGTATAACACTGGTGCCCAAAAAGTACCAAATTTTGCCTTGTTTTGAGAATCTGCACCAATTAAGAGGAAAAAATCTGACTAAGTTTAGCTGTGGTACTTAAATAATTACTGGAATTTCTATGAGTTATTGAATTTAATGTTATTTGATGCATTTTTTTTTAATTTGCAAAGTAAAATTTAGGTTTTGTTTTTTCTGATTAAAAAAAAAAAAAAATCTGACTGTAATATGTTTCCCCATTAAATTTAGGGAATGTCCATATATTTCATTTAGTTATTTAATAATGGGCATTTTTTGCTAATCTAACGAATCTCTTACTTTTATTTTCAATAATAAAACTCAAAACAGATTTTTTTTTTTTTTTTTTTTTTTTTTTTTTTTTTTTTTTTTTTGTACAGTATAAAATAGATAATTTTTTCTCCTCACGTTTTTTTTCTTTCTTTCGAATGCTTATATACCAATTATTTGTGTTTAAAAAATGTTCAAAACCTTGTATTTCCTGTCCTTGGTTAATTTTAATCAGTTTAAATATTTATATTGGCAAGTTTAAATACACAAATGTTTAACAGAACTTAAATTTGTTTCTATAGTCTGAAAGATTTAATTGCACCTGCCTAGTATAAACACCTTCCGATAAAGGCAGGGTAATGTTCATTAATATGAAAGCAGATGTTTTGAAATCAATTTAATAAAATTATTGTCATTATGTTGTTTCTTATCATAGAAGAATGATCTAACTTTTACTGTGCTACTAAAAATATAATCTAATTGTTACATACTTTGTAGTTTATGATATCTATAAATATTTTTTTGCTTTATTGTTTTAATATGGAGCCTGATAGTAAAACTTCTACTAGTCTTCAGGCTTGCAGTATTGTAATATTAACTGGTTTAGAATGTCACAAAACTAGCTATAGAAATAACAGAGAAAGAGACTACATTGATAATCTCTGTGATTCAGAAAAAGAACTTTTATTAGTTAGGACTATTGCATTTATAAAACAAAAATTAAGTGAAAAGCGTTTGATTAATATATGTGAGCATCACAGAATTTCGCTCTTAATGAAATATGAATTATATAAATGTAGAGATCCATTTAAGCGGCATAAAAAGCAAGTGAAAAAAGCAATTAGGGCAGTTAACAGAGATTTATATACGGCTGAAAAAGTAAACCAAAGTTTAAAGTTATGACTATTTTTCCAAATTTTGTGACTTTATGAAAAAGTCTCTACACAAAAAGGCAAATGAAATTTCCAATTTGTTTTTGTATCAAATAACATTAAATTCAGTAACTCATAGAAACTCCAGTAATTATTTAAGTACCACAGCTAAACTTAGTCAGATTTTTTTCCCCTTAATTAGTGCAGATTTTCAAAACAAGGTAAAATTTGGCACTTTTCGGTTAGACAGGCACCAGTGTTATGCATATATATATATCAATATACTGTATATATACATACATGTGTACAGGTATAATACATCTGTATTTATATAGATCTATACATATGTACATATGTAAAATAAAACACGCATCCGGCTAATTGGAAAATATCCAAAATTTTGTATAAGCCATGTGAAAGACATCATTTTTATTTCACAGGTAGAAAGCTCAAAGTGTAAACTTTTATTTAAAACAAAAAGAAATTGGAAATTTCATTTGCTTTTTTGTGTGCATATGTAATATGTAAAAATAAAGCACTTATCCGGCTAATTGGAAAGTACCCAAAATTTTTGCATAAGCCATGCGAAAGATATCACTTTTATTTCATAGATAGAAAGCCCAAATTGTAAACTTTTATTTAAAACAAAAAGAAATGGGAAATTTCATTTGCTTTTTTGTGTGCATATGTAATATATAAAAATAAAGCACTTATCCGGCTAATTGGAAAGTACACAAAATTTTTGCATAAGCCATGCGAAACATATAATTTTTATTTCATAGATAGAAAGCCCAGAGTGTAAACTTTTATTTAAAACAAAAAGAAATTAGAAATTTAATTTGCCTTTTTGTGTACAGCCTTTTTCGTGAAGTCACAAATATTTGGAAAAATAACCATAACTCTCAACTTTGGCTGACATTTTTCATCCTAAATATTACAAGTAAATTTTTTAAATATTTTTTGTTAAAATCTGCATCTTTTTATCTTCTTACAGTGATATATTTAGGATGATTCATGTTTTAGATCCAGAGAAACAATTTTTTGAAAATGGAACTGCAATCTCAGAATACAGACTAAGGAATGTGAGATTTGAGAAACCCCCAAGAATTGGACCCCCATATCTCACAAACCATGAGGTCTAGGAAGGAAAAATTTCTGATGGTATCATTTCATGATAGAATTAGTGTGTACACAAAGTTTCATCCAAATCTCTGTCGGTCGGGTTACAAATGGGGGAAAAATTGGTTGAATTGACATGGAATGACCCTTAATGGATTTTTGGGAAAGTGTTGCTTTGACAGTTTTGTATTGGCGATTAATTGGATAATTAAGAAATAATTTTTAGCTCTATCTTGATTTCTAATCAGAAATTAATCGCAATTAATGTGTCTATTCAGTATTACTCTTGATAACGAGCTAAATACCACATTTCCAATACTTCATATTTGTTCCAATATTTGCTAACTCCTCTGTTTTGATGTAGTTTGTTATTTAATGTGTTATTCCATATTTTGATGTTGATTTGTAGTATTGTATAATGGTTTTATATACATACACCGAAAAGCCATTTATTTATGAACACCCTCCATCTTTATGAATAAGCTCGCTCAGAAACAAAGCCACGGTACATGCGAGATTAATTTCGGAATATATATAAAACGTCCATGCAATGTATTTCAAAACATAACGTGATTAGGGACATAAGACGAAAAGATGAAGATTTATTAGACTTCGATAAAGGAGAAATAATTATGTCTCAGCGACTGTAAATGTCGAAATAAAAGCAGGGCGTTAGCGGGTTGATAGGCGGTTCACTTGCAGTCGTTGTGAGCATATAACTAAATAAATAAACAACGTTCAAGAGCACAAGTATTATAAAATAAAAGATGTTAAAAGTATACATGTTTCGGAACTTCTTAAGTCCCATCATCAGTGATAAAAGTGTAAAATGTAAAAAAGTCACATCGCGTCCAGTAAGATGTGTCATATGATTGGTCTCCTTTGGGTGCGCGTGCCAGCTTATTTTTACTGTCGCTTTGCGACGTTTCCTAGTCAGTTCGCCTTAGCGGCGAGCTCAGTTACACGGCTTATTTTATTTTATTTTGCGATGTGACTTTTTTACATTTTACACTTTTAGCACTGATGATGGGACTTAAGAAGTCCCGAAACATGTATGCTTTTAACATCTTTTATTTTATAATACTTGTGCTCTTGAACGTTGTTTATTTATTTAGTTATATATAAGCACAAAGTACAATCCACCCCCCCCCTTCTTTTGTGAGCATATACCGAAAGTAGTGTACGCAGCGTTAGGCGACAAGTCGCCGGGCAGCGGTATGTTGCCCACGGCCATTGTTTCTAGAGGAGAGGGGAGATTGTTACTTAATATTCATCCGCAGATAATGCACCATCATGATTTTCTTTTTTGAAATAAAGGAAAAACGGTAAATTTGTTTATCTTTTAGTAATTTTTTATTGAGTGTATATTTAATAAAAAGAAATGCAACTCTCGTTTTAAATACAGTTGCGTTATACTAAATATTTTTTTTAGGGAATAATCATCAAAAGTAAAACTATATATGTCATGAATAGTAAAACAAACATTCTATTTAATGTTTTCTCTATGGATTTTAGATGGATAATCATGGATTAATTACATTTAAGGATAAAATTCCTGTGATAATATTTTTTTATAAATTATAACTTAATAACTTTTGTATCTTTAATATTCGTTGTGCATATTCGTTAAACTGAATTACATTGAATTATTATTTAATATGTTATGCATAATCGTATATTTAGATAAGATAATCTACCCCCTTCCCATTGTGCAACGATAAATGAAATAAAATAAAATATAACACATAGCTACATGATTGATATTTTATGGCGTACAGATAGAAACATAATGTAAAGAAAGAAAGAAACAATTGTAAAACAGTATACATGGACATGACACCAATAGAAATTGTGTCTCAGAAATATAAGATATCTTATCTTGAATATTGCTGATATCGAGCAACTTTATTCTTTCAGTAATTCCTTGTCCTACATATTTTTTCAATAAATCTACATTATTTTTTTATACAGATTACCTTATTTCATTAAATACTTAATAATAATTAAAACAAATAGATTTACATAAATTATACTAACCAGTTTTCGATTGCTTATAAAATTACTGTAAAATACAGAAATTATTACTGTATTATAGGTAATGAAGACAAGTAAACTGATACTCATATATGTATTTTATTCAAATTTACTTCAACATGTATTCTGGACAATGTTTCAATGTTAATTAATGTTATTAGAGCTTTATCGCATAAAGTTGGTCTAAAAACACTCTGGTTTATATCGTTAGAAAATGATATTAATTAAATTCATAGTATTTTTTATAATTTAAATTGCGGAGGACGAATGATCATAAAATAATGCTTAAAATTTGTCAAAGAGTGTATATCTAATGGTAGACAAGTACGCATGCATCTGTTACGCATTCATATTAATTTATTCCCTTGTCAATATTAAAGTTTTTCGAAATTCTGAATTAAAATATCACAAAGAAAGAGAGAGATAGAGAGACAATTTTTTTTCCATTGGTTACTACCAACATATCTTAAATTGTTTTTTTAATAGTATTAAAAAAAAAATAAATAAATAAAAAAAATAAAATACGCAATTTCCAGGATCACACGGATCCTAATAAAAAAACTGTTTATGATAAATAGTTCTAATAAAAAAAAAATTAAACTTTCTTACCACGTATTAAGTAATGTATTACTCACATGCATAAACATAATATATCCAAAAATAACTCTTTTAATTACCAAGAAAAATGCTATAAAATTCACTATAATAAGTAACAGAAATTATCAACGAGTTGTGTAATTAATAGTGCTCAGCAATATGACATAAAATGTATTAATAATCAACATGCAGACATTATAATATATGTTTAATGAATTTTGGAGAAATAAGTGAAATTATGACCACAACATTTAAATAATCAAATACACTGTTGAAAATAAAGGTGACAAGATAGTTGCGTTTGGCGCCCGGGGATGAAAAGGTGTTACCATTTTACGCCCGCGGGCTTGAAAATTTGTTTGGGGTGCCGTTTGTCTCTCACTGGGTGATTTACGCTAATTAGAGTGCCACGCAACGCATATCGTTGGAAGATTTTCACCCCTTAGTCATTTGCGCATTCTCTATGACGTGTATCCTTCCCCTTCAACTCGTCGTCACTGGTGGATCAAAACAGCAATTTCTACCTACGATGACTATCACCTAGCATGCGCTATCCCAACTCGTTTAAAACTTAGGATGGTTAACTTTTGGTGAGCTTTTTTATATAGAGCAACTTTTGAATTTCAGGACATTTGAACATTTTAGGGAGATAGTGAAGGTAAGCTCAATGGCCGAACTGTTAGAACGCTGAGCTTGCAATCAGACGGTGTGGGTTCGAATCCTCTGCGAGCTAAAAGCGGATTATATATATTTTTTAATTATTGGGTTCTCTGGATTAGGGGTGCCATCTTTTCACCCTAATTTAGGGTGCCATTCTGGCTCCTCTAGTGGTGTCACAAGTGAGACAAGCCTCCCCCCCCCCTAAAAGGTGCAATGTGTCACCTGTAGTTTTAACTGTGTACAAATAAATATAGAACTTTTTTGAACTTTTTTTTAATTATTGACTATTTTCAATCAGCATTTATTATAAGTTCAAAAAAATGCTGGGTATGCATAAAAACCGGATGCATATTTATGAGCATTTTTCAGCGGAATATGTATTTATGATTATATTCTAAGTGCGGAGTCTTTATTATTATTATTATAATTTCGTTTCACTTTATTATTAAACTATTTTATGTCATCTTTATAAATTCATTCTTGTTTGATGAATATGATGAAAATTATTAAAATAATTGAACAAAGTTATTAATATTTTTTATCCATGAATAATAAAGATGCATTATTTATCATGAGAGATATTGGTGCATTTTAAATAAATATAAATTGACAGGTAAAAATTTTATTTATAGGAACTAACATCTAAATAATGATACATAAAAGCTGTTCCTGAGTATAGTTTAAAAATAAATCTAAATATGTTATCGCGTTTGTAATCTAAAATGAATATTCCTCTAAAAATGAAAGAAAAGCGCAATATTTACAGCAACCATACCATAAATTTTACTTAAATGAACATACGTTTATATTTCTAATGTGTCGTTTATATAATGGGTCTTCCTTAATGTTCTGCGGTTTTTCAAAGAGAAGCTCGGTATCATTATTTTGCTACTATTAATTACTACTTCTGCAACTACACGTTATTTTGCTGTTACTAATAAGGCGCGATCTTGAATGTGCCAGATTTATATATTCAGTCTTTTTTATTCTCTTGAATGTTTCCCGCTTGTATTGGCACATAATTTTCATTCCCGGGCATCAATAAGTGTGAAGAAAAAATCAACAACAGGATGTACTATTAATTAACAGGTGAAACAAAGTATGCTCAACGACAAGCAAGTACTGCAGAAATGATGGTATGTGAAGCAAAGAAATCAGGTTTATTGCTGCTACTCGGCAATTAGGCGGTCGACCGCCCCGATACCAGGTATCTAACCCGTTAAGCTGAGATAATTCGGCAGGTAGGGGCCTGGTCATCGGTTAGAATGAAAGAAAGTGTGAAGAAAAAAATTTCGTCATAGAATGCACTTTTATTAAAAAAAAAAAAAAAAAAAAAAAAAAAAAAAAAAAAAAAACAATGTTGGTTAGACTGACCGCGAAATTATGTTCTATATAAATAAAGTCCTGTTTCAGATAACACAGTATAAGGAATGATATTCAATTTAAAATCGATTCTTTACAGCATGTTTTTTTGTCCTCAGTCAAAAGAACTGTTATGATCATTTTTCGACGTTTAAAAGACAAAATTAAATATATTGGATCTGTTATATCGGGTCTATGTATTGTAGAATGAACTTCGTATTATTAAATATATATCATTGACATCATTCTATGTATTATTATTCCTATGACTTTTATATCTATGACTATGTATTTTTATGGAAATAAAGTTACTGCCATCTTCAATTTCGATAAATTAAAAAATAATAATAGTTATTATTTGAATAAAGCAAATATTTATTTTTTCTTCGGGAAAAAACATACTTTTTTTTAATTAAAAACTTTTAAAAATGCCGTTTTAGAAGATTAGTCGGTTTAGAAAACGTTATTTAAATTTAAATTTATAAAAATGTCGTAATACTATATTCGCTTATTCTTCAAACTTTTTCTTGACTAGTCAAATTTTAAGAATAAGTTTAAGTAATTTATTTAACTTGCAAATTATACGTATATTTATTGCAGATTAAATTATCTTCTTGAAATATACTCCTTTTAAAATGAGCTTATATAACCAATTTTCTGTAGATCATTGTTCAAGACAATGAAATCTCAAAGCTCCATTTCACTATCTTTTCAATATTTCTTAACAACTAATTCCATTTATTCACTTCACTATGTAAGTTCACTCTTCTAAATATATAGGTCTAACGATTTAATGGAAATTCATAGAATCACTTAATAGCTATTATTTTACATCTATTATCTATACCTCAATAAAGCTTTATTGAAACGCTATGCATATTTTATAGTAATGTCTGCAACTTTCCTATAAATAGCTATTAAGTAGAATGTAGTAAATTAGAGGAAATTATTTAATAAAGTAACCTGAACTTGTAATATATTTAAGGAAATTCGTTTTTTTTCAACTAATAATATTGCGTGATTGCTATTCCTGCTAAACCTGAATTTTTAAGTCGAAGATTCAAATTGAGAAATAAAAACACTCTATAGTTACCTTTAAAAATAATATTTATGTTTAACACTATGCATAGCCTACATCCAAGCTCTACAAATTCTGTAGTGGTCGAAATTTAGTACTTATATTAGGATCTTACAGTTAGCCTAAGTACTGACAATATGCACTTAGATTAATATTATAATCCTGACTGGAGAGTTAAGAGGTTTAACATTAAATGTTTTAACATTTCAGACCAATACAATGAGAGTATGTAAAATTGATTCAATTCTTGTAGTGAATAATTTACTGATTATTCACGTTTCCCTTTGCTTCTTTCGTTTTTACTAAATATTGAATCTTTTTTAAAAGTTACATATTTTAAATGCATTTATATTTTTCTTAGTAAATTGATCAGATATAGGAATGCAGAAAACTTAAATAAATGCAAATCTTCATAATTCGGATCATTCAGAAATTTGGATTTTTTAAAAATTATTTTTCATTTAATAAAAAATTTATTTATTAATGATTTTACATATATTTCTATAGGATTTTTTTTTGTGAGGAAGGGCGGGGCTACGAAGAATGAATAAAGAGCTTCTTTCATTTTTTAGCTTTCTGAAATAGTCATTTAAGAGATTTACTTATATAAATCTTGTTGCGGAATTTTCATGTGCTAAGAGTTGCCTTAATGTATGTATCATGCCAACATGAACGTATTAAATATGTTTGGAAGATACTACATAAGGAACAGTAATATTTTTTTTTACTATTTGCGTACATTTTCAATAGATTTCTCAGGAACTAATCATTAATTTTCTGTACGGATTCAAAATATATAATAATCAGACTACAAATGTAAATTTTAATGAAGTACTGGACTATTTATTTATTTATTTATTTATTTATTTGTAAAATTACGATTAGCATATTTTGTTTTGAAATTACACACAGACAGAAAACAGACTGAGACAGAAATCTACAAATTTGAAATATTTTTAATGCAAATTCAAAAATAGGTGTTACAATAATACTGTCGATTGTTGTCAAATGTTGAAGTTCTTACTTTGCTTGAAGCTTGTCACGAATATAGTTATTTCTTGTAGTTTTAGCACGAAATTTCATTACCGCTTCTGTTATAACTTTATCACATCGTTCAACAGATTGCGTATGACATGGATATTCCTCAAAAGTTAGTACTGGTAAATGATTTCCTTTTCACATTTCTTTCAAGTCTATTTCCGTCATATGAATTCAAAGAGGTTGCTCTGTTACAATTAAGTATGACCAATAAATTAAATCAATATAATCGGATGCTTCCAAATTGAATTTGGAAAGCTTGATAAAACTCTTTTCAATTAAGTTATTCGTCTTGTTATCTCGGTTGCTGAAAATTCGCCTAACTGTAAGATCCATATGTGTTTTCCAGAATCATGCTACCATGATAATAAAACTTGTTTAAGGTGCCAAAGATATTCATTTTTTTCAGAATATTTTATTAATAATCAGCTTAACATTATTTGGAAACTGCCTTGTTAAGAAAATCATTTTCCAGAAATATTGGACACCATACAGACAATCCAATTTCATTTTTATCTTAAATCATATTTAGCATATACCAGCATCACATACTTTATGAGTATTAAAGATTTTGGGGCAACCTTGGGGTGTTAATGTGTAACTGTAACAAAGATTTCTCAGTGATTAACCATCATGCATGACTGTGTTTATCTAGGTTACTATAGTCATATTATACATGTTACTACAGTCATATTAGAAGACAACTTCAAACTGCTTACGGTAAGATAGTTGCGATTCAATTCTTAGTTTTTGGATATCGTTCAGATCTATAGGCTGCATAATAGAGCGCATTTGATCAAATTTGACCAGTGGATGTTTTTTTGACTTTTTTTAAGAAGTAATCCAATAGGTCAAGAATATGAATGAGTTTTTTTAAGCAACCGTCCGTTTCCAGAATAAGGTATCTTAGTGGAGACTCATTAGTACGTAATGTACATACAGGGGTTGGACAAAAATATGGAAACACCTTTTGAAATGCATGTTTGAAAAGAAAGACTGATTATAATGAACTATGTTGATGGCACTGGAGTTTTCGCCTACTGACGCCACCTATACAACTTCATAAAATCACTGCACCGTTCAGTCGTTGTTGGAGCACTGTTATGTGAGATTATCATTGCATTATGTCAGAGTTAACAGACTTCGAACGTGGACAAATTGTTGGCGCGCGTATGGTGGGTGTTTCCGTAAGCAAGGTAGCCGAGGTTTTTAGTGTTTCAAGAGGTACTGTGTTGAATATTTATTCTGCATATTTGAAATGCGGAAAAAACATCATCCGCTAAATCACAGCGCGGACAAAAGTGTGTGCTGAGTGATCGTGACAGACGATCATTAAGGAGGATTATCGCGAAAAATAAGCAGTCCACAGCTGCTAAAGTTACTGTTGAAATGAATGCCGTGTTACCAAATCTTGTGAGTACCAAAACAATTAGAAAAGAGCTTCATAAATAGGGAATTGCTGGCCGTGTTGCAATTGAAAAGCCATCCATCAGTAATGCTAATGCCTGTAAGAGGAAAAAGTGGTGTTTAAGTCATAAAGACTGGACTATAGAGCAGTGAAGACTGTAATATGGTCTGATGAGTCTTCTTTCACATTGTTTCCCACTTCTGGTGAGTTTACGTCTGGAGAACGCCATCTCAAGCCTATAATACAGACTGCTTGTTGCCAAGAGTGAAACATGGCAGGGGTTCAGTGATGGTTTTCACAGCCATATCGTGGTTCTCTTCTGGCCCCATGATAACTCTGTAAGGACGTATTACTGCTCAGACTTATGTGAACATTTTGGCCGATCAAGTCCATCCAATGGTACAAGCTTTGTTCCCCAATGATGATGGTATCTTCCAAGACGACAACGTCCCTGTTCACACAGCTCACATTGTCCAGGACTGGTTTTCTGAGCACGAAGATGAATTTTTGCATCTCCCCAAGCCACCAAAGTCCTCAGACTTGAATATTATCGAACCTTTGTGGTCTACATTGGAGCGGAAAGTGCGTTCTCGCTATCCACCGCCAACATCGTTATCTGAACTTGCCAGCGTTTTGCAGGAATAATGGTACAATATTCCCTTGGCAAACATACAGAAACTGTATTTATCCATTCTGAGAAGACTGCAAGCTGTTTTGAATAACAACGGGTACCGTACACAATACTAGGCAAGGAAACATGTTTTTTTTAAGGTGTTTCCATATTTTTGTCCAACCCCTGTATATTCCATTGTATGTTATCTACTGGTGTTTTAAAGAAATTATGGTGTTTAAAGAAGTTTATGGATATTTATGGTGTTTTAAAAAGTGTAATTAAAATAAGTTTTAATATTCAAACACCAGTTTAAATTTGACCCCGTTCTCACTGGATAAGTTTCATTTGATTTGTTTTATTTTATTGAACAGCTATCAATAAATAAAAAAAGAAAAGTCATATATTTTTAAAAGTGTAGTAATCGATATTTAGAATATTTAAAATTTTTTAAAATCTAATATAACTACAGCTTTTTTTATATGCTTATACATTAGGGTGGATCTAAAAATCGAAATTCGGATAATCGAATCGGCGCGGGGTGCAAAAGTTGCCTTTTATGCATACTAATTCATATATATTTTTTTATTGAAATTCATTCATATCTTCCGGTTCCCCAAACGCCTCAAAAATAGTTAAAAATTGAAATTTTTAAAAAATTTATAATTTTTTTCACTTTTTAATAATTTAAAAATTATTTTTGGAGCAGGTTGCGAAAGTTGCCTTATATGTATATTAGTTCAATCTTTTTTTAAATTTAAATCCATCCATATCTTCCGGTGCCCCCAAGCGCCCCCAAAATAGTAAAAATATTTGAAATTTTATAAAAATTTTTAATTTTAAAGAATTTTTTTAAATTATTTTATCAGCGGGATAAAAAAGATGCATTTTAAAGTATATTAGAATGTATCCAAATAATTTTCGACTTTGATAAATTTCTTCCAATGCCCCAAAACTTTTAATTATTTGCCGAAAATCGAGTTTCATGCAAATTTTGAGCTAAAAAATACAAGTAAAATTAACAGTTAAAAAATAATTTATCTAACGTAAAACGTAGATGAAGAGGACGAGAAATCGTTAATCGTATTTTATTAAATGTATAAAATAAACTTTTTATACTTTATTATTTGGAAGACAACATAGATAGAAGAGTTCTCAGCAATGCCCAGCAAAATTTATAGGATATTTGCATAGCAATATCACGTGGTGAATGTGGTTCTGAACTGGCATTAATGAAACCTGGTCCAGTTTATCACTCAAGATGGTTAACAACTGCATGTAGAATTATAAGGTTGTAAGTGGCTACAGAAAATCCTTCTGATAATCTCATTACTCTTACAACATATATTATGAAGGTATATGCACCTGTATGGTTTCATATCAAAACAAAGCCATCCATAACTGAAGGAGCGCGTCATATTTGGAAACTTATCACATATTCTAGATATTTGGAACCCAATTTAAGAAAGATCGTAGAAGATGCTGTTATTCAACGAAATAGTTTTTTTTTCCACTCTGAAAATTTGCTATTCTCAATGCTCACAGATAACACAGAGCATATCAGATCTTTAGCAATGCGAAAGCTAATTTATGCTAGAAGTAAAAAGAGAAAATCACCAGAAGTGAGAATTTTCAAAGTACCCCAAATAAACTTCGAAGCGAAAGATTATTTTGAAGTTATTGACAGGGAACGAGTTGGACGTTTTGAACCACTTCTTTTGATGAATGTGCCCTGGGAAGATATTGAGAATATGATAAAAGTTGTAAAAACGAATAAATGGTCAAAATATCCATGCCATACCCAAGCGGTTGAAAGATGCGTTCGGCTAGTGTCTGAGGCATCAGAAACTGTATCTGGACAAGAAAAGAGACATGGTTTTATATTGAATAGAATAAAATCAAGAAGCCATATGAAACACTTTGATACCAAAAAAGATTACAAACTTTAAAAATATGTAAATTTCCAAATTGAAGGATGTAAAACTTTTCTCTACGTAAGTTCGATTTTTGTAATTTTTATGATTTAATGCTTTGATTTTTAAATTTATATGTCACTTATTATTGTAAAATTAATGTTATTTATAACCTTATACGTTATTAATTAAACTGTTTTCAAAATTTGTAAGTATTTTTCGTAAATTATAATTCTTAATACATTTTTGTAAAAATTTCAGTTTTTAATTATAATTGGTGCATCAATATGTGAATGGATATTGATTAAAAAAATATATTGGAACTGCAGAGTTATGTAGTATTGTAATAACAACTTTCCAGTCCAGTGCCAAATGAATTTCAAAAAGTAAAATAAAATAAAATAAAAATAAAAATAAAAAAAACAAAAAAAAATTTCAAGAAAATTTTAATTTTAAACTATTTTTGGGGCGTTTGGGGCACCGGAACGTATGAATGAATTTTATTTTTTAAAATTATGTAAGCTAAGATAGATAAAAGATAGCTTTTGCACCCCGCGCCAAAAGTAATTAAAAAAATAATAAAACAAAAAGAATATTAAAAAAATCATAAAAAACTCAATTTTTAATTATTTTTGGGGCGCTTGGGGCACCGGAAGATTTGAATGGATTTTAATTAAAAAAAAAAACCCTGTAAACTAGTATACATAAAAGGCAACTTTTGCACGCCGCGCCGATAGTGATTTCTAAAAAAAAAAAAAAAAAAAAAAAAAAAAAAAAAAAAAAAAAAAAAAAAAAAAAAATTCTATACTTTTCGATCCACCCTATTATACATGTCTATATTTTCCTCATTTTTGACAAAATTGTTTATAATAAAACGTTTCTGTCTATTTTATTGAAGCAAAACTATTTATTTGCTTTTAAATTAACTTTTTCCACTGAGAAAATAAAAAAAACAATTATGAGGAATATGTTAATCTTATTGTCATAAGATTTTAAATAAGTTATATATAAGTTTAAATAAGAAAGATAATAATGTGCAGGGAATAAATGTAAACGAAAAAAAGCTTTTACTTGATAAACATATTATATAAAGCTTTTCCGAATTTGATCAGATGCACAGTTTCCAGTCTAATTCATGTCTTTAGAAGTAAAATTTTGTTATGCCTATCACTGATAAATATATATACATTCATAATGGATTTTATATAAATATTTACATGATATTTACATGAAATATTACACATGAAAAGATGTACATTGTAAACTTTGTGATTTTTTGTAATTTCCCTTTATTTGATCTGTTTTAAATTCTAAACTACTTTTATGCATTCAGTTCCTGTATGATGTATTATGAAATCTTTAAAATAAATTTTGTGCTTTGCTTCCCATAAAAGCCATTATAGTATAGATAAAGTTCTGAATGTCAATTTCAACAACCTTATTCTAAAATTTATATAATAGCATTCAGTAATCCTCGAATCAGAATTTTTATACTTAAAGCAAATGGACGTGTGATTTTTATGGAAATGGTTTTTGCTTACTTAAATTGCTTTTTACCCATTAATTTTCTTGTTAAAAAAATATACTAGAGTGAAACACTTTATTTTGTAGTTTTCCTTTTGCATAGGAAAAAAAACTTTAATTCGTTTTAGTTTTAAATTTTTTAGTAAAATTTATTTCAAAGATATTAAGAAAATGAAGTAACATTATTTAGAAAAATATTTATGTTGTACGTAGCACAAAAATAAATCTTCTCGAAAGAAAAAATAAATAATTCACTGAAATTCGATGAATTAAACTTTAAATGTAAAAAATAATAATAAAATCCATAAATAATAATTATAAGCATGTATTTTGATATTGTTACAACTTTTTTCGTCTACTTACGCATAAAATTATAATTTAATAATTTTTGATTAAGTTATTTTGAAAAAAACGTGTTTCTGTGTATTTGTCTGGATCAAAGATGTTTATTTGATTTTAAACGAACATTCTCTTCTGAAAAAGCGCAAAAACTAATTATCAGAAATATTCAAGTCTAATTATCATAAGATTTTGAATAAGTGAAAAATAATAAAAATGCCCGCATAATTAGCATAAAAGTGAAATGGCTTTTACATGAATAACTTATTATATAAAGCTATTCCAAATTTTTTTCGATACACAGTTTCTACATATATATATTCTAAATAAATATAATTATTTTTTTGAAGTACAGTTTCATTATACTTATCGCTAGTGAATATATAAAGACATTGGGTTGGGGAAAAGGTAATTTCACTTTTTTTTCTCATTTTTCATTTATTTATGCAAATAATAAGAAAAACTAATCAATAATATCTGTGCCTTTTTTTTATGACTATTTGCCATTTTTCTGGTAAAACCACAATTCCGTCACTACAGAACTTCTGAGATTTTTGAGTGAAATACTTAAAAGGTCATTTTCACAAACCTCTTTTGAAGCTAGCTTAACACCATTAAGAGAGTTCTCCAGAGAGCGAAACAAATGGTAATCGGTCGGAGCCAAGTCCGGACTATACGGTGGGTAGTTTAAAACCTCCCAGCCAAGCTCTCTCAATTTTTGGCGAGTGACTAAAGATGTGTGTGACATGTGCTGTCGTGATGGAAGACAATGCCTTTCCTATTGATCAACTCTGACGTGGATTTTAATTGCCTTCTTCAATCGCAACAGTTGTTCACATTTGAAATAACAGTTTGGCCAGGTTCTAGCAGCTCATGAATGACAATTCCTTTACAATTCCAGCATCACCTTCTTTTGTGTCAATCTGGGCTTTGCCACCATTCTTGAAGCTTCTCCAGGCTTCGACCACGATCTTTTTAGCACATTCTTGTCGGATGCGATCCACATTTCATTACCTGTAATCATATGTTTAAAAAATGCCTCGATTTCGTTCCGTTTCAGTAGCGATTCACAAATGTAAACTCTGTCCATTTAATTTTTTACTGTAAGTTTATGGGTAACCCAAATATCGATTTTTTTAAATTTAATCGTATTTAAATGGTTCAAAACTATTTTATGGTCGATGTTTAGTTCTGTAGTAATGTCGCTTGAAGAAATGTGTCAGTCTACTTCGATTTTCTTATAATTTTATCGACTTTTGAAACGATTGGCCGGGTAGGTTGAGGTACATCTTTAATATCGAAATTTCCAGAACGAAAACGAGCAAACCAATTCTGACAATGGCGTTTACTTAAGCACTAATCACCATAAAAATCATACAATATTTAATGATCTTGCACCGCATTTTTCTCTTTACGGGAGAAAAAATGCAAAATGTGGCAAAAATGACCCTCTGGAATCTCTATTTTTTTTTTTTTAAATACAATAACTTTTGACTGATTAAAAACATGACGCTATCTTTATATCCAGGATTTTTTAGGATTACCTTTCAAATGCTATATAGTATGATTTAATTGAATAAGTATTAATCGAGATATATGACTTTAAAGTCACTGGTTACGGAAAAGCGAAATTACTTTTTCCCCAACCTTATATATACACTAATATATTAAAATAATAATGCTATATATGCGATAATAAATATGCGATATAAATGCTTTTTACTAATTTACTTTCTTATTAAAAAATAAATAAATAAATAAAACATTATTAGAACGAAAAACTTTATTTTGGAATATTTCTTGTGAAAAAAAAATAATGCTTTTTAGTTTTTTAATTTTATGGTAATATTTATTTCAAAAATATTAAAATAATGAAGTAACATTATTTAGAAAATATTCTGTTGTGCGTAAAGCCATAAAAATATCTTTCCGAAAGAGAAAAAAAATCACTCAGATGAATCACTCAATTTGATGAATTAAGAATACACACTAGTCGCTGAAAAAGCCTGTTAAATATACGGAGGTGTTATTTTCATATATCTCGCTTATCTTTTAATATATATACAATTATTTTTCAATTTGGGTTACATTTTTATATTAGAATAGTTTAAGTTTTAGAACCGGTTTTGTAAGTTAAAGTATTTTTTTTTAATGAAGTAAAATCGAAAAAATAAAAACTACCCGATTTGTAGATCATCCTCAGCTATTCTATGCAAAAAACTTATGTAAAAAAAAAAAAAAAAAAAATTGAGCGAGATATTTGAAAACAGTGCCCCCATAGACTTTACATTATCATCCGGATCTTTTTCAGCGACTAGTGTGGCGTCTTAAACTTTAAATGTAAATAATAATAATAATAATAATAACAAGAAAATAAGATTTATCGGTGTTAATCAATCGAACTGTTATAAAAAATTATTTAAACACACCATAAAATATATTTAAAAAACGCAAGGCCTTTTTAAAGAGTTGGACCTTTCTTCGTCAGGTCTTCTTTTATATTTTTTTGCGCCTGACGGAAAAAAACCCAGGCCTTTTGAAAGGCCTCGCGCTTTTTTAATATATTCTATGGTGTTTTTTTTTTTAAGAATTTTTTATAACAGTTCGAATAATAATAACAACGATAAAAAAAATAATGAACATGTTCTTTTTATAACTATCACTATTATTTTCTCTTCGTACCCAAGAACTCATAATAACATAATTTTTAACAAAACTATTTAAAACACGTTTCTCTATATTTTACTTGAACAGAGATGTTTATTTGCTTTTAAACAAACATTCTCTATTGAGAAACCACAAAAACTAATTATCAGAAACGCCATTATTACCATAAGATTTTGAATAAGTGAAAAGTAATAAAAAAGCACACAGAATAAATGTAAATGTCGAAGGGTTTTTACTTGATAAACATATTGTATAAAGCTATTCCAAGTTTTCTGTGATGCACAGTTTCCACATAAATATAGTTCATTTATTTAGAAATAAAATTTCACTATACTTATCGCTGCAATATATATATATATATATATATATATATATAACAAAACCAAAAGAAATTCCATATCCCCAAAATACATGGAAGTCTTCATCAGGGAGGCCCCTCCATGTAGGGGTAAATAAAGAGAAGTTTCTGAAAGGATGTAGGCTCATAAGCTAAATTACATCCTTAGCCCCCAACTTCTCAGATTTCAGAAATCAAACTCAAACCTTCAAAAATATTATAAATATATACAAAAATTTTTTTTTAAAAAAATACCAAAGGACAAGACCAAAAATTACACAAACAAAACAGGAAAATTACCTACAAAACTAAATATAAAAAAATAAAATTGTAAAATATAAACCCCCAGGAATACAAAACCCTCTTCAGCTAGTGGGGCCATTCACTAGCGCTTCAATCTCGCCCTATATTGAAATCAAGCATCCGTAAGTAAAGAAACACTGAGACTCAGAAACTTTCAGTTAACATATAAGATGGATAACAGTTAACCATTAAAATCTTTTTTAAACCACTCATAGCCAATTCTAGATCTGTTTTGTTATTGCAAATCCTGCGGATCCTATTAACTTGTGAATACATAATATTTTTTAAAACTTTATTGCTAATACATGAAAACCAGTAAGTGAGGCTATTAACTTCAAAATTAAAATCTTTCCTTTTATCATAAAGTCCAATCAACCATTTTTCCTTGTTTTTCTGCCATTATGAATATATATATATATATATATATATATATATTCATAATGGCTTCTGTATTAATATTTATATGGAAAATACACACATTTTAAATTTTGTGATCTGTCTTTCAATTTCCTTTCCCCAGAAAAATCGTCTCTATTAGTTTTAAATTCTACATTATATTTTATACATTCAGTTCTTTTAAAATGTATTATGAAACCTTTAAAATATATTGTATGCTTTGCTGCCCGTAAAAGCTATAATAGTATAGATACCATTCTGCATATCAATTTCAACAACCATATTCTGAAATTTACATAATAGCATTCAGTAATCCTTGAATAAGGATTTTCATACTTTTAATGCAAATGGACAGGGGATTTTCATGGTAATGGTTTTTGCTTACTTAAATTGCCTTTTACTCATTTACTTTTTTACTTTTTAATTAAAAAAAAACTTTATTATAGCGAAACAGTTTATTTGAATCTCTGAAAGAAATTCGATGAATTAAGCTTTAAATGTAAGTAATAACAATAATAATAACAGTAACAATAAATAATTATAAACATGTTTTTTTTCTTTTTACGATTTATGCTATGATTTATCTCAAAAAATAATGCATGGATTTTCTTCAACTTCAGATTCTGTTAGAACTTGAAATACGTTCTTTCAGATTAGATTTTGTTCTAAATTATCTAAACAGTGACGCTGGTATGCTTCATTTTTCTCGAAATATTAACGTGCAAGAGATAAATAAACGTGTTGAATAGCAACACCCGACTAGTTTTTTTCTATCTACCCGTGGCGTTATAAACTTTTTTTTTTTGTTTTGTTAAAACCATTTAGTAAAAATATTTCTGTCTATTTTACTGAAGCAAAAATATTTAATTACTTATTAACTAACATTTTCCACTGAGAAACTACAAAAGGTAATTATTAGAAATATGTTAAGCTTATTATCATAATATTTTAAATAAATTGATTAAAAAATATATAATGTACAGGGAATAAATGTAAACGCAAAAATGCATTTTCCTGATAAACATACTATATATAAAGCTTTTTCGAACTTGGTTAGATGCACATTTTCCACATAAATATAATTCATTTATATAGAATTAAAAATGTATTGTGTATATCCTGGTAAATATACCGGGTGTCCAAAAATTGATTGATGGATTTTAAAATTCACTAACTTGCAAACGGTGACAGCTATTAAAAATTTTTTTGCAGTATGGTTATGTATAATGTCAGGCGTTTTTTTACCGTAATTTTTTTTTAGTTTGCAGCTAAAACAATAGGTGGCGCTGACGGCGATTGAAGGCAAGGTCGACGCTTCACTCCGCACTGATCCCCTGGTCTTCAATCGCCGTCAGCGCCACCTATTGTTTGAGATGCGAACTAAAATAAAAATTTAGGGTAAAAAAAAAAAAAAAACTCCTGACATTATACTTAACCCTCCTGCAAAAATTTTTTAAATAGCTGTCACCGTTTGCAGGTTATTGAATTTTAAAATCCATCAGTCATTTTTGGGAAACCCGGTATATATATATATATATATATATATATATATATATATATATATATATATATATATATATATATATATATATATTCATAATTGATTTAATATTAATATTTACATGTAAAATATGTACATTTTAAATTTTCTTCACTTTATTGGTATTAAATTCTAAATTATATTTATACATTAAGTTCCTTAAAAATGTGTTATAAAATCTTTAAAATGAATTGTGTGCTAAGGTTCCCAAAATAAACAGTAAATTATTAAAATAAACAGTAAACAAAAAATTACAGTATAGATAATGTTCTTCATGTCAATTTCAACAACCATATTCTGAAATATACTTAATATCACTCAGTAACCCTCGAATGAGGATTTTCATACTTAATGCAAATGGACATTTTCATAGAAATGTGTTTTGCTTACTTAAATTGCCTTTTATTCATTTACTTTCTTATTTTCAAAAACGAAAAATACATTATTTTGGAGTTTTTTTTTTTTTTTACATGAACACTTCATTATAAATTCAAAATTATTTTTGTACATTCAGTACTTTTAAAATGTATTATGAAACTTTTAAAATAAATTGTGTAGTTTGCTTGTCATAAAAGCTATTATAGTATAGTATAGAAAACGTTCTTCATGTCAATTTCAACAACTATATTCTTAAATTTACATAATAACATTCAGTAATCCTCGAATCAGGGTTTTCATACTTAATGCAAATGGGCATGGGATTTTCATGGAAATGGGTTTTGCTTACTTAAATTGCCTTTTACTCATTTACTTTCTTATTTTCAAAAACAAAAAAATACATTATTTTGGAGTTTTTTTTTTTTTTTTTTTTTTTTTTTTTTTTTTTTTTTTTTTTTACATGAATATTTGTTTCTAAATTCTAAATCATTTTTATACATTCAGTTCTTTTAAAATGTATTATGAAATATCTTTAAAATAAATTGTGTAGTTTGCTTGTCATAAAAGTTAGAAAACGTTCTCCATGTCAATTTCAACAACCATATTCTGAAATTCACATAATAGCATTCAGTATCGAATCGGGTATTCGATTCGGGATTTTCATACTTAAGGCACAATGCTAGACACAGAAAAAGACCCGAATGATAATATAAAGTCTATGAGGGCGTTCTTTTCAAATATTTCACCCAAACTATAATATTTTTTCATGATTTTTTTACACAAGATAGCTGAGGACGATCCACAACCAGCCTAGTTTTTACTTTTTCAGTTTTAGTTTCCGATTAAAAAAATATTTTATAACTTTCGAAACCGGTTTAAACCGGTTCACAAATTGAAACTATCGTAATATAAAAAAATACATAAGCAAAATCGAAAAAATAAAAACTAGGCCGATTGTGCATCGTCCTTAGCTATCTTGTGCAAAACAATCATGAAAAAATATTAAAATCTGTGCGAAATATTTGAAAAGAACGCTTCCTTAGACTTTACATTATCATCCGATTCTTTTTCTGTGCGTATTGTGGGGCCTTAAGAAAAATGGACATGTTATCTTCATGAAAATGCATTTTCCTTACTTAAATTGACTTTTACTCATTTACTTTCTTATTTCCGTGTAAAAAAAAAAAAAAAAAAAAAAAATACATTACTCGAGCGAAGTATTTGAGTTTTCCTTTGCACGAAAATTAAAAAAAAAAAAAAAAAAAAAAAAAAAAAAAAAAAAAAAAACTTTAATGCATTTTAGTTTTTACCTTTTATGGTAACAATTATTTAAAAAATATTAATCAAATGAAGTAACATTATTTGGAAAATATTTATGTTGTACGTAACGCCTAAATAAAACTTGTCGAAATAGGAAAATTATAGTATAGATAACGTTATTCGTATCAATTTCAACAACCATATTCTGAAATTTACATAATAGCATTCAGTAATCTTCGAGTCAGGATTTTCATACTTTAATGCTAATGGAGATATAATGTTCATGGAAATGGGTTTTGCTTACTTAAATTTCCTTTTACCAATTTATTTTCTTATTTTCAAATTTTTTTAAAATAAATTATCGGAGCGAAATATTTTATTTTTGAGTTTTCTTTTGCATGAGAATTAAAAAAAAAAAACTTTAATGCATTTTAGTTTTCGCGTTTTATACTAACAATTATTTTAAAAATGTATTAAGAAAATTAAAAAAAAATTATTTGGAAAATATTTATGTTGTACGTAACGCCTAAAAAAACCTTGCCGAAATGGGAAAATAAATCGCTCAAAGAAATTCTGTGAAGATTTAACATTCCCACTGCCGCGACCGGATATATCCGTTCACTAGGCTGCAGGTTTCACTGCAATTGAAGCTTTATTTAAATTAATATAATTCTACAAATATAATTCAATTTTAGGAAATTAAGTTATGATTGATATTCTCAATGCTTATAAGCATATACGTAACAAAAAAATTGTACCATGAAAGAAAATCCTTTTTTTAATAACGTTTAAAATAAATTGCAGAAAAAAATACAGTTTTGCCACATTGCTCCATAATAATAACAGTAAAGATAAATAATTACAAACATGTTTTATCTTTTATCAGGCAATTACACATTGCATGGTGATGGCACCCATGTAGAAAATGTGTAATCAAAATAAAAGTTTTAGTTTCTCCGATCTGTATTGTAATCAAAGATTAGTGTACTGACTCTGTGTCATATGCAAATTTCCTCCTTGTGTCCCAATCGAGTTTTTTCTATGGGGGGGGGGAGGATTCGCAGAACGGTTTTTTGTGCGTGCATAACATGTCCGTTTCTTGCGATACACGTACGGTTCCAACGCTTTTTAGGGTTTTCGCATGCGCTGAAAAAAATGGGTGTTGCCATTGGAAATTTTCGAGTTTCTGTAACTATAACCGTAACTATGAGCGCCATTTTGTTGCCGTTCACAGAATATCGAGCTCATACCTCTGAATAGCTATATCTGAAATTTCATCTCGATCGGTTGAGCGGACTGGCCGCTAGAGCTCCATATATCGGCAAAGTTTTTTTATGACCACCCTGTATATCTGCGTATTACAAAGGAGCAAAAATATTTATTTGCTTTTTAATGAACTTTTTCCACTGGGAAACTACAAAAACTAATTATCAGAAGTGTGTCAGGGTTTGTATCATATTTTAAATTCTTGAAGGAAAATAATAATCTGGAGGGAATAAATGTAAATGCAAAAAAAGCTTTTTCCTGATAAACATATCATATAAAGCTATTTCCGAATTCCGAAATGTAATTCATTTCTTTAGAAGTACAATTTTATTGTGTCTACCACTGGTAAATATATATATATATAATATATATATATATATATATATATATATATATATATATATATATTCATAATGGATTTAATATTGATATTTGCATAAAAAGTATGTACATTTTTAATTTTGTGATTTTTTGTATTTTCCTTTATTTTATTGATTTTAAATTCTAAATTATTTTTGTGCATTCAGTTCTTTTAAAATGTATTATGAAATCTTTAAAATAAATTGTGAGCTTTGCTTGACATAAAATTTATTTTATAGCATAGATAACGTTCTGCATGTCGATTTCAACCACCATATTCTAAAATTTACATAATAACACTCAGTAATTCTTGAATCAGGAGTTTCATACTTAATTCAAATGCTCGTGTGATTTTTGTTTACTTAATTTGCCTTTTACTCATTTACTTTATTTTTTTCAAAATAATAATAATAATAATAATAATAATAATAATAATAATAATAATAATAATAATAATAATAATAATAATAATAATAATAATAATAATAATACATTATTTGAGGGAAACATTGAAAGAAATTGAAACAATGGAAGAAACATGGAAGAAATTGAAACAATTAATCGTTAAATGTAAATAAAAATAATAATAAAATATATAATTAATAATGAAAAAAAAATAATAAACATGTTTTTAATAACTATAACTATTCTTCTCTACCTATGCGTGATGTTATAATTTTATAATGTTTGAGAAAGATAGTTAGAAAATTATGTTTCTGTGTACTTTGCTGGTAGTAAGACATTATTTCCGTTTAAAGTAACATTAACTACTGAGAAACTACAAAATTTAATTATTAGAAATGTGTCAGGCATATTATCATAAGATTTTAAATAAGTAAACAGGAATAATAATCCGCAGAAGATAAATACAAACACCAAAAAGCTTTTCCTTGATAATTATATTGCCCAAAGCTATTGCACGTTTTCTTAGATGCACATTTTCCAAATAAATACAGGGAATTTGTAAAGTTGTGGACTCATTTTGATGTTTAATAACTCACAAAATAATGAAGATATAAACAAATTTATAGCATTTATTGATGCAAAAACTCGTATATTTATCTTTTCAAGTTTGAATGTCTTTACTTTTATAAATATCGTCTGCGCGTGTGGTTAATAAGGAAAGGGCAGCTGACGTCACTGTGGGCGAATTACTGTGGATAAGGGAGAAAAGCATGTCCGTTCTTTAACGACTGACACTGTACGGATAAACTCCGGGAATTTGATTGGTCTACGTCTGCCAAAGCATAAGTAAGTATGATATGATTGGGCTACGTCGTCAAGATGATTCCTACAATGATCGCTATGACAAAAAAAGTCGGGGTAGATTGGGTGACAGAAGTGTTTCTTTGTAAACATGCCCTTTCCTTATTTCAGATAATTTCATTTTCCAGTTTAAGTATCTGTACTTTTAAATATCGTCTGCTTATCAATTGCATTTTTCTTTCTCTTTTTTTTGGCAACTATTGCAATGTTATGATTATTTTTTATGTTTTTGTTCTATGTTACTTTTGTATGTGATATTTTATTCGAGCGGATATTAAGGAGAGTGCATACACCACAAGAGAAAGCACCTGCTGCTGCTACCATAGCGTGAAATTGACTATTGACTTGATATTCTCCGTGCGACGAAGGAGGCACAAGTGAAAGTTCATCGACAATGGCCCTGAAACTTTTTGAGTCTATCTAACCATTTATGTTATTAATTTAAATCTATCTTTATAATTTTAGAAGTTATTAAACATCAAAATGGATTCGGAACTTTATAAATACCCTGTATAATTCATTTCTTTAGGAGTAAAATTTCATTATGTCTTTCACTGGTAAATAAATATATATTTATTCGTAAAAGTATTAGTATTGATATTTGCAAGAATAATATATGCATTTGAAATTTTATGATTATTTTGTAACATCTTTTCCCCTGTAAAATTATAACATTATTTCTTTTAAATTCTAAATTATTTTTATACATTCAGTTTCTTTAAGATATATTATGAAATCTTTAAAATAAATTGTATGCTTTAAGTTCGATAAAAGCTATTAGCTGTATGGATAACGTTCTTCATGTCAATTTCAACAGTCATATACTAAAATTTACATAATGGCGTTCAGTATTTCACAAACCAGGATTTTCATACTTAATGCAAATGGAGATGTGATTTTCATGGAAATGGTTTTTGTTTACTTAAATGGCCTTTTACTCATTTACTTCCTTATTTAAAAAAAATATATTAATGCGAAAAATTTTATTTTGCATGAAAATAAAACTTTAATGCATTTTAGTTTCTAAGTTTTATGGTAACATATATTTCAAAGATATTAAGAAAATGAAGTAACATTATTTAGAAAATATTTATGTTGTACGTAACGCCAACATAAACCTTTCCGAAAAAAATTTCTTATACTAACTTAAAAAAAAAAAAAAAAAAAAAAAAAATAATAATAATAATAATAATAATAATAATAATAATAATAATTAATATTAATAATTAATAATAATAATAATTATAATTATTATAAACAATAATAATAATAATAAACAATAAAAAGTAAGTAATAATACTAATACTAAAAAAAATTATAATAATAATAATAATAATAATAATAATAATAATGTTTATTTTTATATTTATTGTTATTATTATCATTTGAGAAATAATTTCGTGAAACTTCTTTAGTGCCTTTTTTTCTGTGATTCTTCAGTGAGTTGCATCTGATTTTTAACGAGAAAATGCCAACTATGCTAAATTGTTAGAGATAGTGTTATACATGCAAAATTATTCCAAATCATTTTATTCATTGTATGAAAATCCATTTACGTCAAAGTACCATATATTCCCGTGTATAAATCGAACCGTGTGTAAGCCGAGAAACAATTTGTCAATAAAAATACGTCCAAAATTTGGAAAGATTTATATAAGTCGATGAAAAAAATGGCACTGAAAATTTTAATGAATAAATATTTAGCACTTTTTTTTTTACAGAAATTATAAAAAAAAATTGCGCTTTCTGAATTTATTGAAGTCTCCTATTTTATCCTTCGCTGCCAAATCTACATAATTTGGCATAAAAAATAACTTTTAGTACTTAATAACTTTTTAGTAAATTACTATTGACTTCAAAAGAGATTCGTGATTGACAGCAAACAATTCCATGATTGCAGGATTTTCTTCCAATTCTTCTATTCCTAAAAGGAAATAAGTCAAATATAATTTTTATTGGAGTACCCGCGCGCCAAAGAAATGTTTTCTTCGCAAGGGAGAATATCTCTGCCTGAACCGTAGGCAAAGGCTACAAGAACCCAAAGATCGAAGCTTAAGCACCTGAGAAACCCCCTTGCACATAGTATTTTTTAACATGCTGGATTTTAATTAGCTGTAATTAATAAAGCAAGTAACGGTGCACAAAGAATTTTATTTTAGCATGATTTTAACATTTTTGTTAGTCCTCTAGTCCGGTTTTACACCTCAAGTCATAAACAGTCTTTTTTTTTTTTTTTTTTTTTTTTTTTTGAACGTCAATTACGAAACCCGTTAGCCTATAATTTTAAAAACTACAGTTTAAAACATAATTTACAAGTTACTTCTAATTGCTGTCATACTGAATAGTTACACACTTAGTTTTTTAAAATATATATTTCAAACACACGAATAAAAATTTTGAAGGAAATATTGAATATGAAATGGAATTATTTATACATAGTCGACTTCAAGTACTTTAGGAAATTCTCATCATTCTTGTTATTTTCAAATTTCAGTAAAAGCCATAATTTTTCAACTACTTCCGCAGCTCACTCAGACATTGAAACACTCGAGTCCTGCTTTTTTTTCATTTATATTTTTGACGAGCAGCACGAGCACTTTATCTAGACAGGTGATAGTCTGACTCACAATCAGTTTTATTTACACTGTAAAAAAATTGCAGCAAAGTAACTAGTCTATCGACCGTCTTTATAGAAAATGGTAATATAAACGTAATTTAACGGTACTCTGACCAAATTATTGTTCATATGAAGGTCAGATTATGATTATTTACGGTTACATATGTAACAGTTTCCAATAAAAACGGTCGATAGACTCGTTACTTTTCTGCAATACCTTTTACAGTGTAGGATACTATTTAGTAAAGCATCGGCAATTTTGCTGTCCACTAATAAATTGATTTTAGGTGCGTCCGTAAATATTCAAATGAGTAACATCTATGGTCTCATTTAGTTTGTTCGATCGTCTGTCTGTCCACATGTAAAAGAGCAAAAACTACCCAACCAAATACTTTTAAATTTTAAATATATAATTATTGTAAAGCTTTATCGAGTCATTTCGAATTTTATAAAAATCGGATGTATAGTTCAATTACAGGGACGGTCAAAAATTTTCCGTTACATTACAGTCAACTGGAAAAAATATTTAGGTGCAGTTTAGAGGATTTACAGATTTTCAAACAGAATGAAATCGATGTACATTTACGTTGTGTAGAAAATCTACACAACGTTGCAATATGCAGTGTTTTTTTTTTTTCATTTGCATGTCCACACTAAAAAATTCCGTTACATATTGTTATAGGGTGAAACTTTGTTTCCGGCGTATTGTAATCATATTTTTTTTTTTTTTTTACATTCATTGAAATTGATATAAGTTGCTGAGGTTTATTATGACACATCCTGACCCATAGAAAGTGCATGATTTTTATAAGGGTATACAAAATATTTCGGACAATATACTGCAACCGAAATACTGCACATTAGAGATTATTGCTAAAAGTGCTTTTTTAGCTGATATGAGCTTTTAATGAAATATTGGACTTACACTGCAAAAATTTATTAATTAAAGGCAAACTTCGATACTCATCAGCCTAAAATTTAGATAAAAACAACATTAATCACATTTAAAACATGTTAATACCAAAAGTTTCATACTCAATCCAATGAGTAGGACAAAGTGCCATCTCTTGGTAGACTATAAAACTATGATAAAAACATGGAAAAAGTTACAGAAATATTTCTTTTAAGATATTAAACAAAATATAAGGTAATTAAGACATATTGTCATTAAACACAGTCTCCTTCCTTAAACCAATTTCTTTCGATTCTGTTATAAGAGCCTTTTAGTGGTTTGAACAACTAGAAACAATCTTTACATCCTCAAAATTAGCAGATTTTATAGGCCCATTTAACGATAATCTGCTCAAAGCTGTTGACTGTTTATTAAAATTTAAATCACCTTCATCTTCCTTGATTCTCTCTAATAGCTACTCATAGTCTTGCCTACATATGAAGTCAGCATACCATTATTCAGTTGTATAGCTATTTCATAAACCCTTGAATGAAATAAAAGTAGAATAGGGTCCTGTTTTTTTTAATTTCAGGTGCAGATAGATTTTTCGTGGGTAAGGAAACCAGATGAATTTCAAACTTATCAAAAATTATCTTTACTTTCTCGAACATTATTGGAATATATGCAATTTTTCTATGAGACATACTGGTTATCTGGAAATCCTGAGGATAACTATTGCACTTTTTGATTAAATTGTGTATAACTTCAAGCCTATAACCATGGCCAAATCCAGTATTAATAATATGATCATGTTATTCTTTCGAAAATTCGTCTAAACAAACAATGTGTGCTCTTTTAATAACTAAATTAAACGCTGACATTTTGTAATTCCAAGGAGTGGTAGCTGGAATTGAAATAATACTATCTATTTTCATTGGCTTTCTAAAATTTTCCTGATAAGTGAAAAATCTGATTTAATGATTAAACCATTCAGAAATGATAGGGAATTGTTAACTTATTTTTCCATAGTAAATTTAATATTATCATCAAGTTGATTTAACTTTTCACAAAATTGCACTAAAGCTGGATCTCCCCCCTTCCAAAGTACAAATGTATCTTCAACATACCTTAACCCCAATCTAGGTTTATATTTAAAGGTATTAAAAATGAAATCCTCTACAGGCCGAAGTACAAACTCTGAAAATATACTTGATACCGTTGACCCCATTGAAACATCATTATTCTGCTTATAATCTTTACCATTGAAATAAAAGACGTTAGTCCGATTAATTAAATTTTATCCTGATTTTAATGAAGTTTTAGTTTCTTGACTCAAACAGTTTAATTTATCTGTAGAATGATTAATAATATTTGTAAATTCAAAAATATTTATGGAGGGGAAGTTGAGAAAATATCGAAACTGGCAACGATTGTATTTTCATTCATTTCCAAATCAGCAATTCGATGAATAAATTCTTCCATAGAAGAAATAGAAAACTTTGAAGACAGAATAATTGTTTTGAGAACATTAGCATAACATTTTTCAACATAATATAGTGGACCTTTGCATCTTGTAACAATTGGTCTAAAAGTAAAGTCTGGATTATAATCCTTGATTCTAGCTGTAATCCTATGTGTAACACCAGTATGGTTTAAATTTATTTTACTCTTGATACGTTCAGGCCAACTATTATTCGAAAGAAGATTTCGGATTTAATTGTTGGATCCAAGTGTTGGGGTCTTTACTAAGGACATGACATGAGAATTTGTTTATACAATGCTCCATTTTATTTATATAGTACCGTGTTTTAACACTGCCGATTTTCCGGACTTATCGGTTTTCATGAAAGCTAATTTTTATCACTTCTTAAGGATTAAGAAGAGATACAAATTTTTATTTTCCCAGTTAGTTAAAAGGGATAAAAGGGAGGATAGATAACGTCGTTGGAGATTTTTTAAGTGGAATTTCCTCCGAATATTAGACTTTCGCGACCACACTGTTTGTATACATAATAATAATCCATAACTGAATAATAAGTAGGTAAAATAGTAAATGTTTTTTTTTTTTTTGTGATATGAAAGGAAAGGGTATAAAGAATAACTTTTTTGAGATTTTTCAAAATTACTGTATTTTGCCTATATTTCAACGCCTATGTGATAAGGTATGTGATACAATAAAAAGAAGAATATTAACAGTAGGTGATTTGGTATGTTTTTAACTTTGAAAAAAACTACATTTTCGCTTACTCCATATAAAAGAAATTTGCGGTACTTTAGTAAAATTTTCCATCGTGCTTTACATTTTAACTGCGCTATTTATTCTGTACTGCACTATAAATCAATTTTCTTTGAAATTTTACACTGCGGGCATGTGTCGTTGTATTGCACGAGTATGATGCTCTGCGGGAATTATCATTATTTGCTTGGTACTATGTCGCCTTGCCTTACATTCATGTGCCAAACTGCATCATAACTGGCTACCTCTTTACACTACGTATTTTCATATTAACTGGGATTGGTATCATGGAAAAAGCGCAAATATGATTTTTCAAAGTGTGTATTGAAAAAAGTTACAGACAAAAGAGGATCACTTTGCCTTCCTCGTGCTCAGTTAGAAGCACTTGTCATACCCTTTTTCATACACTTTAAATGTATTAACTTTTCTTGGTGCTCATCATTCTTATATTGAACATCAACCACTTAATAAGAGCGTTTAAAAACGTCTTGTGCTGAAACGTAGAAAGAAAACATTCTGTAAAATTTTGTAATGTAAAAAATAGTAGACCACTTAAAACACCTTAATTACTTAAACATTCACATTGGTAATTTAATTATTTTAAATAGTAGCAAATGCTTTAAAAAATTTTTTTCATCAATCATTTTTTTTTCCAATTTACTTCAATTGTCATCGGACGTACATGAATATTTCACCAAAGTCCCTGGAGGTATCTTGTAAAATCCAAGAAATTCTTAATTCTTTTTTTTCTATGTTCAGCAAATATTATATTTTATGGAATTTTTTTTTTTAACTGCACTTAGTAAAATTACCTATTTTATGGTTTTCTTTCCTTTTACATAAATTTATTTAAAAGATTATAATAAAAAAGCATTTCATATCATTAAAATTTATAAATTTCTTCTTTTATTTGAATACATCATAGCAGACATGTTCTTTATCTGTAAAAACATTCATCATGCTATTAAGACTAATTTATATTTTTCAGGTTTACTTCTGCAAAACCATTATTGAAACTGTACATGAGAAGAGGAGGTGGAGGACGGATGAGAACACAAATTTCGTTTACAATAATCTTTATTTTTTTAATTTCGAATAAGGTTGTATAGTAGAGCGCAGCGTAAAAAAACTTTTTTTTCGAAATTCTTTTCCCCCTAATGTGGACAAGTTGTGCAGTAGCATCACTAAGATACTCACAAAAATTCACAACAATCAATAAATATCTTCCGTTTCCACTTTTGGGTCGAAATATGCAATTTTGGCCGAAAATGTTGTAAATTTTCACATTTTAGCAATATTTTAAATTTTCGATTTTTTCTTCGCCCTACAGCGAAAAAGTTGGTAGAGTACATAAGGAATATAAGTCCAAAATATTAAAACAAATAAAAAAAATATTTCAAATCCACTTTGACTTTTCGAAGTTTATCGAAATTTATTGAAAATTTATCAAACATGATGCAATTTTTTTTTTTTTTTTTTTTTTTTTCATTTTAGTGATTTTTTTAGTTTTAGATTTTCTATTCCCACTGGTACAGAAAAGTTAGAAACATATAATAGGAACATAGGAGAAAAACTTTAGAATAATTAATAAATATCTTCAAATTTCCCTTTCGGCATTTAAAAGTGTCAAAGTCGCCAAAAATTATGTAATTTTTCTCTTCCTGCTGACGCGGAAAATTTGGAAAATCATATGACAAACAAACGTCTAAAAATTTAAAGTAATTAATAAATATCTTCTAGTTTGATTTGTATTAATTAAATTGGGAAATACATGGCATTAATCAAGGTTCGCACACTCCTTGGAATTTCCAAGGACTGTGGCACCACTATTAAAAATAAGAAAATTTACATTAAAATTTTAAACCAAAACTTACGTAACCCACATCTTCATTCACAGATTTTGCGATATTTTTCTGCAGTGAAACACTTGGTATGAACTGTGCGAACCCTGATTATCACACAAAAATCATAAAACGATCGAATTAAAAGAGATTTGAGGGAAATTCCTCCAATAAGTTCAGTTTTCTATTCATTTACTGTAGTGTTACAGTTGGTTTAATGCTCTGCTCGTGTTAGGATATTCAATTTTAGCTTCTATATTTTATTGACAAATAAAAGTGTTTACAAAAATTTAATTTTTACTATTGTGTTATATAATAGTGTGAATGGAAAATATTACACAGAAGTATCACAATTAAGGCGTTGTACACGGGATTTGTCTGATCCTATTTTTGGGGATCATACATAATTAAGAATTGGCGTTCTACCAACTTATGAAGACATAATATACTTTTTTGTTGGTGAGAAATGAATCGAAAAATAATTAAAAATTTCATCCACTTTTGGGTTAATAGCGGATTATGTGCTGAAATAGTTGAAACAGTTTGGAAGGCTGCCTCAGTTCCACCGGTTTCTAAGCAAAGAATAGTCCAAATGATTGGTTCATATAATGATAAATTTAAGAGTATAAAGAAGTTTGACACTAAAGAACAGACAAAGTCAAAATTGAAAATTTTCCCGTTGGAAGGGAAAAAAGTCTGTTTGATTTTTTTTTACAAGTGTACACTGTAGAAGGATCTAAATGCCCACGTGATATGAAAATTCCAGAATTGGAAGGAATACAGCTTCTTGAGGATCAAAGAACTTCAAGGAAAGTGTCGATAGACCTAACAAATACACTCGGAAACACGGTCCAGAACACGGAAACTTTGTAAATGAACGAGCAGGCTCAAAAAGGAATAAGAAAGTTTCAGAAAACGGTATAAAAGGGAGAAAACAATTACTACTGCTTCATCGAAGATTTAGTGTTATTTAAATCTTTCAGTCTTGTTGATGGACAACTGTGTCACAATCTTAGTGATAAACCTTAAGTGTCATTGCAATCGAATATAAATACTATAAGTATATCACGAATAACCCGTCTCTTGCCCTAGCCAGAACTTGAGACACAATGGGTGTGCCCGACTGAGTTGCAGTATCAGTAACAGGCGCACTTTTTGAAGGCTTATGAGTTGTGACACAGTTGTGTTTATGAATGTTATAAACAGACATAACACAAGAAGAGAAATAAATAAATATCGCATTATATGCCAAGTCCAAAATTAGAGTTTCATATCCACCAATACCTTGAAAAGATTGTATTTTGACCGTCGAAAAAATGAAACTTTATTCAGAGAAATATTGAGGAAACACTCTATCAACAAAGAGTGCTTGAAGAATACTTGACACTCATAGAAGAACTTTGGCTGCGATTTCATAGAAAATTGATAAGTAGAAAATCCCTGAGATGTGAAAACTTACATACTTTTTGGCTAATTTGACATTTTAAGACCCCGAAAGGGAAGCCGGGAGATATTTGTTTATTATTCTAAATTTTTTACTTCTGTTTCTTGAATATTTTTCGAACATTTCCATGTCAGTGGGAACAGAAAATGGAAAAACAAAAAAAATGACTAAAATTTGAAAATTTGTATCATTTTTGACAAATTTCCCATATTTAGAACCCAAAATGGAACTGGAAGATATTTTTTAATTACTCTAATATTTAGGACTTGTGTTCTTTATGTACTCTTTCAGTTTTTCTGCACTAGGACAAAGAAAAAATTTAAAATAAAGAAAAAAATACTGAAATGTGAAAAATTACAACATTTCTGGCTAAAATTGCATATGTCGACCCAAAAGTGGAACCGGAAGATATTTATTGATTGTTTTGAAATTTTGTGAGAATATTACTGACAACACTCCACAAATTTTCCGCGCTAGGGAGAAAAGAATTTCGAAAAAAAACTTTTTTTACGCTCCGGCCTATTTTATAGTTAATTGTGAATTTTTTCATTTATTAACATTTGTGCAGAAATCTCCTTTCTACAAGACAAAAGTCAATGTTAATATTTTCACGTAGCTGGAAGCTGATGTAGCATGTATTTTGAAATGTGCCTTTTTTTTTTTGTTTTTCTCAAACAAACAAAAAGTGTAGTTTATTTGGAAAAGAAGTTGAAAGATTGAAATCATCCATTGATTATCCACACTAGTCCTTTTACAAGAGCGAATGCGCAGAATTTCATACTTTTAGAGTCACATATAATATTTAACATTGGCACTCTGGTAGCAAATTTTTAAGTAATAACAAGCAGATAGAAAGCAGTAAAGTTTTGGAATTGCTACAGCAAAAGAGTTTTTTTTAGTTTTAGTAAAGTATTAATGTAGCGTGATCTCTTCCTCATATATAAAAAATCACGTGATTATCTTAAACTTTGATTATGATTCGAAAGAAGTTTCTCAAGGAATTTATCCTGATTGCCTTGTATCTCTCGATTCTAATAAAAATAAGTAATCTTTTCACCCCTACTGAGAATAATTTTTTGACCGGATGTCATTCTTCGTTAATAGTATGAAAACTGTTGTATACAAAAATATAAAATTTGGTGTAGGATTACTTGATAAATATGCTAATGTAGATAGTTTGTTAATCATTTGATAATTTTAAGTGATATTTATTGGTAAATTTGGTCAAAATTGTTCTATGAAAAAAGTTTTATTAGAGTAAAAACTATACATCGGAATAATAAATTTTTAAGGATATAGGGTCAGGTGATATAATTATAACCAGGGAGTAATTATGTTCACCTTTATAATGGATAAAATTGCGTATGATAAAATTTTCTTACACGCTTAGATATTAACCTCATATTGTATTTTTCATTTTAGACAATCTTTATCAATCGTCTGAAGCATTTTGATATCCAAATAGCAATTTGAAACAAAGTACCAAAAGTTTTAATAAAGATTTTTTTTTTTTTTTTTTGGTTTTGAGTTTTAATCGTCTTAATACCGCAAATAAATGTGTGTAGGCAAGTATAAACATAAAATATAGTGGACATAATTTCACTACTAGTGGTCTTAATTGCCTTAAACTTTTGCGATTATGAATTTTTGATGGGGTAAATATAACTATCCTTTCAACTTAAAAAGAATTGCTTTGAAAATTGAAACTTTGAAGAAGAGTTCTTAAAGATTCAAAGTTACAAACTATTTACAAAAAACACCACTTTTCAAAATAGAAACGCTTAAAAAAATAACAATGTTGAAAAACTTTTTGTAAAAAATGATCAAAATTTCCCCTTCTGACCCTACATACGAAGCTACATCTCTGAATACTACATTTGTTTTAGGATTTATTTACATTTGGAATTAATAATTCCAGCATTTTGAGAGATATTTTATGCATATTTTGGAAAATTGTTGCCAAATTTAAGAACAGGAAACAGAATGATATTTCCTTTAAATTAAAATTTTCTTTATACGCGATTATCATAAACATGTCATGTAACCTTATATTACATTTTTACAACTTTACAATGTTCTTGAAAACAGGTTATGTATTCGGTCGGTCAATCTATTTACCAAGCCGGTGTAAAAATATCTCAAATTTCCTTACAATTAATACATGTTAATAATGTATGCTATGCCATGTCGGTAATGAATATGAAGTTAATTCATTAACAGGGACACTCAAAATAATTCTTTTACATTATGGTCAGTGAGGAACTGTCGTTTTCAGAGTGTTTTAATGAATTTATTACTCTATTTTTATATATTTAAATTTAAATAAATTACAGAAATTAAAACCATGAGGAATGCTGTAGATCATTGGCAATTATTGCCCGTATCTTTAATTTGTAGGGATACATAAAACAATTTGGTTACGGTACTGCATTAACAGAATTGTTGGTAAACCTTCTCCTGATGTGTAATTATAAATTCAACTTATTTCGTGCATGTTACTCGTTGTATATACTTTAAGCACTTAATATACAGGACTTCACAAAAGAATTCTCGAATTGTTTTCCTTTTTAGCGAAAATCTCTGAATAGAATTTTTGACTGTACTATGTATTTCCACATTGAAGCAATATTTTCCATGTATGTAATCTATATATATAAATCTATATAGAATACATACAAATCTGATCAAAGTATTCGGATAACTTTACAACTGAAGAAGAGAATTAAGGAAATTGGATTTTCAAAATTGTTTTCCATTTCTAATGGTTGAATTAAAATTCATATTTCAGCATATTAAAAAGTGAAGTTATATTACATTATCTTGACTGGCTTAAAAGATGTTTAATAATTTGTACTTGAGAAAAGATTTTTCTATGTTGTTAAATTTTGTATTTCTTTTAACCGTCTATCAAAATCAGGGGAATTTATGAAAATATTAAAAACGATTCTCATCCCATAAGCATAAGCTAAAATGATAAAAGAAAACTTCATGTCATGTTTAGACAGCCATCTTCAGAATTTTGCATAAAACTCGAAAAGAATATCGACGAATACTTCTCTACTTAATGTAAATCGGCACTTAATCTTCCCACAAATGGTATTTGCTCTTTTAAACAGCCTTGGAGTCATTTACTTTGTCATTTTCTGTATGTGATTTAAGTTATTTTACTAAGTAGTATTATTTGATCTTTTTCCTTTGATGGATATAAACATTGAGTTACATCTGGCATCAAAAACTTTTTATTAAAATTCTTTTTTAGACATATTAAGAAAAGGGAATTTCATTATTTTTTAAATTCTTGTTCAAAACAGACGGTTTTTATAGAATAAAAATGAAAAATGTTTTCTATCTTCACATTTTCAGAAGGAATATTACACTTGAACCGTTCTCAATTAAATAAAATACGTTTACATAGGTACAGGCAACATTATTTAAATAGATATTTATCATTGATGTTGCATTTATAAATGCGAAATTTAATAATAAATGCATGACTTAATGTATGTAATTACTAGATACCGGATTGTTTAATTGGTATTTAAATAATAAATACTTTATAATTAAAATGAAAAAAATGAATACATCTAAAATTACATTAGTCCCTTTTAATAAAACTGAAAACGGATTACATTAAATTGCATCCAGGTCATATTTTTGCATAAGACCGATTATGCTATCCAAAATTTGAAATTGATATTTTAGAAGAACCCATAATATAATCCAAACCTGATGCACGTTATTTGAAACCAGAAATAAATGTGCATTTGACTATATTTTATTTTTGCAAAGGTAATATTTCGTACTTGTTATGCTAACATCCGTTTTATCTTACGAGTAGAAAAATAATAGTTGATAGAAAGTTTCCGCATTCAAATTTTTATTTCTTCTCCATAAAATTTTTTACGAATATTCTACTAAAATGGAAAGAAAAAAATCATGCGTCAAGCATAGGTCATGATGCCCTTTCCAACTCATTCAGAATAATTTTAAAAAAATACATAGAGCAAAAAATTATAAAATATCACGTCTTATTTCACCATATGGAAATGTATAACACATTCCAAAACCGATTTGTAACTGTTCGTATCTACAATCTGATAATTATCCGAATTTTTTAGAAGCTCTGTATATGATATAGAAATTTGTATCTATTATAATATGCGTTCCAAAATTTAGTTCATTTAATAAATACATATACTTCATTTGAAATTCCCTTTCAGCTGTTTCCTCGAATAAGAAGAATGGTATAGAAATACTTTTGTGCAGCGCTGTATATGAAATATAGAATATCTTTATAGAGAATAATATGCAAAAAACTAACTAAATTTAAAAGCGCATACCGAATTTTAAAACGCACTCTCGAGCAATTATTACACAAAGCCAGTACTTTAAGCAAGTTATTTTGTGTTTCCTTGTAAATTAATAAAAAGTTTGCTATAAATGCTTTCTTTTAAGGTGATCGTAGTTAATTTGGTGATTTATATCACTTTTAATAAATTTGAAATAGTGTAATGTCATTAAAATATTCTCTAAACAATTTTCCTCTAAATACCGTAATGCAATCGAATTTTTGTGAATGTCCCTGTAAATAAACCATTAATCGTACATACATCATATTCAATATGAAACATATGTTGATGACTCTAAACAAATTTTACCAATTGTGTGAAAATCCGACTATATTTACGGCAGTTAGAACGTGGACGGATGGATAGACGGACAGACAAACCGAATGCATAAACATTTTCAACTTTGATAGAAAGTGCTAAAAAAGGATCGTTCCAAGTCTAGTACTAAAGGATAGAAATTGACCCCGATCTGAGTCAATTAAATTCAATTGAATCTGTTATACAAATATATATTATCATAAAAGAATATATATAAGAATCTATATACAAGAACACTATATATTCTTTTCGTCAAAACCTTATTTGTATTATGTATTGGGAAAATCTGGCTACTAAAATTGATGCCAGATTGATTTTCATATTTATTATAAATCACATTGCGTATCTTAATGCTATATTAAAACCGTATGCGATATTTTTCACATTCCTTTTGAAAGATTAAATAAGACGAAAAATCGTTTTCTATAATACTGCTGTTAAAATCCATGGCATCGCATAAATACTGAGAAAAATTTAACGCATCTTAGCTACTTTTTGTTTGTAAGCATGGGCTTAGAAACAAATAATCATTTGACTCAATCAATATAATTTTCATTCCAATTCAAAAGTTTGAAATTTGGTAATATTTTATTTCATGCAAATTGGTATAATCAAAAAAGAAGAAAAATATTTTTTTAACAGTACATTTCAAAAACTAAAATATTAATTATAAAAATTCCTTTGAAAAAAAAAATTTCAACAATAATTGAAGATTAGAAAAAAAAAATTGTAATTTTTAGGATGTAGAATTTTTGTTGTTTGACAAATAATGCACTTGAAATGGCGTTTGAAATTAAAATATAATTGATTTATGTCCGAAACTTGTTAAATATAATTACTTTTTAAAATTATTCTTAGAGAAATCCATACTAATATTCTAAATGGGAAAATGTATGTGAGTGTCTGTTTGTTTGTCCGCCTTTCACGGCAAAACGGAGCGACAAAGTGATGTGATTTTTAAGTGGAGATATTTGAAGTAATGGAGAGTGACATGGGGTACTTTTTGTCTCTTTCTAACACCCCACTTCCGTAAAATGGGGGTGGTGGAAGTTTGCATGGAGCATTCCGCAAGTTCAAGGTAAAAAGCTAAAGTGTTACTCATGGATTCCGATAGATGGCGCTAATAGGTTTCTGAAACAAGATAACATTGTGTAACGTTACGTAACTCTATCTGTACTTAAGTGCGGGCATCGGCTCGCGCTTCACACTATAGTGCATATGGTATCTATAATATGTTATTTGACGATTGATTCACATTGATTTAACTGCTTTCGATTATTGGCTATTCGTGTTTAGCTTTGCGATTTGGTATTGTTTTCTTGGTTTGGTTTTCCGATGTCCGAAAACAAACTCCGTTTCGGATTCGGTTTTACTATTGTTGTTTTTCGGATTGGATTAATTAGTTTAGTTTAGATTCATAATATTCCTGGACTTTTAAGGAATAAGACAATCGCTTTGGTTTTGGATTTAATTTTTCTTCATAAATTGGTTTTGTTGTTTTTGGTTTAAAGTAAATACAGTCGAGTCTGTCTATAACGAAACTCCATCCAACGAATTTCTCTATTTAACGAATTTTTTATAGGAACGGTTAATTTTTTCATGATTTAATAATCTCCATATAGCAAAATATATATTTCTATTGAAAGAATGTTTTCGAAAATGTTCTATCATAAATTCAAAAAAAAAAAAAAAAAAAAAAAAAAACTTCAAATTATTTGTAGAATATTTTTTTTCGTTGATTTCTGGTTTATATTTCATAGCTACATTCCTCTACCTTATTCCTCATGTCTCAAAAAGGCAATCAACTCCCATCCCCCCCCCCCCGGCCTTCAAGAAAAACATCTGTTTGATGGGTTACACTTGACTTTGTTTGTGCACTTTCCAACATGAGCATGCGTTCTTGGAAAAGATTGAAACATTTACTTGCGAGTGGGGCGATATGCAACTATCACAAAACATTTCAAAAGATAAAACTATTTATTGTCTTGAAATTGGTGTTTGTTTCTTGGTTTGGATAGTAAGGCAGGAATAAGGAGGAATTGCAGAAAAGTCGTTTTTCAGCAGATTTTCGTCTACCTAAATTAATTCTCATTACTTTTAGACTTTAGAGAGGATATTTGCTGTTTGTGGCGACACGGAGTATTTTTTTTGTTCTGAGAGATCATTAGAATGAAGAAGTGTTACAAAATGTCATCTTTGCTGGTGTTATATTCTACTGCATTTGCATAAAATTGCTTTTAGTTTAAACATAACTCTCTCTGATAAAGTAATAATTTTGAAAATAATCAGTAAGACACAGGGGGGAAATGGAAGTGTCAAAAATGTTTGAGATTCTGAAAAAAATTCCGTTCCATATTTTAAAAACTTAATGAAACACCTCAAAAACAATTCTGTTTCAAAATTTAAACATTAAACGAAAATTTTTTTGCCGTTCTCTATTCAACGAATTTTTCTATATAACGAATTTTTTGTCTGAAAGATGGATTTCGTTATATAGAGACTCGACTGTATATATATATAAATAATAAGTAACATTTTTTTCTCACTTATCCCTCAATAACTCTTTGAGTTTTTAAAAGGTCGATTACATAGTTAGCTGTAGTTAACGAAAGCGAAACCGCGGGCAAAAGCTCCTATTTTATAAATCAGAATGGTCAGAAATCGCCAAATAAGCAAATAACCAAATTTAATATAAATAACCAAATTTATTACAAGCCCATTTTTATGGAGCATATTTACATGTACTTCCACAAAATGTACAAGATAAATCTATTTAGAAAATACTTTTAAAATATTCTGGTGACAACAGAATATAAAAATAAAATCATAAATTTAAAGCCTTCGTCAGTTAAGAGATAAAATTCTACCAAGAATTTTTTATATGCTATGAATGCAGCATTTTAAACATTGAAATATGTATACAATAAATTAATAACAATACTAATAAGCGCTGCGTAGACATTTCGTAATCTATTCAAATAAATGCCATCTTTTCTCAAATATTTCTCACCAAAAAGCTTCTAAAATAGAAAAAAATATATAAATTCCACTTTAACATTTCTTCGGCAGGTTCATTTTTAAACATTTTCTGCAGATTTAAGAGCGTTGTGAATGTTTTAAAAATAAATAGTAATACTCACATACTTCCAATAGTCTTTTTTATGTCGGCTTTAGGCAGCCAATTTCTAAATTTAACATAATCGTTTTCAACGTGCCTTGTAGCATAATTTCCTACTAAATGTAAATCGACATCTGATCTTTAAGCAAATGGTTTCTACTCTCTTAAATTGCCTCGAAGTTATTTATTTCGATATTTTTGCTAAACCTTCTTGTTTTTTATTTATACTTTTTATTTATTTATTTTTTTGTGAAATACTTTTTTGAAGCTTTTAATTTTGCATGCAGAAAAGCATTAAAATTGTAAATTTATTTAATTAATAGAATTGCAATAAGTGTAAAAACACAAAAATATTTATATTTTCCCCACACCGAAAAATAAATTAATTACACATTATTTCTTACGCACATATATAATAAGAGAGTATGGTTGAAAGTCCAAATAAGGCAAAGACATTTCAGATTTTTTAAATTGGGAAGGACTTTCTAATTTATATGATTTCTTTTACATCTACTAATTTCCACCGAATACAAAAACTTGTATGATCTCAACTCATATGTATATTTATGCATTTTTCAATAAGTTTTGTAAAAGTTCAAGAATACCGATTGAAAAGGATTTTTGAATTTTTAATTTATTAGCTTAAATGAGTACTTACAAAGGGGTGGATTTTAATTTTGAGCTAAGCCAAGTAAAATTTAAGTAAATGCAAGAGAAATGTCTTTATAAACACTTTTAAAATGTACTGGTGTGAATAGAGCATAAAAATAAAATTCTAAATTTAAAGATACCGTCCATTAAAAGTTAAAATACTATTAAACTCTGTTTCATCTGCTATGATTACAACATTTTAAACTTTCGATTATATGCATTAAATTAATATACAAGCTGACAGGCCCACCATACATTTTCTTTTAATATATTCAAATCAATATCATCTTTTCTCAAAATTTTCAATCAAAATGAAGAATAAAAATGAAAATAAATATGTAAACGCCACCTTAGCATATTCAAGTCCGGTTTGTTTTTTAACCCTTTCCGGTACACTGTGTCCGGTCCTGGGATACTTAAATTTAATTCCAAACTTGCAAACGGCACCAGTACTACTTTACTAAAATTTTGCTTTTACGTTGAAAGCTTAAATTACGGATTTCAAAACATCTAAAAAAATAGTCTGTGAATTCCGTTGTCACTCGATAATTTCTCATTTTATTACAGATTTTGTCCGTGTCGGAAATGGTTAAGCATTTTCTGCAGTTTTAGGAGCGTTGTGAATGTTTTAAAAATAAATCGTAATACTCACATGTGATAAATATATGCTATAATACTTCCAATAATCTTTTTTATGTCGGCTTTAGTCAGCCATTTTCTGAATTTTACATTATCGTCTTCAACGTGCCTTGTAGCATAATTTCCTACTTAATATAAATCGACATCTGATCTTCAAGCAAATGATTTCTGCTCTCTTAAATTGCCTCGAAGTCATTTATTTCATATTTTTGCTAAACATTCTTGTTTTTACTTCTACTTTTTATTTAATTATATATATTTCACTGAAATACTTATTTCAAGCTTTCATTTTTGCATGCAGATTGACTGTTTATTCTAAAAATTCATGTTTAATGCTGTTAAAAGCATTAAAGAAATGTAAATTTGTTTGATTCATAGAATTGCAATAAATGTAAAAACAACAAAAAAATATTTATATTTTCACACACCGAATAAAAATTAATTATGTATTATTTCATATGCACGCATACTATAAGAGGGTAAAGTCCAAATAAGGCAAATGCATTTTAGATTTTTTAAATTGGGAAGGACTTTCTAATTTATAGGATTTCTTTTATATCTACTAATTTCCATCGAATACAAAAACTTGTATGATCTAATCTTTTACATATGTTTATGCACTTTTCAACAAGTTTTGTAAAAATTCATGAATATCCATTAAAAAGGATTTCTGAAATTTCAATTTATTAATTTAAATGTGTACTTACAAACCAGTGGATTTTAATTTTGAGAATAAACATGTAAAATATCAGTAAACGCAAGAAAAATACTTTATAAAAATAGAGCAGAACCTCGCTAATTCGTACCCCGTTAATCCAGATCTCCGCATAATCCGGATCAGTTTGGTCTGTTTTTTTTTTTCAAAGTTTAGGAAGCGATCGGAAAAATTTCGATAAAATAAATTCATTTAATTTCCGTATTCTGAAATAGAAAAGTCGTTTCTGAAATATTTTTGGAAGAATAATAATGTTTTTCATTTAAATTCTTTGATATTACCTTTGGAAGAAAAATCATGCATCACTTAAGGTTTGCAAGCTGGTTGCTGAGAGTACTCTCCGAAAGTCGAGGAAGAACTTACGGTCTACGAATTGTGATTTCTTGAATAATAAGCAAGCTTGAAACAGAAGGAAATATAGGCGATGATGAAAGGGAATATACACCTGAAGATTTTGTAAGCTTGTTAAAAAAAATGATGGTTCTGAAATGTTGATATCACCAACATTAGCAATTGAATGGAGCAAAAAATAATGAAGTTTACGCCTCAGTTACAGATGATGAAATAATCATTTTATGTACAATTGAAAAAGTTGAAAATGAAGATGATTCAGTCGAAAACACTATTATCAATGAAGATTAACCAAAAGTTATTAGCCATAATGAACTAAGAAATCATTTACAATAATTAATGGTTTATTTTGAACATCAGGTTTAGACTACACCCAATAAACTAACGATGCTATAGCGGATGCGTGACCGTGCGGCCCGCAAAAGTTATACATAACTAGCACAGCAAAAGATTTTATAACTACAAAACAGACATTTTTACTGTCTGTGAATATTCAGTACGTTTAATAAAAAGGTTATTTTCTGTAAGTATGTCTTATTTCATTTTTTTTATCATTCTCCGTATAATCCGGATTTTCAGTAATCCGGATTTCGTCTGGTCCCATTTAATCAGAATTATCGGTGTTTTACTGTACTTTTAAAACGTAGTGGTGTGAATAAGTATAAAAATAAAATCCTAAATTTAAAGCTACCGTCTATTAAAAGTTAAAATACCATTAAACTCTGTTTTACCTGCTATGAATGCAGCATTTTAAACGTTGGGATATATACAATAAATTAATTTACATGCTGATAGGCTCACCATACATTTTCTTTTAATATATTCAAATTAACTTCATCTTTTCTCAAAATTTTCTCACAAAATGAAGCATTAAAATAAAAATAAATATATAAACACTACTTTTGAATTTCCAAGTCTGGTTTGTTTTTTAAGCATTTTCTGCATGTTTAAGAGCGTTGAGAATATTTTAAAAATATATCGTAATACTCACATCTGATAAAAATGTGCTATAATACTTCCAATAATCTTTTTTTATGTCGGCTTTAGGCGGCCATCATCTGAATTTTACATAATCGTCTCCAACGTGCCTTGTAGCATGATTTGCCACTTAATGTAAATCAACATCTGATCTTGAAGCAAATGGTTTCTGCTCTCCTAAATTGTCTCGAAGCCATTTATATCGATATTTTGCTAAACATTCTTGTTTGTATTTTTATTTATTTATTCATATTATTTTTAGTGAAATAATCATTTGAAGCTTTAATTTTGCATGTAGATTGACTCTTTTTTCTAAAAATTTATGCTTAATGATTTGAAAAGCATTAAAGAAATGTAAAGTAGTTTAATTCATAGAATTAGAATAAAACAAAGGAATATTTATATTTTCCCCACGCAGAAAATAAATTTAATTACACATTATTTTTTATGCACATATAAAATAAGAGGGTAAAGTTGAAAATCCAAATAAGGCATACGCATTTCAGATTTTTTTAAATTGGAAAGTACTTTTTAATTTATGTGATTTTTTGTTTTTGTATTTTGTATTTTATATATACTAATTCCCATCGAATACAAAAACTTGTATGATCTCAACTGATATGTATGTTTATGCACTTTTCAATAAGTTTTGTAAAAGTTAATGAATAACGATTAAAAATGATTTCTGAAATTTTTATTTGTAGTTTAAATGTGCACTTATAAAGTGGGATATTTTAATTTTAAGCAAAGCCAAATAAACTTTCAGTAAATGAAAGAGAAATGACTTTAGAAATTCTTTTAAAATGTAGTGGTGTGAATAGAGTATAAAAATAAAATCATAAATTTAAAGCTACCGTTTATTAAAAGTTAAAATTCTATTAAACTCTGTTTTACCTGTTATGAATGCAACATTTTAAACTTAAGAATATGTACAATAAATTAATATACATGCTGACAGGCGCATTATACATTGTCTTTTAATATATTCAAATCAATTTCATCTTTTCTCAAGGTTTTCTCACAAAATGAAGAATAAAAATAAAAATAAATATGTAATGTTTTTGAATGTTTTAAAAATAAATCGTAATACTCACATCTGATAAATATGTGCTATAATACTTCCAGTAATCTTTTCTATGTCGGCTTTAGTCGGCCATCATCTGAATTTTACATAATCGTCTCCAACGTGCCTTGTAGCATGATTTCCTACTTAATGTAAATCGACATCTAATCTTCAAGCAAATGGTTTCTGCTCTCCCAAATTGCCTCGAAGTCATTTATTTCGATATTTTTGCTAAACAGTCTTGTTTTTTTCCGACTTTTTATTTGTTTATTTATTTTTTACTGAAATACTTATTTCAAGCTTTTAATTTTGCATGTATATTGACTATTTATTCTAAAAATATTATGATTAATGCTTTTAAAAGCTTTAAAGAAATGTAATGTCGTTTAATTTATAGAATTGCAATAAATGTAAAAGCAAAAGATTATCTATACTAGCCCGCACAGAAAATAAATTTAATTATACATTACTTCTTATGCTATATACTATAAGAGGATTAAATTGAAAGTACAAATAAAGCATTTCATATATATTTTTTTAATTGGTAAGTATTTATTAATTTATGTGATTTTTTTGTATTTTATATCTCCTAATTTCCATCTAATACAAAATCGTTGCACGAGTACAACTCATATATGTGTTTATGGGCGTTTGCATAAGTTTTGTAAAAGTACTTGAATGCCAATTAAAAATGGTTTCTAAAATTCTTAAATTCTTTTATAACTTTCTACATAAAAGACGTCTCTGTGTATATTTTTCGTATACAAATCTTTAATTTTTGACCGATTTGCATAAAATTTACAAAAGTTACGTTTTTGAGTATAAAAATGGTCGCCGTCAACTTTAAGAATCACCAGATTACTATTTGCATCTACTTTCTACTACCTTCTATAATATACATTATAGAAATACTTATTTTAAATTTTCTAATTTTAACATTTCTTGCCTGTTGCCTGTTGCCACTCCCTAAAAATGACACAATACGTTATAAAAATTACATAAATACCATGTTTCTTTAATAAAAATTCATTTGTTTCTCGATAATGTTGCATTTTGGAATCGACGTCATTCTAAACATGAAATGAGCATATTACTAATATTAATGTAAGAACCTAAAACTAAGCGTTTTTTTAAATGAGAAAAACCTTAATTAGAATGTTTTTTTTAATGAAAAGATCTACTTAAAAATAGACACTTCAATTTAAAGAAAATACTTTCGGAAAAAGAAATGTCTAGGTATGATTCCATATTCTATCAAAACTTTTCTACGTGTAATGAAACTCACTTTATACCGGGTGTCTCAAAAATGACAGATGGAATTTAAAATTCAATAACTTGCAAACAGTGACAGCTATTTAAATTTTTTTTGCAAGAGGGTTATGAATAATGTCAGGATTTTTTTACCGTAATTTTTTATTTTAGTTCGCTTCTCAAACAGTAGGTGGCGCTGACGGCGATTGAAGTCCACGTGGACGCTTCACTGAGCAATGATCACCTGACCTTCAATCGCCGTCAGCGCCACCTATTGTTTGAGATGCGAACTAACATGAAAAATTACGGTAAAAAAACTCCTGACATTATACATAACCCTCCTGCAAAAATTTTTAAATAGCTGTCACCGTTTGCAAGTTATTGAATTTTAAAATCCATCAGTCATTTTTGGGACACCCGGTATATATATATATATATATATATATATATATATATAACAAAACCAAAAGAAATTCCATATCCCCAAAATACATGGAAGTCTTCATCAGGGAGGCCCCTCCATGTAGGGGTAAATAAAGAGAAGTTTCTGAAAGGATGTAGGCTCATAAGCTAAATTACATCCTTAGCCCCCAACTTCTCAGATTTCAGAAATCAAACTCAAACCTTCAAAAATATTATAAATATATATAAAAATTTTATAAAAATACCAAAGGACAAGACCAAAAATTACACAAACAAAAAAGGAAAATTACCTACAAAACTAAATATAAAAAATAAAATTGTAAAATACAAACCCCCAGGAATACAAAACCCTCTTCAGCTAGTGGGGCCATTCACTAGCGCTTCAATCTCGCCCTAAATTGAAATCAAGCATCCGTAAGTAAAGAAACACCGAGACTCAGAAACTTTCAGTTAACATATAAGATGGATAACAGTTAACCATTAAAATCTTTTTTAAACCACTCATAGCCAATTCTAGATCTGTTTTGTTATTGCAAATCCTGCGGATCCTATTAACTTGTGAATACATAATATTTTTTAAAACTTTATTGCTAATACATGAAAACCAGTAAGTGAGGCTATTAACTTCAAAATTAAAATCTTTCCTTTTATCATAAAGTCCAATCAACCATTTTTCCTTGTTTTTCTTAATTTTAAGATCTAAGAAAGTAATTTGTTCACCATCATCGGTTCGGTTCAGGACGAGCTCTTTAGGGTAAATGTTAAGGCTTATTTCCTCAAAATTATTGCAGTTAAATACTATAAGATCGTCTACATATCTAAAGAAGGAAATATTATTGAAATTTTTTTCGTAAAAATATAAAAATAGATTAGAGAACGCACTTGAAAAACTTGTTCCCATTGGCACCCCCTTATTTTGTTTAAAGTAATTAATTCCATTAAATAAAACATTTTCAAATAGGCAAAACTTAATTAAATCAATCCAAAACTTCTTATCTACTTTTAAAATATATTCAAATTCAACATAAATATTTTCAAATACCCCCACAATCAAATTGTGAGGAATGCTGCCAAACAGATTCTCAAAGTCAAAATTGTTTAGAGAAGTAATTTTCCATGAGTTATCATTCAAAAAATCTAAAACTTTAAGGTTATTGCCAATGATTGTATTGCAATCAAAAGTTTCTATTTCCTTTAAAATTAAATTCAGCAAACCAAACAAAATTTTACCCGCTTTGCAATTATAACTATTAGTACCACAGGTAACGAAGCGAAATTTTACTGGTTTCTTATGAAATTTAACAGTCGCAAAAAGGTAAGGAAATACAAAGTAATTCCTACTAATTCCAAATTTTTTATCAAAATCCAAAATACGTTTTTTTATTTTAGAGGGGTTTTCAGTTAACGTTTTATAAGATTCATTACAGGTATATTCCTTCAAAAGAAGATTCCTATAGAAAACTTTACAAATTAAGGCAAAGTTACTACTTGCTTTATCAACAGTAGCAATAACAAACTGTTCTTTTAATTTAGCTATACTGGTTTTTAAATCGAAATTATAATGAAATTTTTTAGAACAACCCTTATTATAATAGTCTCTAAAAAACAGAAAATCTTTTTTAAATAATACCATAAACTTTAATTTCCATTCTCTAAAATCCTCAAAAGGCCAACTATATTTATATGAAACTTTTAAAATAAAGGCATCCAAATCCTTTTCCATAAATTCTATAATTTTAAGATTACTATAATTAAAGTTTAATCTAAATCCAGAACCCAAACTCATAATATTCCTTAACTGAACATCTTTTACAATATTTAAATCTCCTGAAACAATATGTCCAAAATCTGGATTAATATAATCTTTATAGCAGTCTAAATCACAGTAACAATCATCCCCTTTAATTAAATCAAGATTCTTACTATAATCATTATAGTTACAAATAAGATTTTTTATAAATAAATCTTATTTGATAAAAAATCTTATTTGTAACTATAATGATTATAGTAAGAATCTTGATTTAATTAAAGGGGATGATTGTTACTGTGATTTAGACTGCTATAAAGATTATATTAATCCAGATTTTGGACATATTGTTTCAGGAGATTTAAATATTGTAAAAGATGTTCAGTTAAGGAATATTATGAGTTTGGGTTCTGGATTTAGATTAAACTTTAATTATAGTAATCTTAAAATTATAGAATTTATGGAAAAGGATTTGGATGCCTTTATTTTAAAAGTTTCATATAAATATATATAAGTTGGCCTTTTGAGGATTTTAGAGAATGGAAATTAAAGTTTATGGTATTATTTAAAAAAGATTTTCTGTTTTTTAGAGACTATTATAATAAGGGTTGTTCTAAAAAATTTCATTATAATTTCGATTTAAAAACCAGTATAGCTAAATTAAAAGAACAGTTTGTTATTGCTACTGTTGATAAAGCAAGTAGTAACTTTGCCTTAATTTGTAAAGTTTTCTATAGGAATCTTCTTTTGAAGGAATATACCTGTAATGAATCTTATAAAACGTTAACTGAAAACCCCTCTAAAATAAAAAAACGTATTTTGGATTTTGATAAAAAATTTGGAATTAGTAGGAATTACTTTGTATTTCCTTACCTTTTTGCGACTGTTAAATTTCATAAGAAACCAGTAAAATTTCGCTTCGTTACCTGTGGTACTAATAGTTATAATTGCAAAGCGGGTAAAATTTTGTTTGGTTTGCTGAATTTAATTTTAAAGGAAATAGAAACTTTTGATTGCAATACAATCATTGGCAATAACCTTAAAGTTTTAGATTTTTTGAATGATAACTCATGGAAAATTACTTCTGTAAACACTTTTGACTTTGAGAATCTGTTTGGCAGCATTCCTCACAATTTGATTGTGGGGGTATTTGAAAATATTTATGTTGAATTTGAATATATTTTAAAAGTAGATAAGAAGTTTTGGATTGATTTAATTAAGTTTTCCCTATTTGAAAATGTTTTATTTAATGGAATTAATTACTTTAAACAAAATAAGGGGGTGCCAATGGGAACAAGTTTTTCAAGTGCGTTCTCTAATCTATTTTTATATTTTTACGAAAAAAATTTCAATAATATTTCCTTCTTTAGATATGTAGACGATCTTATAGTATTTAACTGCAATAATTTTGAGGAAATAAGCCTTAACATTTACCCTAAAGAGCTCGTCCTGAACCGAACCGATGATGGTGAACAAATTACTTTCTTAGATCTTAAAATTAAGAAAAACAAGGAAAAATGGTTGATTGGACTTTATGATAAAAGGAAAGATTTAAATTTTGAAGTTAATAGCCTCACTTACTGGTTTTCATGTATTAGCAATAAAGTTTTAAAAAATATTATGTATTCACAAGTTAATAGGATCCGCAGGATTTGCAATAACAAAACAGATCTAGAATTGGCTATGAGTGGTTTAAAAAAGATTTTAATGGTTAACTGTTATCCATCTTATATGTTAACTGAAAGTTTCTGAGTCTCGGTGTTTCTTTACTTACGGATGCTTGATTTCAATTTAGGGCGAGATTGAAGCGCTAGTGAATGGCCCCACTAGCTGAAGAGGGTTTTGTATTCCTGGGGGTTTGTATTTTACAATTTTATTTTTTATATTTAGTTTTGTAGGTAATTTTCCTTTTTTGTTTGTGTAATTTTTGGTCTTGTCCTTTGGTATTTTTATAAAATTTTTATATATATTTATAATATTTTTGAAGGTTTGAGTTTGATTTCTGAAATCTGAGAAGTTGGGGGCTAAGGATGTAATTTAGCTTATGAGCCTACATCCTTTCAGAAACTTCTCTTTATTTACCCCTACATGGAGGGGCCTCCCTGGTGAAGACTTCCATGTATTTTGGGGATATGGAATTTCTTTTGGTTTTGTTATATACATTTTTTACATTTCTTTTTGTAGCATTTTGCGCATTGGTCTGTAAAAAACTGTTTATTTGTTTCTTCATTTTTTAAAAATTAATTGAATGGTTTTAATAAAATTGTGTATATATATATATATATATATACATATATATTGTTACTTTCATTAGATACTACAGTCATATCTAATAGCTATTCGTTATATAGCTAAATATTTTATTAGTTTATATGCAATAGTAATGTTATCTGTGATTCATGATAAAAAACCTGCCGGGATTTACCTTTTCAAACAAACTTTATGACTGTTGTCACAACTAAAAAAATTTGGAAAATGACATCATTTTCTTAAAATTTGTAGAATTATTTTCTATTAATGGGGAATTTAGTTTAAGATATTTTTTGTAAAAATATAGAAACCCCCTTGATCAAATCCTCTAAGTAGAACTTATAATTTTATTAGTTTAAATGTTTACACATAAACTGAAGATTATAAATTTAAGCAAATTCAAGTAAACTTACAGTAAATACCTACTCATTTGGACACATTTATTGCATTTTTCATCTAATAGTGATAGAAATTTTATACATTTAATATACATGAAAAAGAAAACATGTATTTTAGTTTTAAAAATGAAAAAAAATACCGTATTAGTGTCAAAAGCACCTATTTTTTCATAAGTAAAAATTTCGTGAGTTCCAAAACAAGCCTAAAACTTGTGAGTTTTTTTATAAACGTCATGTTATGTCTATTAGGTAAATTTCGTATGAATAACTACCTATTGCAGTCGCTCCTATGTTGGAATTTCTGAATTTTTTTTCCAGATCTACACTGATCATGATTCTAGATCCTGATACTACCATCAGTAAAAAAAAAAAAAAAAAAAAAAAAAAAAAAAAAAAAAAAAAAAAAATCTGTGTACCTATTTTTATCACTTTTTTACGGACACGATAACTTCTATAATTCGGCTCAGATCTTTTCCAAACTCATACATAAAATCAAGGTGCATAAAATATCGGTCAAGGTCGTTAATGGACAAACCGGACCGGGGGAGGGGTAGAAGTAAGGAGGGGTTTTGTGAATACCGAAAAAAAAACATAACTTCTTAATTAATATAGATATCGAAAAAATTTAATATATATATTATTTGTAAAACAATCGGCCAAAAGTTTATGCGTGACAGATTTTTGATAAAATAAAAAATGGGCTCAATGGGCGGAAAAACAGGGTTTTTTGGGAAACAAAATTCCAACTTCGTTATTTCTCAAGATATCAAAAACAATTAAATGTATTATACAATCTCTTATTATTATTTAAAACTTCTGTATTTGCAAGTTTTTCATAGGAGCAAATCTTATTGCAAATAATAATAATAATAATAATAATATAATAATAATAATAATAATAATAATAATAATAATAATAATAATAATAATAATAATAATAATAATAATAATAATAATAATAAATAAATAAATAAATAAAAATAAAAATAAAACAGCAAAAAGAGGTGAGGGTCATCTTCTCAATAATATCTACAATTTTTACATCGACAAGTTTTTGATAGGAGCAATTCGTTTAGCAAAATAAATTAAACAAAAATAGGAGTTGAAGAAAAAAATAAAAATCCACACTGCTTATGTTCTCACTCATTTTTGAATTCATTTTACTCTCCAACATATACAATTGGCAGGTTCTTTTATTTAGGAACTATATAATGTGACGAATTGGCCAGTTTTCCGATAAAGCCAGAATATATTTAACAAATGCTGTCAAAGTGGGCTTTTGAACAGAATTTTTTAAAGCGATCGTGAGTAAAAAATTGAGGAAGTATTCAAATAGCAAATTGTTTTTTTCTGACTCATTTTTAAAACCATCTTTGCGCTCCATCGTTTTCGATTGATAAACTAGCTGGCATTGATGAACGTCCAGTTGCGATTTTAGACATTTTGTTAAATATCTAAAAAAAATACACGAGGAATTATCCCGAAACTCTTGGTGTATAAACAAAATAGTACAAGACATACATTTCCGTGAAGATTTCCCCCTGAAACTCCATAGGGGACCGTGAAACAATTAAAAAAGAATGAATATATTTTGAATAACCCTGTCAAAACTAATGTAGCAAAAGCGCTCAAACTCTAGATTATAATAAATTGCCTTATTGTAATAAACTTTGTTCATTTTTATGCGAATAGCATTCATACTCTCTGAGAAATTCAGTTTTTTATAAAAATTGTCCCAAATTTTGCCAAGATTTTTGCTTATAATTTTCAGAATTCTTAATATAAAGTAACATTCTTTTCAGAAAATATGACAAATAATATTGCACACAATACCCTGTAATCAGAATTAAAAAATCATAAAGATTGTTTAAAAATTGAGTAGATTTACTAAATAATCTTTCACTGCGCATGTGTCAACGATATCATTTGCATATTATGTTAGTTAACACTAGAACCGCTGGGTATTTTACTCAAGATTTACAAAAAGTGTTTCTCACCAGAATTTTAATTTAAAACTTTTTAACTTATTTAATTAACCTATTTTTGAACAGCATTGATATAACATATCTTAAGAAGAAAATTCTGGTTCTAATCGAGTATTATTAATCTGGCAGGGGTCATTTTGACCCCTAATGGCGGTTCTAGTGTTAAATGTGTAGAGCAACTTTTGTGAATGTCTCAAGTTGTAAATCCGTTATTCCCAAAATGAAGCAAAAACAAGAGGGGTTGTATCCATTTATTCATTAATAAGTATCAATATAGAATACACATTATAGGGCGTACTATTACATTTGGATAAAATCCCTCCTTTTTTTGCTTCATTTTGGGAACAACGAATTTTGTGCTTATTCTATAAACGATTACTTTCAGAATTTTCAAGCTATGATTTTGAGACTTTCACAAAAGTTGCTCTATACCTTTAGTTAACATAATATGCGAATGAGATTTTGATATCGTTGACGCATGAGCAGTGAAAAATTATTTAGTAAACCTACTCATTTTTCAAACAATTTTTATTATTTTTTAATTCTGATTACATGGTATTGTGTGCATTATTATTTGTCATATTTTGAGAAAAGAATGTTTCTTTATACTAGCAAAAGCCATGTTTTGTTTGGATTCGCGAAGCATTATTTTATAAAGCATATATTTGAAAGTAACAATATTTTTAATATTATTTTTGCATCTTTATTAAACAAAAACGTTATTTTATGTTTTGGCTCATTTTAATTCTACAAATGTAAATTCAGCCAAATAACTATCAATTTCCTAGGAATTTTTTTATTTATGATGTAAGACGGGCATTAAAAAATATTTTCGAAACAAACTTTTACAAAATATTTTTAAATTTTCAACTAAAGATTCTTTTAAAGATTTTTTTACAGTTTCTAGTAGCCACTGGTGTTTTTTAAAGTTGTTTGAAATAGGCATGTTTCCAATCTTTGTAATTAACATCAAATAATCTTTGATAGCTATTTTAGAATAATATATTTGAAGAGAGCTTGAAGAAAGTTACTTCTTCAAAATCCTATTTTCTGGAAAAACATTTGAAATCTGCTCTCGTCGATACTATGAATTTTTAACTGTAAAACTTTTTATTCTAATTTCTTCGTTTTTATACATGTTAGTGCATGAGAATTTTTGATATTGTAGAATTTTTCATAAGGAAAATTTCTATTGAATGCTTAATTTTGAAAGATTTTCACTCTTGACAACGTTACTTACGTTTTTAAGCCAACTGGTGCCTGTATATCCTCAATATCTACAACTGCTTCATCTAATGTTAAACCTTGGGATTTATGATTTGTAACAGCAAAAGCTAACTGCAGAAGAAACTCTTTCCTTGAGCAATTTATACTTCCATTTTTCCAGAATTCAATTATTGGGGGAATTGGTACGCACCAATTCTTTTAAGTTAAATTACTGTAGTATTAAAATTTATCCATGATTATTCGCGATATCTGGTCTGGTGGCTTGTGATTTTCTTTAATACGTGCAACAAAGTCTAAAGTCGCGTTCACTAAACACTTCTCGGTCCACAAATAAGAACGTAACATTACTTTCGATACAAATGATAAAGTAAGAAATGGTTGAAGTCCATTTGTCATTTCTGAATCGGGTAACTTTTCCTTTAGTACATTTATAAAGAGCTTGAATCGAGGCAACACGTTCACGCAATTCTTTTAATTTTTCATTTATATAACAAATTTAACAATTAATTTTATTTGTTTACAATTCTTTTGTTGCCACTTTACAAAAAAAAAAAAAAAAAAAAAAAAATCCATAGTACAATACTTTTAAATTTTTAAGTGTCATCTGTGCAAACGATTTTGCTGAATAATGAAAACATATTTTATTTATTAAATTAATCACGATTCTATTTATAATTACTTACTCAATGATTTATAATTTTTTTTTCTGAAAATATACGCGTTTCATTTTTTATTTATTTGCTAAAATGCGTCCGTATTGGAAATGCATGTAAAATAAATTAATTAAAATAATATTTTTTTAACGTTTTACTGTAAAAAAAATTATATTCTGCAAATCTACAGATGATATTTTATTTTTGTGTTTAATTTGAAGCCAAAATATTGAATAGTTTTTTTGTAAAGTGTACGACAAATTGTAATTTGAGTGGCCTAGTAGAGGATTCGCTTCGCTCATCCTAATTAAGAACTCTGAAAATTATAACCAAAAAACTTGGCAAAATTTGGGACCATTTTTATAAAAATCTTAATGTCTCTGCGAGTGTGCATGCTATTTACATAAAAAAGAAGACAGTTTATTACAATAAGGCACTTAATGATAATCTAGAGTTTGAGCGCTTTTGCTACATTAGTTTTGACATGGTTATTCAAAATTTATTCATTCTTTTAAAATTTTTTGACGGTTCCCTATGGAGTTTCATCCAAAAAAAAAACCTTCACGGAAATGTATGACTTGTACTATTATGTTTATACACTAAGAGTTTCGGGATAAATCCTCATGTATTTTTCTAGATATTTAAGAAAATTTCTAAATACGCAAGTGGACGTTCATCAATGGCCAGGTAGTGTAGCTTCGCTTATTTATAAATTGTATAATGTATCGTATTGGTCAGGCTTTTTTTTCATATAAAAGCAGAATATATTTAAAAATGCAGTCAAATCGGGCACTTCGAAAAAAGCTCCCAAAGTGATTGTGATTGAAGAATTAGGGATGTATTCAAATAACAAATTGCTTATTTTATGACTCATTTTTTAATTAAATTTTGCTCCCAAACGCATTCAAATGACCGTTAAGAACTATATAATGTGCCTCTTTGGTCGATTTTTTAATAAAGTAAGAATATATTTCAAAAAATGTTGTCAAATAATGCATTTAAGCCTAGTTTTGCTTAAGTTCATTGTGATAAAACTAGCTGTTACAGAAAAATGAAATTAAAAATGAATTTTATTTTTTGTTGTTAAAAGGAACACTTAACTTTGAAATCTACTTCCATTTATAGGCCAATCTGACAGTGATTTTTAATAAATGTCAAGTTGAGCCCTTAGCAAAAAATGACATAGGATTCTTTTTTAATGGAAACATTTGGTTTTGTACGGAAAATCATAAAAGTTTTATGTCTTTATATGCGAACATCTGTATTCATATGCTAAATATCCTTCTTTCTATGGTATTCCATAGTAAAATGTAGTTTAAAATTATAAGGTAATGAAATTTACCATCTATTCAATAGTGTTCCATAGAGTATAGAGATGGTATAATCATATGGTAATTGCTTGTACCATAAGGTGTACCATAGCATGAGGCATGGTAAAATCATATGATAATTGCTTATATCATTTATCCTAAATTGTATGGCATTATGATTTTTGTAAATAATTATTTGTTATAAGAGAACTTTTTCAATAAATATTCGAGACACTTTTGTGGTTTTAAGCTAAAATGTTTCAAAACTATTTTTAAGTTTATAGCTTGTAATAGACATATGAAATGTGTCCTGAAAGTTTACTCATACAAGGCATTGTATGCTGTATAATTTGCACTCACGTCTTGAGTCAGTCTTAAAAGATTATGAACTGTCACAAATAACTGCAAAGTGTGTCATAAATGTCATTGTAATTCAGTCATAAGTTTGACTGAATATGACTGAATTATAAGCAGTGAAGTTTATAGAAAAAACCCAGCTGAAATCAATGAGTAATGTTGAAATTTCCAAACGAAGAAACGAGATTTCAGGTATATAGATAGTTTTCGGTCCAGCCGAATTTTCAGCAGCATTTTCGCTCAAAACGAAAATGAGTTTTTGGTCGATCTCAAATTATGATAACATAAAATAATATTAGTATTATTTTGTTCTTACATATTTTATATATGTGAGTGTGTATGCGTTATAAATAAAAAATCTTATGGGAGAAATAAAAGGATTTAAAATATATATATATTTGACATATTTCAACATTTGTTCAAAAAGGCCCGGCAAGCAGAATAACTAAAATCTTTATTGGGCGCTGACGAGGTAGGGGCGAGACAATCACTTTCTTATATGAGATCAGTATATATTAAAAAGTCAAAAGTAAATGTTAAAATTTCTGTCCAGTTTTATCCTAGGTATGCAATACTTAGCATTATGCAATTTCTTAACAAGTTGAAGATCTTTTGATTACATACGAATAATCATTTATTTTTTAATATAAATTCTTTTCAGAGATTGCGAATAAGAAAAAAAATGTTTCATAAGTATATCAGAAATTATTAAATTTGATTTAAAAGATAACGTAAGAATGAAATCTATAGAATTTAAATTTTTCATTATTTTATAAGTATAATTTTGTAAATAATTTCCGACTAGCTCTAACTAAATGTAAATATGGTTTTTATCTCCACATCATAACATAAAAAATACAATACTTATTTTATTTTACTTCCATTCAATATATTTATTTACATCAAAGAAATGTCTATGACATCTAGTTAATATTTTTGTAGCCATTAAGAGAACGAAGTGGAACCCGTCGAAATTCGACGAAAGAAAATCTTTGTGAAAGAACATTTTCATTGATTTATAATAAATCAACAAAATTTATTACATTAAAAAATGCATCTTATATTGGTCAGTCTAACTGTAAAACAAGTATTATTTTAAGCTAAAATTTAAAAAATACTATAAAACTCAATTGACCGAGGTATTAAATGAAATAAACTTAAATTCACCGGAATTTATAACAGACAATATTTTAAAAATACATAATTAAAATAGTATACATTCTTTAATTTTTTTTTTCAATTTTAAGAGAAAATGGACTGTTTCTATTGGCACAATTATAAAATTGGTATAAAAATTATTAAAAAATTAATATTAAAAAAATTAATTGAGATACAGCTTTGAAACAAATTGCATTTAAAAATAAATTAATCTCTATAAAACGGTTTAAAAATGTAAAATATACAATGTTTAAAAGTGTAAAATTTGCAGTAGCGAAAATTGCAAAACCGAAATTGCAAGGAAAATTGTTCGCATTTTAATTTCGATATATATATTTTTTCAATTTTAAGAGAAAATGGAGTGACTATGTTTTCACAATTGCAAAATTGGTACTATAAACTATAAAAAAAATTAATACCTCAAAAATAAATTGAGATACATTTTTCAAACAAATTGCAGTTAAAAGTACATTTTTTTCTCAATACGACGGTGTAAAAACTTACAATGTACGATTTTTAGAAACGTAAAATTTGCAGTAGCGAAAATTGCAAAAGCGAAATTTTATCGGAAATTGTTGCCATTCGGAAAATGAAGTATGCGATACGCACAGGTACATTTAGCCTTTATAATATAGATACCGTAAAGTCAATCATTTACCTGGTGTTCTCTAAATTAAAGATCGAACGAAGGAGAAATAATTCGGTTTTAAATTCTTTCACATTCTTTCCACTCTTGGGATTCCATGAATTCCCCTATTCACTCAGAGAATATAAAGAAATTTAATAGGATTTTTAAATGATAGAGCAAAACTGAATGAAAAATTTTATTTTTTAACAAAGAAGCCGAGATTTTTTTCCTTCTGGTAGCGTTAAACAGAATGTAGTATTTAAGACCAATATATAGTAAATTGTGCCTCATAAATGATTTTCTTTAATAACAAATGTAAATTTGTCTGTAATACTTATTTTTTATTTAATATAATCACAAATCTAACATGATATTCATGAAAGCATGTAAACAGATATTTATAAAGGCTTTTTAGCTTTAATTAGGAAAATTATTAAATTATAATTTTAAGTGATCTATAATTAATTATGATAAATATATTTGGATTATTTACTTATTAATGCTGTTGATTACCAATATATATAATTATTGTATGCTTTAAGTCATTATATTAAATCTATGGTTTCTATATTATTTATGTGTATCATTTAATTGATTTTTTTTTAATAAGTAAAGGCACTTATTTATTTCCAAAATTAATGCATGAATTGTAAATATTACATAACATGTGATTTTAAATAAATATTTTATATGATTCCGAATAATTTTTTGACTATATTTTCATCCTAATGCTTATAAAAATATATTTTGAGTTTAATGATTAGAGTTAAGCTATACTTAAAAAGTATTAAGTATTTCTAAAGAGACCTTTAAAATGAATGAAAATACATTCAACTATTTAAAAAATTGTTGATATTATTAAATCATGTGTGATTTTTAATAAAAGTATTTTTTGATTATTTTTATTTATGGATGATTATTGCTATAGTTATCTTTGAGATATCAGTGAATATACATTTTTAGCTAAATGAGTTTAAGTTTAAAAAAATCAATTATGCTATCCGAAAATTGCTAATTTATTCCCTAAACAGCTTTTTTATACTAAAATTTTTAATATTAAAACTTAAAACTTAAAACTTATACAAAACTTATACAAACTGTATCCCAGTTTTATCATAGGCTGCACGACATAGCATTATATAATTTCTCAACATTCAAAAAATGTTGGCGATTGCTTCAGTATATACGAATAAGTATTTATTTTTTAATATTAATTCTTTTCAGAGATTTCGAAAAAGAAAAAAAAGTTTCATATGTGTATCAGAAATTATTAAATTTGATTTAAAAGATTATGTAAGAACGAAATATAGAATTTAAAATTTTCAATATTTTAAGAGCGTAATATAGTAAATGACTTCATACTAGTTTTAAATAAATGCAATAATGTTTTCATGTCCACATCATAACATAAAAAATTACAATACTTATTTTACTCTGTTTCCAGTCAATTTACTTATTTACATCAAAGAAACTTCTATGACGTCTCGTTAATATTTTTTTGTCATTAATAGAATACCGCCGAGTCAATCTTTTACCTGGCTCTCTCTAAATTAAAGATCGAACAAAGGAGAAATTGTTCATTTTTAAATTCTTTCCCATTCTTTCCACTCTTGTGATGCCAAGAATTCTCCGATTCACTCAGAGAAGCTAGAGAAATTCAATAGGATTTTTAAATGATAGAGCAAAACTGAATGAAAAATTTAATTTTTTAACATAGATGCCGAGATTTCTTCCTTCTGGTAGCGTTATGCATAATGTAGTATTTAAGACCAATATATAGTAAAGTGTGCCTTATAAATGCTTTTCTTTAATAACAAATATAAATTTGTCTGTAATACTTATTTTTTTATTTAATATAATCTCAAATCTAACATGAAATTCCTGAAATCATGTAAACAGACTTTTAATAAAGGATTCTTAGCTTTAATTAGGAAAAATATTAATTTAATTTTAAATGATAGATAATAAATTATAATAAATATATTTGTATTATGTATTTATTAATGCTGTTGATTACCCATATATATAAATATTGTATGTTTTAAGTCATTATATTAAAGTCTATGGTTTCTATATTATTTACGTGTATCATTGAATAGATTTTTTAAATAAGTAAAGGCACTTACTTATTTCGAAAATTAATGCATGAATTGTAAATATTAAATAACGTGTGATTTTAAATGAATATTTTATATGATTTATAATAACCTTTTGACTATATTTCGTCCTAATGTTTATAAAAATATATTTTGAATGTAACCTAATTTTTAATAATTAGAGTTAAGCTATACTTAATAATTAATGAGTATTTCTAAACAAACCTTTTAATAAATGAAAATAAATTCACCTATTTAAAAAATTGTTAGTTGATAGTATTAAATCATGTGTGATTTTTAATAAAAGTATTTCTTTGATTATTTTTATTGATGGATGATGATTGCTATAGTTATCTTTGAGATATCAGTGAATATACATTTTTATCTAAATGAATTTCAGTTAAAAAAAAGCAATTATGCTATCCGAAAATTGCTAATTTATTCCCTAAACAGATTTTTTTATACTAAAATTTTTAATATTAAAACTTAGAAGTTATACAGACCAGTTTTATCATGGGCATGCACGACGAAAAAAAAGTTTCATATGTGTATCAGAAATTATTAAACTTTACTTAAAAGATTATGTAAGAATGAAATACAGAATTTAAAATTTTCAATATTTTAAGAGTTTAATATAGTCAATGATTTGAAACTAGTTTTAACTAAATGTAAATAAGGTTTTCATGTCCACATCATAACATAAAAAAAATACAATACTTATTTTACTCTGCTTCCATTCAATTTACTTATTTACATCAAAAAAAGTCTATGACATTTTGTTAATATTTTTTTAGTTTTTAGGAGAATACCGCAAGTCAATCATTTTCCTGGCGCTCTCTAAATTAAAGATCGAACAAAGCAGAAATTATTCAGTTTTAAATTCTTTCACATTCCTTTCACGCTTGAGATTCGGTGAATTTCCCGATTCACTCAGGGAAGCTAAAGAAATTTAATAGGATTTTTAAATGATAGAGCAAAACTGCATGAATTTATTTTTCTTAACATAGATTTCCAGGTTTCTTCCTTCTAAAAGCGCTTTGTAGAATGTAGTATTTAAGGGAAAATTACTGTAAATTGTGCCTCATAAATGCTCTTCGTTAAAAGCAAATGTAAATTTATCTGTAATACTTATATTTAATTAATATAATCGCAGATCTCACATGATGTTTCTGAAAACACGTAAAAAGATTTGTAAAAAGTAAGATATTTAGTATTCAGTATATAAAAATTTTTAAGTTACAATTACAAAAAGTTACTTTATTCTTTTTCATTCAGAGTACTTATTTACATTACAGAAGCGTCTATGACGGTTCGTTAATATTTATGTAGTCATAAGGGAATACCGTCAAGTCAATCATTTACAAGGTGCTTTCATAATTAATGAGCAAACAATAAAGAAATATTTCGGTTTTAAATCCTTTTGCATTCTTTCATATAATCGAAAATTATTGTGAATTATTATGTTAAAGTTATAATAATTGCTTTATTATAATTCTTCCCATTTCACTTGTTTACATTAAAGCAACGTCTATATGGCGACTTGTTAATAATTTTTAGCCATTCAGAAAATACCGTTCTTTACCAATTTTTCCCTAAATTAAAGATCGAACAAAAGTGAAATATTTCAAATTAAAATCCTTTCACATTCGTTTATATATAATCGAAAACTATTATATGAATTATTATGTTAAACTTCTAATACTTATTTTATTCTGTTTTCATTCAATTTACTTATTTACTTATTAAATTTACTTATTTACATTAAAGAAAAATCTATGACTACTTGTAAATATTTTTGTAGTCATTAAGAAAATACCGTCCAATCAATTATGGACCAGGTTCCTTCTAAATTACAGATCGAATAACAGAGAAATATTTCGGTTTTAAATTCTTTCGCAATCTTTCATATAATCGAAAACATTCATATAATCGAAAAATGTCATAAGAATTATCATGTTAATGCTATAATACTTACTTATTATGATTCCATTCAGTTCACGTATTTACATTAAAGAAATGTCTATGACGGCTCGTTAATATTTTTGTAAGTCATTAAGAAAATACCATCAAGTCAATCATTTACCAGATGCTCTCTAAATTAAAGATCGAACAATGGAGAAATATTTCGGTTTTAAATTCATTCACATTCTTTCCACACTTGGGATTCCGTAAATTTTCCGATTCACTCAGGGAAGCTAAAGGAATTTAATAGGATTTTTAAATTATAGATCAAACCTGAATGAAGAATTAATTTTTTTAACATAGATGCCCATACTTTTTTCTTTCTGAGAGCGATATGTAGTATGTAATATTGAAGGCAAAAATATAGTAAATTGTGCCTCATAAATGATTTTCATTGATAACCACTATAAATTTATCTGTAAAACCAATTTTTAATTAATATAATCACAAATCGGACATGATGTTCCTGAAAGCATGTAAACAGATTTTTAAAAAGGCACATGTTTAGATTTAATAAGGAAAATTATTAATTGATATATTAAAAGAATACATAATTAAATATACCAAATATGTTTGGATGATTCACTTATGAATGCTATTAGATACCAATGAATATAAATGAAAAATTGTATGGTTTAAGTCATAATAATTACGTCTATGATTTCTACATTATTCATGTGTTTCGTTTAATAGATTTTTTTAAATAAATAAATGCACTTACTTATTTCGGAAATAAATGTATGAATTGTAAATATATTACATAACGCGTAGTTTAAAATAAACATTATATATGATTTAGAATAATCTTTTGACTATATTTTGATTCTAATGTTTATAAATATGTAATTTATGTGTAGCTTAATTTTCAATAATTAGAATTCAGTTATCTTTAATAATTAATGATTATTTGTAAACAGACTTTTGATATGAATGAAAATATATTCAGCTATTTAGAAAATTGTCAGTTTGTATTATTACATGATGTGAGATTTTTAATAAACATATTTGTTTGATTATTTTTATTTAAGGTATATGATTGCGATAGTTTTCGTTGAGATAACAGTGAATGTACATTTTCATCCAAATGGATATCAGTTTAAAAAAAAGCAATTAGTCTATCTGAAAATTGTTAATTTATTCCCTATGCCGATTTTTCCATACATAAATTTTTAGGTAAAGATTTAGGTAATTATTAATCCATAAAATAAGGGTGATAGAAATATAACGGATGAAAGAAAGGTTCGTTAAAAATTAAAAAATCCATAAATTAGGAAGAAATTATGATAAAGGAGTGCGATATGCAATAAAGGGCTCCCAAAGAAGTTGGATTTTTTTTGCAGCAATAATTTTTTTAGTTGAAAAAGTCACCTTTAGTTTGTGCTTACATCCGAGAGATTCAGCAGAATTATGCAAATTAATCTTGCAATAAAAACCGTAAAACATGAGGGATTTCTCATTCGTTTTCAGAATGATATAATTAAACAATCAACCATTATTTATGAAGTTGATTTGTTTGGAAGGAGAGTCAGTAGCTATTGCGAAGCGAAAATTTCGCATAGTAAAATCTCTAAAAATGAAGAATGGTCCTATATGATGTTCTGAAAAAGCATAGATTGTCAAATGGTTCAAAGATACTGTCTATTTGAAAGTAGACCGCGAAATGGAATACCCTCTACAAAAGATAGAAAACCAACGATTAAAAATGCAAAAATAAAGTATAAAAAGTCCTTCCGGCAATGCCGGGAGAAAGAGGTAGCTTTCATATATTATTTACATATTATTTATTTTAAATTAAGTTATATTATTCAAGCATACGAAGCTCAAATTAGTGAAACCCGATTTTAGAAGATTGAATGCTAGTTTTTGTCAATACTGATAATTAATAAGAATTTTTAGAAATTAGTCATATTTTATTCAACCTGGTTTTATTTTCAGCGATTTAGAAACTCACCAAATTCCACGATATCATGAAGTGTATGCCATTTTAAAGCAACATGATGGATAAAACAAACAAATGAGCTTGGTCGAAATCTTAATTCATGTGGACATGCACTCTCATATCGAAAACGATTAATATATACGAGCGCTGTCGTGAGCAAATTGATTCTTTAAATAATGTCATCCACATTAGAAATTCAAACTGCTATATCTCAGGCGGTTTTGAGATAAAGACAAAGCAAAAAATACTCCTGAATTCATTATTAAGATAAATACATTCGAAAGAATCATTTTTCAACTCGTAATTTTTTATTTGTACATCATTATACATTTAAAAGATTTTTGACAAACTTAAATAGCCGCCATTTTGAAACAAGATGGTGGATGAAGTTGGTTGGTGAACTCTATCAAGACATTGATATGTACTATGTACACACGGTGTTATATCCAAATCAGTTTATAAATACTCGTATTATCACGTGACAAATTTCAGATCGTTTCAAAATGTCAACCACACTGGAAGTTGAAAGTGCTATAACTCAGCGATTTTTCAAGATATAGATGAAACAAAATATGCCTTGGAACCTTTGTATCATAGTCAAACACACAAAAGAAAAATCTTTTTCAATTTCTCATCTTTTTGTACCTAATTTTAAATTTTAATTAAAATAATTAAATGGCCGTCATTTTGAAACAAGATGGCGGATGATGCTGGCTAAAGAACACGGTCGACACATTTGTATGTTCTATGTACATAACAAGTTTCGTTCAAATCGGTTCATAAATACGTTAGTTACAGCATGACAAATATCAGATCGTTTCAAAATGTCAGCTATAAGAAAAATTCAAAGTGCTATAACTCAATCATTTTTTTAAGATATAGACAAAATATAAAGTGTTCCGGAATCGTTGTTTTAAGTTCTAACAGGAAAAAGAAAATTATTTTTCAACTTTTAATTTCTTCGCATTTAATTTAAAATTTATTTTTTTTTTAAATTTTAAAGGGCGGCTGTTTTGAAACAATGTGGTTTATGATTCTGGCTAACGAACTCGGTCGAGACATTTGTCTGTACTATGTGCATATCAAGTTTCTTTCAAATACGTTCACAAATACGTTAGTTACAGCATGCCAAAAATCAGATTGTTTCAAAATGTCAGCCATAAGAAAAATTCAAAGTGCTATAACTCAATCATTTTTTAAGATATAAACAAAATAAAAAGTGTTCTGCAATCGTTATTTTAAGTTCTAACACATAAAAGAAAAATATTTTTCAACTTTTAATTTCTTCGCATTTAATTTAATTTTTTTTAATTTTTTTTTTAATTTTAAAGGGCCACCATTTTGAAACAATATAGTGGATGATGCTGGCTAAAGAACTCGGTCGAGACATTTGTATGTACTATGTGCGTACCAAGTTTCATTCAAATCCGTTCACAAATACGTTAGTTACAGCATGACAAAAATCAGATTGTTTCAAAATGTCAGCCATAAGAAAAATTCAAAGTGCTATAACTGAATCATTTTTTAAGATATAAACAAAATAAAAAGTGTTCTGGAATCTTTGTTTTAAGTTCTAACACGTAAAAGAAAAATATTTTTCAACTTTTAATTTTTTCGCATTTAATTTTAAATTTTTAAATTAAAAAAAATTAAATGTCCGCCATTTTGAAACAAAAACAATAACTTTGTTATTTGAAATGTAGCCAAATATGCATGCCATTTTCTAAAAGTAATTTTCTGTAGTGTTGAATTCAAAATTTTTCATTAAATAATTTTTTTTTTAGCTATTTCGGAGACAATGAATAAATACCCACTGTATGTAACTAAATTCAAAGTATGATTCATAATATTTAAAGCAAATATTTATTTATTAAAGTTTTTAGAAAAGCGTATTTAGATGAGGAATCCTAGTTTCCTAGAAAAAGTTTAGTATCTTTAGAGATTTTATTTATAGTGTAGAAGATACTGTACCTAAAATTTTTCTATGTCACAGAACTTAGAACATAAATTTTATTAAAAGAATAAAGAAAACTCCCTCTTGTCACCAATATTATGTTCATTTAATTAGGTTCCCTTCTTTTTTACAGTAAAAATAACAAGTTGAAAATTGCACGTGGAGCGTAGCAAATGAGGTGCATTCGTACGACAACGAAGTTTTAAAAATAATCAGATTTTGCTATTATAGTAGACAGTACTTCGGACACAGTATAGTGGTCAAAATCTTTTTTGTGTTCCTGTAAATATACAGGAAATAACTTTTATTAAACTTCAGCAACGTATATTATATTCATAAATGTGAAATAGTTTAATGTAATTAAAACACCCCCCAAATAATGTTTTCCCGTATAACATTATGTAGTGGAATACTTTTACGAAGCCCTGTAATATAATAATAAATATTCTTTGGATTACAGATTGTACAGAATGTATTTTTTTAGTATATATATACTTTATAGGTTCATGTCAATTTTATTATGTTCGAATGAGGGTAACACCATTAAAATGCATTTGAAACTTTTTTCTCCACTGACCGTAATATAATGGAATACTTTTGATTGTCTCTGTAATTAATGTACGCATCCCATTTTCATAAAATTTGAAATGACACAATTATGTATTAATTATATATTTTAATTTTCAAACGATTAAAATGTATTTGAACTTTTTTCCCCATTGACCGTAATGTAACGGAATGCATTTGATTGTCCCTGTAATTAATCTAAGCATTCGATTTTCATAAAATTTGAAATGACACGACAAAATTATGTAATAATTATATATTTTAAATTTGAAAACTATTCGTTCGGATAGTTTTTGCGTTGTTATATGCGGACAGACTTACGGACGGATAGACAGACGGGCGGACTGAACGACAACTATAGATGCTACGTATTTACATAATTACGAACGCACTTAAAAACAGCATTTTTCTTGTCAAATTGATACACTAGATAATTATTTACATTAATATTTTATTGAAAAACAATTATTAAAATTATCTCAAGTTACTTTATTAAGATCAGTATATATGGACAATAAATATTGCTCCCAAATTCAATTAGCCTTTATGGATAGAATTTTAAGGAACATAACAAAACCTTACAAATTACTTTTAAAAATAGGATATACAGGGTGTTTCAGTTAAACGTTTCAGAACTCTTAAGAGGGGTAGAGTGCATCTTGACGACTCGAAATCATATAGCATTGAGGGGTCACAAATGCTTTCCCGACGCCCAAGTTGGCGTTGTGCAAAAGTTCCGAGCTTTAATGTAGGGAATCGTAACCCGACGTATCATATCTTGATTTTTATTTCTGGGGTCGTATGAAAACGCTGGTTTATTATACCCCTGTTGACAATGCTAAGAAGCAGATTGCAAGAATCCGGACAGCTGCCGGAGAAAATAGAGATATGCCTGGAGTATTCGAGAATATTCGGATTTCCATGCGCCGGAAATGTAAGGTGTGCATTGTAGTAGACGGCAGAAATTTTGATCATTTACTTTGATCCATGTACCTTTTGTTTTTTACATGTATTAATAAAACGATTTTTCACTTACGGTGTCTTTCCTTTATGGTGCTTCTGTGTACATCACCGCTTCAGGAAAACATTTCCGACCCCAAATTGCTATATGATTTCAGACCAAAATGAACGCTGAAATTATAACACCCAGTCTCTGAATTTTTTGTCATGTGTGGATTCTAGCATCGGAAAGTGCACTTCGCAGCCAGATTATTAAAGTTCAGTTTAGATTTTTTTAAATTTAAACTTACTGGTTATGCGGATATTTGCAGCTTTGAACGCAACAGAACTGCCTTTTTAGAGGCTATTTGGAAATAGACACCAATCCGCTGCAACGAAGCAACCAGTCAATGAGATTAAGCGGTAAATATAGTATTTAGGGTCTTCATTTCATGGCTAAATGCTAGGAACAAATTGCACATGCATTTGTTAAATTTTCCTGTTTTGATGATTTTGTTTTTCCTGCTTCATTTACAACCGCTCTTCAAAATCCATCCATGGAATGATCCAAAAAGTTTTTTGAATTAGGTAATTACTCATTTTAAGTTTTCTTAGTGATTGTTAAGATGTGCAGCGCACGTGGCGCGCGTTCTCCGAAGACTTTGTTACGAGTAGGTCTCATCGAAGAAACGAAATTTAAAATAATTCAATTATTGCATTATTTTTGTTGTTCAAACCAGGTAAAAACAACGACTATATTTCTTTATCCTTCCAAAACGCGGTTTTCGTAAAAGAAATCTTACTTTCGTAAAAGAAATCTTGTTCCTTTTGAGAAAATTTAAAATATTCTAAAATTTAAAATATTCATCAGATAAAATTTTATTTTTTTTCTACTTTAGTATGACTGAAGATTTTAAACATTCGCACTTTGTTAGGAAACATGTGTTAACCCGTGCAGCTAACCAATTGATATAGAAAAAAAATCTTACCTTTAAATTTCGATTCCTCCAATTCCATATCATGGACTATGTTTTACATGTGTACATGATGTATCATTGAACATTATATTAAAGCAACATAAAATTAACGCAAAAGGGACAATTCTAAATAACTCTTAAATGAACTTTTGCTTCTTACGAAATAATACCATACTTTAGTATCTGTCAGGGTGAAAACAATGAAAAAAATATTTTTATCTGGTCGCTAACTATTATTTCAAAGAAGGTTTTACTGTAAATATTAATTGATACTAGATGAATTTTTCTTAACATCGTACTTCATACAGATTTTTTTTTAACCACCCGTCATACGTAAAATATTTCTTTCAAACCAAATTAAAGGTAATCTGTTAAGATACAAGCGATAGGGAGTGTAAAAAATCAAATTTCACCTTAATAGTTTGATTTGCATAGTAATCCTTCTGACTGCACTTTGAAAACTTTTATTTAAAGAAAGATTTTGTACTGGTATGTTCCATTTTTAAAGGGGCTCAGGAGTGGAAAACTTTTCAAAAAATCGATTTTTTATGATCTAGTTTGATTATTCAATTAATTCTTAACCCAATGCAAAAAGCCGTATAAAAATATTTACATTTTTAACGGATTTACATGTATTTATGTATCAACACTTTTATAGCCGCACCTATTTAATTTAAACTTTAACTCGCGTTTTCTCAAAACTTGATTTTTGACGAATAACACCAAAATTTAAAAAAAAATATTTGATGTAATTTTTTTTTTTTTTTTTGCATTTGTATAACATCATTATCTACAGAATGAATTAATATCGTTTAGATATTTAAATATTTTGATTATTTTTAATGAAAAAAAATTGAATTTTTTAGAGTTTTTTCCAATTTTCCAATTTGTTTTTTGAATAATGCTGTTTTTTAGTTATAGTTATATCCTTAATTCATTCTATAGAGTAAAGTTTCCGGATCCTTTTATAGCAAAAATTTGGTTCTTATGTCAATTCACCGTTACGATATTTTGGTGTTGGCGATATAACACATAAGTTGTTTTTTCGAAAATTGTGTTACATAAATGTTGCTATATTTCTTATTATATTACATTGAAGTACTTCATTTTATAATTTTATAAAACTACAAACATTCCTTTAAAATATCAGAAAGTTTAAGTTAATGAATACTTCTGTTTTTATATGGACTGCGAAAGCTCTGTTTACATGTTTTTTTGTATCGATCAACCCCTAAACCCCCTTAAAGTTTCTCTTTTCTAAGCATTTAAAAAAAATTCTGCACAAGATTTCCGGCATTAATAAGCATAAATTTAATAATGAACTAATGCATGAAATACGGGTGATCCAAAAGTCAGGACGAACTTTAAAAATGAATAACTCGAAAACGAATCAAGATACAAAGATACGGTTTGCACCAAATGGATGGAAAAGAAACCGGATTTTGTGTGACAACGAAAAAAATAGTTTGCCGTTGACATCCAAAAAATGACACGGTAGTGTTTTTTGCACCAAAAGATGATTTGCAAATGAAAAAATGTTGACAATTTCCAAGTCAGCTTAGTTACAGTTAATTAGTACAACAGAAAATGTTCAATGTGCTGTCCCTCATTCATAAGTGCAGCTGTGAGACTAGGCACTACACCGTTCACAGCATTTAGTAGCATTTCTTGCTTTATGACAGACACGTTTTGGCGGATGGCATCTTTCAATGCTGCTAGTGATGCCGTTGGTCGCCAATAGAACAATATTTTTTTGTTGTCACACAAAATCCGGTTTCTTTTCCATCCATTTGGTGCAAACCGTATCTTTGTATCTTGATTCGTTTTCGAGTTATTCATTTTAAAAGTTCGTCCTGACTTTTGGATCACCCGGTATTTCGTTATAATATGTTTAATAAAATAGGTTGAACAATGATTTTTAATTTTATAGAAAGCTAATTGATGTACGTGAATATAGAATGCATAAGTTAAGAGTTTGTGTAGATAGGTACGTCTGTTTGTGAATAATTAATTCTAATGTTCTTGATCATGGGAACATTTAAGCAGATTATAGCAATGACTGATATAAAAGTTGAAATCTGTGTTTAGTTTAATTTTAGAATAAAACGTGTTTGGTCAGGCGCTAAATTTTTAAGACAATTATGATAATTAAGACTTTATTTCAATAGGCTTTTTCTTTAATAAAGTCTTAGATTAAAAATACGTAATTATTGTTTAAATGAATATTATTTTATTATATATATGTGATTTTTTAAAATTAAAAGTGCTATTATAGATTTTACTTTATTGCCAAGGAATATATGGATATGTTGACATACATATCCATATTTCTCCGGGAATTACATTTATTATATATTTTAAATAATAATAACAGTATTTCATCCTCCTCAATCTTGAGACAAATATTACGAGGAACTACAAAAAATAGCTTAAAATCACCATAAATCATCTTCAAAGATGTATAAACCTGTATATCGATACTTTTGATATGCATGTATTTATTGAAAATAACATAGTATTTTATTTAACAATTTTAAAAGCATCGCTATATAATAAAGGGCAGTGTAACGCATAATGCGCCAAATGTAATTATCCCCTCAAAAACTGTCACTGGAATTGATTCTGATGCTCCTACCGAAACAAGTATGTCATTTATGTGCATCCAAAGCTTGACAGCAGAAACAAAAATTTGCTAACAAAAGGGAAAAAATTACAATAATTCTCTTTCTTCGGGAGGGGGGCGCAAATAATACAATTTCAATGTGATGTAAGTTAAAATTATTAATTATTAGTATTACTTTAATAGTTGCGGCAGATTTTTTAATTATTCAGTTTGATTGCATGTTTGACAAAATTTTGATTTATTAAAAAATCTTTTTCTTATTTTTTTTTCACGGTATATAAAGACGTAAGGCCTGGTTTATCCAGAAGTAGTGTAAATGCTAATAGTATGTTCATTTGAATATAAACTAGCCGAACTTTACTCTTCTAAACGCTTCCATATTGACAATTGTTTTATGAGATTTCAAATTTATGTGAAGAACACTGTTTACATCTACACCAGTATAAATCAATTTAAAGTATGTATTTAGTGACCCCTACAGGGGGAACTAGGACTGAGGAGGATAAGTCTTATGTTGTGTAACTGTACACACATGTTAATAGTGTAGTGCAAATATAGAGTTGAAACTGTACCTGAAATTTATAAAATTTTGTATGTTGAATGATATTTCAACAAATAATGCACCGTAACTTAAAAAAAAACAATTTTTCCAAGTTTTTATACAAAAATTAACTATTAGCCAGGCTAGTAACCATTATATGAGAAAAGCAAATTTTATTACAATTAAATATCCATAAATTTATGAATTTCATTTTGTTCATTTATAAAATCTTTACACAGTTGTTATGCTCCAGCCTTTCTTTGATTGCTGAGGATCCGAAACATCTTTTTCCATTGTTGGTACTACTGGAGTTGCAACCTGGAGTCCCAGGATGTCTTTCTTTTTCAGTCCAGTATCCCCTTTCGACAATGATTCGTCTCCTATATCAGGATCTTTTAATATTATTGGTTTTTCACTAGACGTTAGCAGAGGAGTCGAGGATTTGGACTGAGATGTTGTATTTTGGTTATCCTTCTGATCCGCTTTTTGCATAAATGTTAGTGTGTCTTTATTTTCATCCTCTTTGCTTCGAATCTCAATATACTGGCTTTGAAAAGTACACTGGGAAGGATCTGAAGGCGGCCGGAACGTTGAATAAGTGCTTGTCCTTAAACCATCATTTACTAAGGCACATTGATTTGTTGATGAAGGTTTCCTCGTGGTTATAACACATTGTTCCCCTATTTCAGTGGCACCACCAAACGTAGTTAGGACAGGATTGGTCAATATTTCTTGGCTAGTTGTGTTAATTGTAAAAAATGCTTGTTTTGTTGGCTCTAAAATGTCTGGTGGTGTCTCTTGCATCACACCTAATTCAAAAAACTCATTTCGAGTTTCTTGTCCATCCGGTCCCATTTCCTGCACATCTTTGATATGAAGTTGACTACTTCTTGGGCTATCGTCTAGTGTCTGCAGCTGAAATGGAGGTGACAATGGATCATCAGAGTTTTGGTTTGAATTCCAATGAGGGTCGTCGGGGTCAAGAATTGTTTCACCAGACTCACCTCCAATAGTTCCAAGATCTTTAGGTCGCGAAACAACAAGTGGCGATCTTTGATGGTGCACGGTGAAATCGCGCACAATCGAAGCAGCAGCTGACTTTTCAACTAGAAGGTGATCTACTTCTTTCCATTCGATGTCATCTGGACACATCTGGAAACGAAGTTTACGAAGTTTTTCCATCCTCACGTCTACTTCGATTGTATCTGTCATTTTCGAACTGCAGTAAGTGTCACTTACTATCTCAGGTTTCAAAAAACCTAAAAGAAAATAAATGTACAATAAATATCAGGGATTCATGTTTTTAAAAAATCAGATATATTTATGGTCTTTTGATTCCGTGTAATGCAAATTGTATAAAATGTCATTTTTTAAAAATTTTCTGTGATTTAAAGAAAGTTTATTTGTACATATTTTCATTTTTGTGTCTATATATTTTTTTTAATTTATTATTATTATTATTATTATTATTATTATTATTATTATTATTATTATTATTATTATATGTCAAAACTCTACATGAAGTTGTAAAAAAATAAATACGCTAATTATGTTCCATATTTCAGATTAGTATGGTAAAATAAACTAAATAAATACATGTATATATACAGGGGGATTAAAAAAGTAGACAAATTGATATGACAAATCAGGCATACGTGGATAATAAAAAATCACATAGGAACATAGGGCCTCAAACTACTTATTGAGTCTCAAATACAGAGTGTTTCATCCTAACTCAATTTGGGTTGACGGTAATAAATTTCAGAAAACTGCTGTATGTTACAATAAAACATTTAACGGACATTCTCACATTTATTTTAAATGTGATAACACCAAACAAAAGTGGTGGAAGTTTGCATTATTCGCACCAGCAACATGCAGCTGGCATTTTGGACTGTGATAATGAGTTTATACGGTATCATCGATTGTTTGAGCAACATGTTTTCAGATCTTTTCGTAATGTTATCATATTTCACACAAAATAAGGTACATATTGTTGCCTTTTCATTAGAATATTTTTATTTTCAAACCGGGTGTAGATAGAATGAAACACCCTGTATTTGTGACTCAATAAGTAGTTTTCGTCGCTATGTTGTTATGTGATTTTTTATCCTTGTTGTAAGCATGATTTGTCAGATCATCTTGTCCACGTTTTTCTTAATCACCATATATATTAAAAATATTTAGGAACGAAGGTACTATTAATGAATTTGTCATATGATACATTTTCAAAAAGTTACATTTTACAAGATGCCTCTAACCAAAATGTAAACATTCGAAAAATATAACTTTGCTTCAGGAAAATAATTATATAATCGTTCATATCTGTAACTTAATTATTTATGAAATTATGAATTTAATTATTTATGAAATTATGAATTTAATTATTTATGAAATATTAAAACTATACCACTATTAGAAACATATTATAAACGTAAATGCGTGAGATATTGTAAAATGAAAGGAAAAACGGACCATAATGAAAAAATAATTGGCATTTAAAAAAATTCATGCATGAAGTATGAATAAAGTAACACAAAACAAAACAAATCATTACAATATCATTATTTCGAGACTTCTGGGATGTATCTCAGGTGAACGAAACCCTTTGAAGATTCTCTGTCAAATAATTTTTTTTGTGTGTGTGGAGTTAATCTTCGATTATTTTAAAGTACATTTATTTTTCAACATGAATTCTGACAATATTTTAATTAATCTGTTTAAGATACAATTTTTTACGTCGTTGACACAAGTCTTATCTAATAAATACCATATTAAATGTGTATATTATTTATTTATTTATTTATTTATTTATTTATTATAATTTACTTTTTTCTGGCGGAATTTTTTTATACAATGTAAATGGGATGTAAGTAAGATTTTTCCTTTATTATTGCACATTTATATTTATGGATACACTTATGCAGTTTTTGAAATGATTTTGTTGGAGAAAACAAAAATGAAATCCGGTAGACTCCCTCAAATACGCAAACCTTCGGACCAGAGTTTGTGTGGATTTTAGAATTTTGCGATTTCCCGGTTATTGTTTTCTTTACATTTTTTAAAAAGTCATTTGATTATAATATTGCAATCAAAATTACAATGAATATTTGCAATATAGGAAATTAAGTTATATAATTAAGTAAAGTTAGAAACTAAAATGATGATAAGTACATTAATTTTAAAATATGATAAAATTTTTAAAAGATCAAGAAAATAAAGTGTTAATTTAAAAATTAAATATGCAGAATGAATATGATACATTTCTTTGTATCATTTAATTAATCCTTCCTCATAAATGTACCCTACTAAATCACATCAAAATCATAATGTACGAAAATTTTCTTTTAGGTTTAGCCAGTTTTAATAACACAAAAACTCGATTATGACACACACACACATATGTATATACATATATATTTATATATTTTGTGAAAGTATTGTGATGACCAGTGATATCTGAAATATCTTGCATGTTTACAGAAACAAATTTATGTTCTCTTCATCAATGAACATAACTTCAGCAGTATTATTGAAAATTACTTATTAAAATAAGGTGGTCTGGTGTAATAACGACAGGCGGGGTAAAAACGATAAGTGCTAATATTATGCATGATTATGAAATAATCTGGTAAATGACACCCATGTGCTTTGCGCAGAAGGGTTTTGAGTCATATAAATCGCAAAAAACAGCTTCAAGTTAATTTGTTTCTTTTTTAGGTCTTATTATTTTTACAAGCAACTAAAATTAACGCTTGATCTAAAATTTGCCAGATGCGTTTTCTGATGTGAAGACTATTTTTTTTTTATCCGGAAATACTTTGTTAATTACATAAATTTGTAGTACATTCAACGAACTTTCAAAATGTTGTTGAAGATTTTGAATATCTTCTCGAGAAAATTTGTAATTTAAAATGTACAGCGCAATAACTATAACGGGTAATAACGCCAATCCTTGGCAATAATACCCCAATTGATTCCCTACAGTGGCTGAGCTATATCCTAAATACTGATTCAAATAAACACAGTTAAAATACTATGCAATGTTTCTAATAATTTTATTTAGGCGGTCCTTTTTAAGCAAAAAGAAGCTCACGGTCTGATATTTTTTTGCCTCATCCTCCCCCCCCCCACACACACACACCACACCTTTATTTTTTTCACACTTTCACAAAAAATTGCTTCAATAGCTTAGAATGCAATTTGTCAATTTCTAAGTTTGTATTTTTAGAATTGGGCAATCTAAATGGAATTATTCCGTCTTATTTCATAGTTTTGTTTGCATGGCGTTATTACCCATATAGGTGGATAATAATGCCAAATAGCATTGATCAAGAAATCACGCCATTACATTTTATTAATACGTATCTATGTTAAATTATTTTTTAATATAGATAGTCAATGAGTTGCTGTATAAAATCATATATTTGTTTGAAAAATACAATCTAAAACTGAGCCGTGAAAATTGGTAGAATATTAACATGGCGTTATTACCCCAGGGTACCTTACATACCGAATGGTATAAAACTAAAAAACTCTGTAATTTTGCCCCTATATTTGATCTGAAATTTGCGAGGGTGTGCCGATTTTTGGCGTTCTTAGATTTTAGATTTACTGAATTGTGGAAGCTTACTTATCGGATTTTCATAAGATGGATTAATTATTATTTTGCAATCCTCAGCTACTTTGAAATTCGAATAAGCCCAATTTCGTTTATATAATCATATTTTCTGTCTTAAGACTAAATTCTATTTTAATATTTTTAGATACCATTTTTGTAATTCACATAAACTTTTAATCTTGAAATTATAAGTCCTTTATAACGAATTTTAAATTATTTTTCTAAACTGTATGCAGGAAATACTCATTTTTAATTTAATTAAAATGCGCAAATATTTTATGTACTTCTGATCTTTGACATTTGATTTTACTAATTAATATGAGAATTAAGATATGCCATAAAAATTTTACTTAAATCTATCTTAATAAATTTTAGTTAACTATAATATACTTGTAGATTCTGAATATAAGAATGACATTAAATAATAAAAAAATACAATATTAACACTTAATTGCGGTTAGCGGCCTCATAGATCACAGCATTTTTCACAATTTAACTTGTAATTTACTGTTTATGAATAGATAATGTTTATTTATTTTTGTTTTTGTTTTGAGACCCAAAAAATATTGCTGGAGAATTCTATACTGAAACTTGTAAAAACAACACAATAAAAGCATTTCCATGCCAGAATACGACTAGAGTTATACACAATACTTCCCAAAAATCTACTATTGAGCTACATTGACGATACCCTCTAAGCATTTAGAACTCTTATCAGTAATGTCAATAGCCTTAATTTAGATCCAGAATTCGGATTTTTTTAGTGTGTAGGATTTAAACCGCTTTGTTTAAATTATAAAATTCTACTAATAAAATTTCAATTTACTAATAATATGCTGGCGAAATTTTCTAAAAGTTCCAAAATTAATATATATCTAGACGGATTTTAATTGTAATAGGCTCGTACATAAATTTTTGTATAGCAATAGTGTTCTATGTGTTAATGGAGCATTCATATTCGATTACGTGTTCTTAAAGACCGCTTCACAACATCTATGAAACAATTTTTTGTCAAAACAACAAATTGCCAACATAAACGATATATATATATTTGTTTCATTATAAAAAAAATAAAACATAAAATAATATGTAACTCTTAGATACATACTTTGAAATGATCCAGTCCTCCCTTTCAACCTTGGTTCCTGAAAAAAATTGATGGAAAAAGTACCGCTTTTCTACAAGTTCAATAAAAAAATAATGAAAATAATCGTGCAACTTTATGCGTCTAGTTTTTATCACATGTTTTTATTTTTGAACTTTTGCTTTATTTGGCACGGTACTATTTTTATTTATTTACTTAATAGGATATTTTCTTTTATTGTAACTTGACATAATAAATAATGGTGAATTAAAAGTTTTATAAAATTACAAAAATTAAACTTCCGTGCTTAATTAAAAATATTTCGTAATTAATTTCTAGTTCGCATAATTTTATTGTTATTTTACAGATTTATCAAAGTCAAACGTGTACTGAAATTTCAAAACGAAGAAATTCATAAATACCAGTATTTTCTTGTAGAAAATCTTTTCTTAAATATGGCAAAACATCGCGCGTTTAACCTAGATTTATTTTTCTTTAAAAATTATTGATATTTGCCATAAAAAATCCCTGAAAGGTACGACCTATGTTTTTATAGATACAATGCATTGTGGTGTCTAAACTCATTCATAATATTTATTTGAAATATATGGTCTTTGTTTATCCTTCATAAATAAAATAAATTTGTGTCACAAAATAACAATTAATCTAATCCATGTAGATAAAATTCTCTTAGATAATGAGAATACATTTGACAGAGAATGATTCTATTATATTTTAATAAAAAAAAATTCTTTTAATAAAAGTGATTACATTTACACGGAAATAGTTCGTATTTCGTCGTATGGTTTTACTATAAATATATAAAAAGAAATTAAAACCAAAAAAGCATGCTGTTATCTTCAGTTCTAAAATTCAAATTTATGTTTAACAATTGGTATTAGCACACTTAGACAAAACATTATACTGCAGTGCCTCTGGTTAACTTAAGAAGCATTGTGTGAATCGTTGATTTCATCCTGATTTTTTTTTTCACAGAAAAAATTTTGTGTAAAAAATACAATTTTATTTCAAGCACCTTATTGAAAGTTTTGCAGTGTTTGAAAATTCCATTGACGGAAATCTTAGTTTCATCTACATGATTTATTGCTTGTTACTATAGGAATTTTAAGTAACTTTCTAATTATTAAAAAGCACCTTTCATATAAGATTATAGTATATAAAGATGGATATAAAATATTTATAGTGAATGATTTTTTTCCTTTTCTTTTCTTATTTAAGCTTTGACAATGAAGTCCACCGAAGTGTATAATGCTATGTGCCCTATAGATACAATGCATATCGCCTAGAAAGATCCTTTATTTTATACAAAGAAATAATTACACAGACCAGACGCAGAATTTTTATGAATATATAAGGGCATAATAGCACAAGGAAATTTACAGCACCATAGAATTACATCCGGAAGCTCCAAAAAGTGTGAACAATTTTAATCAAACCCGCATACCCTCTACGCTTTCAAGCGACTATGTGAATTAGCCTTTCAGCCATGGTGCCGCCCTTAAATGCGCATTCTCAATAAAAGTTAAATAGAAGAACGTAGACGAAAGATGCTTTCATTTGTAGAAACGCTTAATGTTTTATTAACTGTCACTTTAAATATGTATGATATAATTATAATTAAGAGATTTCACAAAAATCCAAATTACCTGTTTTTCATCTTCATCTTCAATAGGATGGCCGGACGAGCACAAAGAATGAGCCTTTTAAAGAAATCAAAATACTTTGTTTTAAAATAAGGAAAGGAAAAACCAATTTGTAACATACGAGCGTATGTTAAATTATACTGTTAAAGGTATTTAAATATGTAAACTTACATTTTCACTACATATAGTGTAGGAAAGGAAGACTATAAAACCCTAGAAATCGAGAAAAAATGACATTAGAACATTTCACTCTCAATAACTCAATAAAATAAAAAAAGAATTGTAAATATATATACAATACTATATCTATTGTTATTTTTTTATTTTTTTTATTTTAATTTTTTTAATTTTTAATTTTTTTAATTTTTAATAATAATTTAATTAGTTTTTATTTTTTTTAATTTTTTTAATTTAAATTTAATTGAAGCTTTTTAGCTCACAGGCTATCATAGGAGAGCTAATGTGGCCTGAGAGCTTATGTGACCGTCCATTCTGTATGTATGTACGTACGTGCGTAAAGCGATAACGCATGATAAAAATACCCGACCCACTTGAAATTTTATATATAGGTATATTCTGTTAAGGCGGTTCCCTGATAAGTTTTTGGAGTTCATTCTATTTGTGTAAAAGGGGGAACGGGGGGGGGGCTCATGCCCCTCCCCTTAATTTATATAAATGGGTTTTTCATACAGAACTTTCAGATTTCGTTCAAATCTCTGAATAGTTTTGGAAGTTTTAAAAGAGGGGGGTGAACTCTGCTTAAATAATATAAATGGGTTTTTATTATAATGGGTTTTTCTTCAGATTTGCTCTGAATCTTGAATACAAGTTTATTATACTGTATATCCCTGATTAGTTTAGGGGGTTCAATGATTAAGTGTAAAAGGGGGAATTGAGAGAGCTACTTCCCTTCTTTAATTTGCTTTTCGAACGGAATTAGCCGTTGAAATATAAGGCTCTAATGTACAATTAGTATGTAAAGTCTATGAGCACAATGCTGTCAGTTTAATTGGGCAGATTTCTTTTTTATTTAAATTTTATAAGTGTCTGGTTTGGAATCTTCAGTGTGTGATGCTACATAACGTTTGTAATAATTGCTTATATTAAATAATATTTTTTTTTTCAAGAAAATTTTCCAGAACCACGACACTAACTATATTTTAGAGGTATTATTGTTTATCTTTTTTATTAAAAAGGTGAGCAAAATATTCTATTATTTTACTTTAAGAATAATTTTAATTGACATTTTAAGATTATTATTAATATTATTATTAAGATAATTATATTAATTTTAAAGAAAAAACGAAAAGATGAATGTCAAATATGAAACAAATTTTGCCGAATTGAATTGTCGAAAACTTTGTAATTTTAAATAATTGAATGAATGTGATGATAAAAATAATTCCTACCAAAGTTCCGGAGCAAGCAGCGAATGCATATTTATACATTTCTTCATCATAGTTTATGTACATTATACTTGATGCAGAAGCCAGCAGCAGGAACAGAATAATCACAAGAGATCGGCTTAATAACCTCGATCTAAAAGTGAATATAACAAATGAAATAACATTTTGGAAAATTATATCTAAATAAAACAAGCAAGAAAAATCATGCGGTAAGCATACATTATGAAGCACTTTCCAACACTTCATGAAATCTTTAACAAAACTTCGTCATTTAGAGAAATAAGGATATATAGCCAAATATACCCAAGTATGTATTCCAGTACTTTTGAACAGCCCTGTATTTCATCTGTCAGTTGATATATGGGAAAATTTACTTTATCAAAAAAATAGCTAGTAGCTTGAAATTTCTTTTCCAGGAATTTATACTAGTAGATGGAAACATACTAGAACACATTTGTTCAACCCTGTAGTTTATCTTGTACCTTAATTACACATCGGCATTAAGCTAAAATTTATTGAAAACTAAAACATTTTTAAAACAACTGAAATCACATTCTCATAAATTATCATTCATATGCGTTCATGTACCGAATTCTTTGCGTGGCCCTGTATATCATTTTATCTTTTTCTACAAATATTTCTCAGTAAACTGAGTGCAGTTCAACGTAAAGATGCACAACTTATTTAAGAACCATGTTTCAGTAATTTACGCTCATATGCAGTAACGTTGGCGAGCTCTTTTGAGTAGCCCTGTATATCAACTACAACATTTATACACACCATATAATGTGCATATATTTAATGAAACCTAAATACGCATATCATAATTAAAACACATTTCATCCATCCATCAGCCATCATCGGATACATAAATAGTACTTCGTAAAGAATGTACTATTTGAAATCTTTTGTATCGCCCTGTAAGTGCTATGTACTTCATATTATATAAGACAGTATCGTATAATTTATATTGAGCTTCAGTGACATATATCAATTCTATTATACATGAAAAAGTATAATATATTTAAAATACGTCGCTAACAATCCCCCCCCCCCTTTACTATTGTCTAATGAAATTCTTTTATGCAGCATTGTAAATGAATAATAGCTATATTTTCACTGCATACTTAACATAATGCATATTTTAGAGCATTTTGCGAATCCATATAAATTGGAATATGTTTGACCGGGTGTAACACCTTTAAAATTCATTTGAAAAGATTTTTCCCATAGGCCGTAATGCATCGTAAAACTTTTGACTGTCCCTGTAAATAAAATAATCATGGTAGAAACTTCATTTTCAATTGAGTTTGTGCTATGGAAAACATCAATAGCATATAAAAATTTCATAGCAATCCGAATATATTTACGAGAGTTAGAGCGCGGACGAACAGCTATCTGGCCAGACGGACAGACAAACCGAATGCATAAGCACTTTTCAACTTTGTTGGAAAGTGCTAACAAAAATGATCTAAAATTAAAATGTTCAATAACTATATCTTTGTTTTTCTGTTATTTTTTTTATAAAAGACATGCGTTTTTAGACATGTAGACAAACACTTAAAAAAATAAAAAATGAAGATGACACACCTAATCATATTTTTATTGTGTCTATCTATTTTAGTGTGCAAGCATTGGACAATTTTGGCTAAATGAATATATGGTACAAAACAAATGAATAAAATAATTACTTACGAATAATAAACTTTCATTTAGGTTAAAACATTATAAAACGAATATGATGATTTTCCAAGAAACATATTAGATCATAATAGTTTGAAGATATTATGTTTTCTGGTAAGTGCGCATACACAATGTCCTTTCTTATAAATTGTCATTTTTTAGGTCTTCTGAATATCATTGTAAATGCGCCTAATTGATTCCCGTCACAGTCCGCCCATCCAGTGTTATAGCTGATATTTGACCAACGTTAGTAATTTGGCTAATTAAAAATAAAAAACATTCGCCAAATGAAAAATATATTAGCAAAACAGATTCGCTGTGTAGCACAATAAAAATTATCTTTAATCCTTTAATGTACCCTCTTTATTCAATATGTTTTGAGATAACCTAAGTTTTTATAACTACGACATGATTGTTATTTATCTAATTTCAACTATCCCCGACAAATATATTAAAAATATGTATATTTACATATACAAGAAAAACGAAAAAGAAAAGATTAAAAAAAAACAAAAATTGAGCACTAGCAATTTGGAGAATCTAATCGGTTGTTTACTCGCCAAATGAAGAATTTAATCGCAATTTGGCGCAATGGCGAGTGACAGCGAGAACTCTGCGCTCGTCGCATTAAATTTTTCTGAAATAATCACAGGCGCAATCTACTGTGTAGTTTATATCATGCTAATATCAATATCGCTAAACATTTAGATACTAAAAAAACAAACTTATAATAAATTAATTCTAAATATAAATAATCCTCAGATGAATAAGAATAAAATGCACGCGTAAGACATTCAAATAAAAAAAGAAATACGTATTAGTATTGCAAAAAAAATCTAGTGCTATAGTTTTGAAATATATATATACATATATATATAATTATGAAATCTTACGTTTTGAATTGAGTTATTCGAAAAAGAACATTATGTATTTTGTCCATCGTAGTTAACTTTGAACAGATTTTTTTTGATAAAGTTTATTATTTTACATAATATAATTCATTTGAAAGTAATACCTGGAAAAATGTATTATTTCATAAAATATACAATATTTTTTATGAATGAAATCATATATCTATACGTTCGTAAAGTTTTTTAGCTAATTTCCTGTGTTTACTTTTTCATTTATTTTGTGAATGTGGCAAATGTATTATAGATTCAACAATATGTTGTTTCGCTACAAAAAAACATACTTTTAAATCGATTACTTCTTTTGCCTTTGTATCTTTTCAGCCTTTTTGGCGCTGAGGGTTGGAGATGGGGATTTTTTTTATACGGAAATATTTCTACATTTATATTGTAAGAAAATCATATTTTACATTTTATAATTCAACAAAATATTAAGAATACAATTTAAAATAAAAGTTCTCAGTGGGATTATAAATATTGCACAAAATCCCAGTAAATTCAAAATTAATTAATCCTTCTAAATCCTTCAATCCTTCTAAAATTATTCAAGAATTTATGAAATGATTATGTAAATATTTTAATTTAGTTAAAACAATTTATATAAAATGCTTTAGAATGTTAAATTTTCTTGAATTCATACTTTGGTAGATAAAGGGTTAAGAGATATCGGCAACTATGCTAAAAAGCTTTGGTTAATGAAAAAAAAAATTACGATTTTGTAACTGTGTTTACTTTATGTTGTGTTATAATATTTTTCATGAAATTAATATCTAAACCGTTGTAAATTAAAAGAAACGCTAAATGTGGAAACGTTAGAATAACTATCTACTTAAATTTCAAAAAAAGTGAAGCATGAATAATGGATTTATTAAATATTCAAAACATTTTGTGTTTAAATTTGTTATTATGCAAAAAATGAAAATTTTTAGTAAAATTATCCAACAATGATTACATAAATTATCACACACCTATTCAGAATAGTTAATATCTGAAAAAAAATGGGCATTAATGATACGTAAACTATTTTTTCAAATCCAAGGGAAAAAATGTTATAGCTTATAACAACAATGAAAAGAAGAAAATTTATATTTTAAAAATTAATTTTATTACTTTCAAGAAAGAATTTAAGTAGCTTTCATACATTTTTATTGCGTTTTTTTAAAATGATAATTCCCACAGAAGAAACATTTATAAAAATTAGAAATTACTACGCAAATACAGCTTCAACTACAAAGCAAAAGGGTAAAAAACTTTCTTTTTCTTTGGTTTGTTATTCTTTTTCATTCTTTCACATTATTTCACATAAAAGTAATTTATACAGCGAAATTCATACATAAAAAAATGAATGATGTTAAAACGATTAATGGCTCACCTGTTTATACTCTTTGAATGCTTTGAGGTTTCAAGCTTTTTATGCATTCGAAGTTCGGATTTAACAGTCATTACAAGCATTATTTGCAGCTAAAAGAAATATATGAAAAAATATGCTTACATATATATGTATATAGATACGTATATGTATATTTATATACATATATTAATATTCAATTTCATTTATTTGTACATAAATTCAAAATTGATTAACTTATACTTACCACAGTAATAATAACAACAGACACTGAAAAAGCATAAAAATAATTTGTTTGCATCTGAATCCACCAACTGTAAAGAAAAAAAATAGAAAAATAATGTGTTAATCTATTTTTCACACACAAAAACAATGTTATTAGCAATTAATTCCATTTTTGTATTTAAAAAGCAATACCTATTTAACTTGAACCCCTCTGGAACTTGAGCAGCTAACGTTGCACCTACCACAATCATTGGAATAGCTAAAGAATAAACACGACATCTTAATAATCTCATTTAAAAGTAATAAAACTAATCAAAAATTATTTTCAAAGGTACATAATCAACTGATTTGAGTGCTTTTTGACAGCAAATTAATGTACTAAAGTGTAGTTCTAAGAAAAAAGTAAGCTACTTTAAATCGATTTTAATTACAGTAAATTAATAAATAATGAATACATTTAGAAAAAACTATTCTTTTTTTAAATAGCTTAGTAAATGTTTTTTATAAGTCTAAGTGAACATGTTGTCGATAAAAAAGAGAACATGAGAAAATCCGTTTTGAAGATAATTAGTTATCGATCCGCTCGCCATTGTTGCTTTAAATTCCTAAAAAGTTTGAGTATTGTTATGTGGATTGTTATTTATATGTGAATTAGTAACGCATGTAAAATAGTTCTTCCTTACCCTGAGGTACATATAGAATTCCATGAAAATTTCTGAAAGTTTAATCGAAAGTTAAGTAAAGACAATTTTAAACAATAAATCATATAAAAATTGATTTAAAAAAAATCAAAATGGAAAAAACGAAAATGAAATAACATATATTAAAGAATCAGTTTACAACAACATTTTTTTTTTTTTTTTTTTTTTTTTTTTTATATATAAAATATGATCAAATGGTGAAATGACTGCACTTCAATGAACAACTAAAAGTGCATTTTTTAGAAAAAGATTAATTACGTTTAATAAAAAAGTTTAATAAAACTGATTTTTTTTAAATGCCAATTATTTTTTTTTTTTTTTTGTATTTTGATATCTTTTCATTTTTTTAAATGTGTATTTTACAAGACTGATCATGGATTTTTAGAAACATCTAATATTACATTTAATACAGTTTTTTTATTGATAAGTATAATGTAAAATGATAAAATCTGGGGTTTTTTATACTTTTATTTGAAAGAGTCTGTGCCTCCTACAAGATATGCTCGACAACCATCATTGAGACACCACAGACAATTTAGCAATACTGCTTCTGGTAAGTGCTCCCACGCTGTAGTAAAATGTTTTAAGTACGACATTTTAAATGTATTGTTTTTAAATCTAATATAATTTTCATTGTTTTTTTTCTCTTAAATTAATACTCGCATGAAAGTATGTTTGTTCTTCGTAAGTAACTTAACATTTACAACATTAGTTAAAAAGATCATGTCAAAACATGAAGTAAATCCCTCGTCTAAACATAGTTTTAAATTTGAACTGTTTTGCAATATTATATTGTCATTTCAAATGTGACGCAATTTCTTTTACTTGCTGCTTTTAACACACATTAATGAATTTATTGTTTAAAACTTTTCTTTCTCTTTTTAACATTCACGTAAAAATGTTTTTGTTACAAGAAAGGTTTGTTTGTTTGTTTGTATTTATGTCGGCCAATTATCTACACTGTGGGATATAGGCCCTAAGGGGTAAGATGCCCAATGTGGGTGTCTTTCTAAGGGAACGTAACCCGTATTTACGCAAGGTTCAAAGAAAACCACGAAAAACTCCGAACGGTTAGACCGACGCCGCGATTGGGTTCGAACCCAGCACCTACCGGCTACCAGCTTGGAGGTCAGAACCTCGCGGCCACTGCTTGGGCTTACAAGAAAGTATGGGTTACAAGAAAGGATTTTATTTATTTTTTTAGCTGCCTTATATTGACAACAATATGTAAAAGATCATTTAGAAATAATAAATATATCAAGCAAATATGTATATACATATTAAGTTTTTGCAATATTATTGTTTGACTATTTTAAATATGACATAAGGTTTCCACTTTTAAACGGTTAATGCATTTTATTGAATGCATTATTTTAAAATTTGCCTTCTTTCCTCTTTTAATATTCACATTCAAATATGGTTTTATGAAATAACTTTAAAAAATTTTCTCTTTTAACTCGTAATCATTTAATTCTCATTTAGACAATTTAAGCTTTTCCTTTATGGATTTGTAATATATAAATTAGTAATCTCTCAAAATAACTATGATTTATCTAAAAGGTTCATCTTGTGATTTATTTCACAGAATAGAAAGTCAATTAAATGAAAGTAATGAAAATCAATTTCTTTTCTCAAAATTTGTCTTTTTTAGCTTCTCTATTTGCAGTTCAAAACGAAAGTTCAACATTGTTACCAAATGAAACACTTCATGTATTTCATTTACGGAATTGTACGTTTAAAAATTTGTTTGTTAAAATAATGGCGATATTTCCCTTATGTTTGAATTTTGAAAGTAATTAATCTTTTGAAAGACATAATAATAAACATCCTTTCACAAAATAAGTGTTTTTATTCATTAATGCTCAACATTTTTTACACTTATTTTAATTCTTCGACAACAGTTTTTTTTCATGTAATAATTTTGAGTTTTTTAATAGCTCCAAATTAGAGATTAGATAATGAAAAAATTTCGTATATAAACAGTGGTGTTGAAATTTAAAAGTTTTGTTTTAGGTTCAGTTGTAGGTAATCAATAAATAGATATCTTGGCGGTAATGGGTTAAATTTATTTGTTTGTATGTACAATCAGGAGTTCAAAATTGTTATTAAAATAAACTTATTGCGCTTCCCTTTATGAACTTGAATGTTTAGAAATTTTTAGAAGTTGGGTCCATCATAATGAGCTGAGCAGTTAAGCGGCAGTTATGTTTTTGGCGTTTGGCCGTTTGGAGAGCATAGTATTAGATTGGCTTAGCAAAGCGATCGCCTTGCTTGATTAAATGAAAACCTCTGTGCGATCTCGATCACACTTACACAAATCAGTTCCTCAAATCAGTTTTTGGGATTTGATTTAGAAAAATACTACAAAACCTTTACAGAACTTATTCAAACCTCATCATCTCAATATTCTGCAGATATATTCAAGCTTCAAGTGCCTTATGTCATTATGTTCTCATAATGGGCATTACTAAAATTAAAGCACACTGTCATATTTTAATGTTTTGCATTAAAACATAACGTAAAGAATAAAAACATGCACTCACCCCATCCCATTGTTGCTAACTTGAGCTCGGGATATCTAACTCCCTTCATTTCAATAAATTCCATGTAAACGGTTAAACCTAAACATAACTGCATAGAAAAGGCAGCCAGAAGGAAAAATTGTATTGCAGAAATAACGTATGGGTAATATTCCTGCAAAGAAAAATTAAAGAGACTTTATACTATATTTTTCTAATATATATACAGGGTGTTTCACAAAGGACCCCAAAATTTAAAAATCTATAACTCGGGAACGGTGATAGATAGAAACATGAAACTAGTTGTGTGTTTATTAACAAAATCGTAAGAATCTTATACATAAATTAGAAAATTTAGTTAAAAATAGCGCTCATAGATGGCTCTGAGAGCAATAGGCGCTCTGTTAAGGCGGATATTGACATTAGTTAGCACTGACGCATATTGAGGCGTTTTATAGGGAATGGGTGTTGTTTGAAAATACACTTTTGCTTTTACGACCCGATATTGAATTCAATCCATATAATTTTGATTTTGTTGGTGTCAACACAATAATAGACAAAAACATTGTTTCCATAGGAACGACTCCTTTAAAATTCAAATGCGAGAAATAACGTATATAAAAGAAACCGGGTCGTAAAATCAAAAGTGTATTTTCGAACAAGTCCCACTCCGCATAAAACTCATCAGTTCGCATCAATGCTAAGTGACGTCAGTATCAGCCTTAACAGAGCGCCTATCGCTCTCAGAGCCATCTATGAGCGCTATTTTTAACTAATTTTTCTAATTTATGTATAAGATTCTTACTATTTTGTTAATAAACACACAACTGATTTCATGTTTCTATCTATCACCGTTTCCGAGTTATTGATTTTTAAATTTAGGGGTCCTTTGTGTAACACCCTGTATATATGTATATATATATAATAAACACTAAATAAAACAATATTTTTGAACAAAAATACAGATAAACACACTGACACGAATATTTTAGCAGAATTTTGAAGCGTCTAAAATGATTCGTAATTTTCGAAATCCATCATCATAATATTATTTTTTCTTGTTTATGTTAAAATATTGTGAAAATGTCAATGAAAATACAAGACATGTCGTTTGATTAATACCGTACTTTCATCAAGTAAATACCATTCGATTTTAAAGAATTATAATATCTAGGAATAACAAATATTTGCGGACAATTTTGAAAGTCGTAATTAAGATGAGCTTTCGTGTCATTTCAGGAATGCTGACTATGTGTTTGCTAATCGCGACATCGTGCTCTCTTGAAAGACTCGTGAGATCCTGTCTATAGCTAACGGCTTTCAATTTTACGCCACTTACTTGTCCTGTTAATAATATTAACATGGCTATGTAGGGTTATAAACCGCTGTTCATCATGTCTGACTATTATATTAATACAATTACTTAATAAAATTTCACGTGATACACAAGTAACTTAAAGAAGATAGCTAAATAGTTATACTACTTCTGACAAAAAAGTTCGGTGAATGAATTCAGAACGACCGATCTGGAGACACTGGGGAAACAAAACGCTGAACCTGCATAGAGGAAAGTATAGAACATCTTCCCCCACGTTGTTCAGTTGAGCGTCGTTTATGTTCTGTGTAAGACGTGCTTTACTAAGTGCTTGTTCAGTGTGTTGGTTCTTATCTGAGAACAGGAAAATGAACGAATAGAAGATCAGTTCAAAGTTTGGTTTTAAGCTTTGCAAGACACCGAAAGAAATTGATAAGGGATGGTGCAAATTGAACACCTACCATACTCGCTAGATCACAATCCTCCAGACTTCTTCCTATTTTCACGACTCAAACTCTCTTTGAAAGAGATTTGACCATATTGGTGACATCCAACGAAACGAGACGAAGCTTTTGAACTGTATCCCAAAAGAAGAGTTCTTACGAATTTCCCAGGACATGTATAGCAGATCCCAGCGGTGCATAGGTATCGGAGATGACTATTTTTAAAGATGGTATGGTAACTTTCGTTAATATTTCATCTACATTAATGCTACAGGACTATTCACCGAACTTTATTGTCATAGGTAGTACATTGTGGATATTATGAAAATACATGAATATGGTATTGATTTATAAAATATATAGATACAATATTGTGAAAATGTTATAGAAAATACAAAAGCTGTCGTTTGATTAATACCGTACTTTCTCAAAGTAAATACCATTTGATTTTATTAAATTATATGTAGGAATAACAAAAAAAATGCAAGTCTCTATATTGCAAACTAAGTACTAGAGAAACAACTTAAAGAATAATGTATAATCATATACTACTTTTTTGAGATATTATATAAATAATCATCAAAAGGCAATTCATCTTTATAGTCTCGTTATAAAAAAAAAAAATCACATAATTCGACCAAAATGTAGTTATAGAGAAAATTTTGCATTAAATACCAGTTTATTTTGATTTTCAAAAATTCAAAAATTTTACAAATTAAGTATTTGCTTACTGTACATAATTTACATCCTGTTTATCCCACATAGATGTCTGCACACTTGTGCATAAAGCATAGCACATTTCAAACAATACGGAAGGATATGTAAACAGTGCAAATCAATTAAATGACATCTTCTCATCTATATATAATTATTTGTGTAAGTATTTTACTTTGTCGATAGCTAATCCTACTTTGAATACCTCCATATTCAATACAAATTTATATTAAGATGAATGCATCAATGATGAGCATTTATGTCATTTCAGAAGTGCCTAATATGTGTTTGCTAATTGCGACATCGAGCTCTCTTCAAAGACTCGTGAGAACGTCTTCCATAGTTAACAGCTTTCAATATTACGCCACTTAGTTAATAACCTGTTAATATCATTAACTTACTTCTGAAGGATTATAAAACATTGTTCATCATTTCTGACTATTATATTAATAGAACTACTTAATTAAATTCCATGTTATATACAAGTAACAATGAATATTGCTAGACAAGTGCAGACATTGTAAGTATTCTTGAAATATATGATTATTGTATTGTTATGTAATTAAATATATATACAGGGTGTTTAAAAATGACCGGTATATTTAAAAAATCAATAAAAACTAAACGGGTAGCGATAGAAATATACCGTTTGATGCAAAGTACTTGGGACAACAGTAAATTTTCAGGCCGACAAACTTACGAAATTAGTTAAAATTTTCAACAACAGATGGCGCTGCAGTCTGAAAAATCTAAAATGCGATATTTTCAAGATATTTTCAAGATGCGATAAGTTCAACATGCGCAGCTATAATATAACGGCAATAAAATCACCTGCAGCGACATCTGTTGTTGAAAATTGTTACTAATTTCTAAAGTTTATCTGCCTCAAAATTTACTGCTGTCCCAAGCATATTGCAACAAACGTTGTATTTCTATCGTTGCCTGTTTAATTTTTATTGATTTTTCAAATATATCGGTCATTTTTGAAACACCTTGTATATATATTACGGAGTGATTTATGAAGCAATTTTGATATAGCAGCTTAAGCTCCAACTTAGGCAATATAAACTTGGATTTTCAAGGCTTTGAAAATCTAAGATGATGAAACTACTTTAAATACCTCCATCTTCAATACAAATTTACATTAAGATGAATACAGAATCAGTAAGCTTTTTTGTCAATTTCATAAGTGCTGAATATGTGTTTGCTAATCGCTACATCGTGCTCTCTTCAAAGACTCGTGAGAACCTCTTCTATAGCTAACGTCTTTAGAAATTATGTCACTTAGTTTATAACCTGTTAATATCATTAACATGGCTCTGAAGGGTTATAAATCATTGTTCATCATGTCTGATTATTATATTAATACAACTACTTGATTAAATTTCATGTGATGCAAAAGTAACTTAATGAAGTAATGAAGACAGCCAGTGTTCTCGCTGACATTTGACCAACATTAATAATTTGGCTAATTAAAAAAATCGCCAAATGAAAAAAAAAATTAGCAAAATAGATTTATCGTATAACACTAAGAAAATTATTTTTCATTCTTTAATCTTCTTTCATTATGTTCTAAAATAAGTTTTTAATAACTGCGACAACAATTATTATTAGTCTAATTTTAATCTAATATCAATTTGGCGAATCTAATGGCTTGTTTACTCGACAAATGAAGAATGTAGTATTTTGATGTAATGGCGAGTGACAGCGAGAACCCTGCAGATAGCTAAATAGGTAAAGACACTGTAAATATTTTTGAAATACATGTTTATGTTATTGCATTATAAACTGTATAGACAAAATATTGTAAAAATATTTCTGCAAATACAGGAGCTGCCGTTTGATTAATGTTGTACTTTCTCAAAGTAAATACCAATTGAGTTTATTAAATTTTAATATGTAGGAATAACAAACAAAATTTTGCAAGTCGTAATTAACATACAGATGCTTGGTATTACAAACTAAATGCTAGAGAAATAAATTAACGAATAGAGTACAAACATATATTACATGTATAGGTCTAAAGGGTAATAAATCATTTCTTATCATGCGTTACTATTATATTTATAGACTACTTATATAAAATTCATGTGGTGCACGAGTAACTTAATAAATATTGATAGATAGGTAGAGATATTTTAAATTTTCTTAAAATATATGTTTAAGTCATTGTATCATAAATTGTATAGATAGTATAGTGTGAAAATTTTACTGAAAATACAGCAGAAGTCGGTTGATTAATACAGTACTTTCTCACATTTAAATTTTATAAAATATATATTGGAAAAACAAAGAAGATTTTGCAAACTGTAATTAAGATACAAACGCTCTATATTTCAAAATAAATTTTAGAGAAAAAAATTACGAATAGTGTATAAATATATATTGTTTTTGCGAGTTATTATACAGGGTGAGTCATAAATATCGAAACATTGGGCTATCTTCTCAAATATTGCCCCTAGACCCATATTTCCAATTGCAAAAATTCATAAAAAAAGGTGAAATTTCTAATAAGTTGCAACTCTATGGGTGTCTATTTGAAAAAATACGAAAATTAATTTTTTATACGGCCCCCGTAGGGCAAAATTCCCAATTAGGAAATTATTCCTTATCCATTCCTAAACTGAACAAAACAAATTTTATCTCCGTATTTAAAAATCCCACAGAGATATTAAATCCCAAAATCCTCAAAACTTCCTGACTTACGCCACTTTTCCCTGCCTCTAAGCTGTGATTTCTTGACTCAGTTTCAACGCTTGTCAGAGAACATTCACAAATTGCAATTTAATAAAAATCGGTTTAAGATAGCGCTTTTTCTTTGGACAGAAAATAACAGCGTAAAGTTTTTACGCTAAATTGGTATACCAGACGTCTGCCCGGGTCAAAATACCTAGGTCAGGACCCAAACCGACCCATAGGGGAAAAACTTCGGCGTGGCCTGAAAAAATGTCAACATCATGACCCGGACCGTTCTGGAAAATAGTTTAAATCATAGCCCGGTTCAGTCGCAACTTTCTACATAGTTTTTTTAAATCGGCGTTGGAAAAAATGTTCCATATGGAGTTCTGACCAAAAATTTTTTTTATAGATTTTCGTTTTTTATATTTATACTTTTTATTATTAAAGAAGCGCCAAAGGCTGTAATACATTTATTTTATCAATGAATCTCTATTTATATGCAAATATTTCACTTATATTTTAATTCCGTTAGTCCATATCCCATGCGTTGGAGACTCTGAAAAATGTTGTACACTAAAAATTTTTAAGACGGGATCACATAGGAAAGAAAAAATAATTTATAGACAGATGCTCTCCCTAGAAGATGTATTTGGAGCTTATTTTCTTTTCAGGTACTATTGCTTTTATTTTGCATGGATTAATATATTTTCCGTTTAAGACAGAATTCCGTCATAGGCAGATATTTTTCACTGGTTTTATTGTTTTTATTTTTTTTAGCTTTTAAATAATCTATTTAAAAAATAAATTTTAAATTTTAAAGTTTTTTTTTTTTTTTTTTTTTTCTTTTTTGTAAAATAAAGATTTTAAACTCTATATGTTTTTTGTAAAAAATTCGATTGAGCCGAATTTTATTTATTTTATAAACGCATCGAGTCAGTCAGAGACAGTGATTTTATTACAGGTTTTGTCGAGACCGGGTTTGAAAATTTCATCCAGAATGCACCTAAGTTAAAGGAAGTAGTCCCCTCCTTTATGAAAAGTACGCTAGGCCCGGTATGGCGGGCCTTCAGAAAAAAGTAACATCTCGGTCCTGGCCCTATCTGGACCCAGAATACAGATTTTTTAACATCCTATGGAGGACGATAAAAAGCCTGAAGTTGTCAGAGGTAAATTTAAAAAGAAAAAAAAAAAGACTTAATTTGCTTCTTAGAAAAAGTATTTTTAAAAATAACTGACGGACATTTAAACAATACGCTTCGTTTTTCTGCATAATAAATTTTTTATCCTCTACTTCTTGTCTTTAAATTATTAAATGTTAAGAATTTTTAAAAGAAAAAAGAACTTGAAACACGTCATTTTTGATTTTTTTACATTAGTTTTGTTTCGGCAAATTTGAAAAAAAATGTTTGCCTTTGAAAATATGATTTTTTTAAAGTTATATTATTTTTTCATTAAACATTTTTAATACTTTTAATATTAATATAAAAAAACTTTAGAACAAAACTAAAATCAGATTTTCATCTTTAATTAACACTAGAACCGCGGAGCGGGTCAATTTGACCCAAATCGATATTTAATTTCTCGCCGTGCGAAAAGTATTCATCGAAAAAACGATTCCTTTTCTGACTTTTAATATTTTAAGGTAAGCAACAACTTTTTGTATTTAATAGCGAATAGCATAAATAATTTTTGAGTTATAATCATGTATACCTAGAACCGCGAAGCGGGTCAATTTGACCCGTAATAAGTTTTTACACATAAATGACAAAATAGAGATGCATTTTTTCAGAAATAATGATAAATAATATCTGTCGCACTTGTAATAACGTTAAGGTGCGACTCACGCGCCAGCGCGTGATGTGGGGTAACGTCCAATAGCCAGTCACGCGCTGGCGCGGGAAAATCTGTCACTGATTCTTTGCTATGAAAAGTAAACCGGCTTCTGGGAAAAACCCACTTCTACAGTGCGGCATTAACTATAATCACATCTTCACGTAAGCGGCAGCGAACGTGTTAATAGGCAGAATCGGAAGGGGGAGAATGTGAAAATTTTCAATCAAGATTTTATATTCTTGATGTGAAGAGTGGGTGATTGCAGAAAAAAATTACAACAAATATTTAGAAGTAGCATTGAATTTACTTTTATAAAGCATTTATTAAAAGTTAAAATAAGATTTCGATGTTTTTATATTATCGCCAAAGAAGCTTTGGAATGTTAGCAACTATTATCTGAAAATTACTGAGAATGCAAATTATTGAGGATAATAATCTGCCTATAAAAGAAGAAAAATAAATTCTGGTGATGAAAATTAAAGTGACGATGATTCTGCTTATACTATTAACATTGTTGGACTTTTTCATTGGAGTATAAATGAAAATTTATCAGTATTGAACGAAAGTTTGTGATATTTATCAGAAAAAAATCGGATATAAAAAACAGAATTAAGAATTTGAACAAAGTTGACAAAATTTAAATTTTATACTCATGAAAATTTGAAAAATAAATAAACAATAACTTGCACATTCACACCTGCAAGACTAACTATTTAAAAGGGCCTAACATAAGCGTAGACGAGCATTTATTTCTTTCAAAATCTGCTAGTAGGTTTATTCATTATATGTATATCAAAACCAGATAAATTGCAAATAACACAGAAACTGTAAATCGTCCAAGACGAGAAATACAAAATGTCAAAATCGAAATTGCATACGACGAAATTGCATATCTCATTTACACATCAGCATAAATATTTACCAAGGAGAAAAGTGTAAAATTGTTTTGTTGCTTTGCAGTCTACATCTAACTGTTGAAATTTTAAATAATTCTAAAAAATACTTAAGGCACGTTTTTACAACAATGCAATTAAATTCAATGTAACTGTATGATTACCCCGATGACAGGAAGTCTACTTATGTCAAGGTTATTTCTTACAGGAAGCCAATGAATGCAATTTATAATATTTTGTATTTTGCTGTTATCAATGCTTGGATTTTACGCAAACCTGTAACATCAAGATCTATTAGTATACATCAATTTCTTCAAAACTTAGTTGAGGACGTACAAAAATAGTTTGTTACTTCTTGCGAACTTTTCCCCTCTACATACCTCCACCCCCCCAAAAAAATAATAAATAAAATAAATAAATAAATCATTTGCGTAAGAAGAAAAACTAAAAATTGTGAAAAACACAAACTAAGCATAAAAGGGTTTGTTATCATAACTAAAAATAATGAAAATTAAATTAAATATAATTGTTCAAAATATAATGTACCCACACGTTTTTGATAAACTTGCGAAATCTTTAACCATGTTTTTCAAGCAATGCATACAATAAATTGGATTAGATAAATCAGTAAGTAACTTGTATTTTTTATATTTTTAAAAATTGTTCTTAGATTTTATATCTAAACACATTTAAATGGAATAGTCTATTTTTAATATTTACTAAGTCCAAGTTTATTCATGATAAAAATATATGTTCAATATTTATTCAATACATTTTCATCATACTGAATGAAATGTAATCTTGAATAATAGCATTTTCTGAAATGTAGGATATTTCTGCTGACTTTGTGTAAAATACAATGTAAATATTAAAGAATATTGATTATTGTAATAAAATATAATCTTTTAACTAATCAAATTAAGTATTTGGGCATATTTATAAATGCTTTTCCACCCCGGGTCAAATTGACCCGCTCCGCGGTTCTAGGTATACCGAAAGTCCCGCGGTTCTAGTGTTAAATGGAAAGAAATTGAAATCCGATAACTAATGTTACGAGTTATAACGATTTTTGATTGTCCCATTTAAACCAGTACTAACCACATGAAACTTTTATAAATTGTATGAGAAATTTTAGAATGTGATTTTCTTAGCAAATTATAAGGCTAACCAGCACAAAAAAAAAAAAAAAATAAATAAAAATTCTAACTCAAGAAATAGATTTTTTACGCGTTTTCTAGAACTGTTAAAGTATTGTTTTTTGAATTGCGCGCATTTCAATTTGAGCCTAATCCCTTAAAACTGATGAATTTTTTAAACGGCTATAACTTTGCGAATTTTGAAGATCTGAAGATGAAACTTTGTGTGTCATTCCAGACTGAATAAGGAAAGTTTTCCTAATTGGAATTTTTTGTCCTACGGGGGCCGTATAAAAATTTAATTTTCGTAATTTTTCAACTAGACCCCCCCACTATGGAGTCGCCATTTATCTTACCAAAAATTTCACATTTTTTTATGAATTTTTGCAATTGGAAGTATGGGTCTAAGGGCAATATTTAAGGAGATAGCCTATTGTTTCGATATTTATGACTCACCCTGTATAAAAAAAATAATCCTACATGTTATTAAAAGCAATCCATGAAAAAAATCATATAATTTATTCTAAATGTTACTCTATGTCTAAAAACTCTATGTGTAAATCTATGTCTAAATTATATAGAGGTGATTTCGCATCAAATATTTGTTTCTTTTCATTTTGAAAAGTCATACATTTTACATATTAAGTACTTGATTACATAATTTGTAGCCTGTCTATTTCACATAGATGTCTGCGTATGCGTGCATAAAACCTATTATATTTGAAAGAGCACGGACGGATATTTAAACAGTGCATCTTCTCATGTATATATAATTATTTGATTAAGCAATGTACTTTGTCGATAGGTAATCCTGCTTTGAATACCTTCGTTTTCCATACAGAATTCTATTAGGATTAATGCAGCAATGATGAGCTTTTATGTCATTTCAGAAGTGCTGAATATGTGTTTGCTAATCGCGACATCGTGCTCTCTTGAAACACTCGTGAGAATCTCTTCTATAGATAACGGTTTTCGATATTGCTCCACCTAGTTATAAACCTATTAATATTATTAGCGTGAGGCTAAAGGGTTATAAATCTTTGTTCATTATGGCTTACTATTATATTAACAAGGTAGATCCCGTCAAATTTTGACAAAAGAAAAGGTTTAAGAAAGAATTGTTTCATTGATTTATAATAAAGCAATAAAATTCGTTATACTAAAAAAATGCACCTTATATTGGTAATTTTTAAACAAATGATAGTTAAACGATAGTTAACAAAATACTATTTCTATAAAACTCAGTTTTAGAAATTGTTAAAATTAAACCTAAACCATACATGTAAGCAGTAAAAAAAATAAATATCTGTTATTATGGCAAAATTATCGATTAATGCAATTATGCTAGTATTCCAAAATAAAAAAAAAGCAAAATTTATTCAACTTTAACGCAATCATAGCATTTTTCCTCCGTGAAATCTAAACCGTAATCATTTTCACAGTATCAAAATTTACATAGGCACATTTCATATCTGTATTTAACTTTTCAAAAAAGTTGGTATTTTAATTTGACCAATTTGATTCAAAATTTAGTCTCGATGCTTTTAGCTACAGCAGATACTAAATTTTTTATATTCTTTTAAGTGTAAATAATGCTTGTAAATGAAATAAAAATTTACCGAGTTTTATTCTTGATACAGCGTGTATTAAAATTTGAAAGTTTTCATCTTTTAATGAGAAAATGGCAACATAAATATACAGTAATAATTTTTTCTCCTTTTTTTCTTTGCTTTTAACAGAAATTGAGGACTTCTGTTGCCATGATTAGAAAAACGGTATTAAAAACTACAAAAAAATAAAATTAAAAAAAATTAAGCTACATTTTTCAAATAAATTGCATTAAAAAGTATATTTTTTCCTTTATACTATGGTGTAAAAATTGAAAAATTGCGATATTTAAAAGTTTAAAAACAAAAATTACAAACCCTAAATGTCATTTAAAATTTGAAAGTGTTGCCATTCGGAAAATGACGAATGCGTTACGCACAGATACTTTTGGTCTTTATTATATAGATATAACTTCTTAATTAAATTTCATGTGATGCACGAGTAACTTAATGATGATTGCTAGAAAGATAGAGACATTGTAAATATTCATAAAATACATGAATTTTGTATTGTTATGGAAATATAAAGATATATTACTTACTTTATTGAGCGATTCATGAAGGGATTTTAATATAGCAGCGTAAGCTCCAATCAAGGCGATACATACTTGGATTTTCAAGGCTGTAATAGCTCCTCTGATCTTCCTGAAATAGGATTTTGAAAGTCCATATAATCTCTTTAAGTATAATTTTTTTAGGAAACGAACGAATATACGATATACGCTAACAAGATGTAAAGTTTTATTCGAAATGCTTAATGGTATTTTTATTTTAATGTAATGTGTCTTAGATGCATGAATTTATCGAAGATTATGTAATTGATTCATTATTTCCTTCTATTTCGTTTTTTTATTTTTTAAACAGTTTCTTTCAATTAAACATTTTTATGATTAGTGAAATTAACACGCAATCAATCCAATCAGTATGCACTAAATGATAAATATAGAATTAATGTATATTAAATGATAATAAATATTATAATAAATGAATATATAATAAATTATAAATATAAATATAAAATATTGGTAATCATATATATAATAATATTAATATTTGATAAATATTGCATAACAATTCTAAGTAATAAAATAATATTGGTAATCATATATATAATAATATTAATATTTGATAAATATTGCATAACAATTCTAAGTAATAAAATAATATTGGTAATCATATATATAATAATATTAATATTTGATAAATATTGCATAACAATTCTAAGTAACCCAGTATCTTACATAGAATATATTAACTTTTCTTTTTTTTTCTTACAGCGCATGTGTTTTTAGTGGATAATAAACATTTAAATAAGAAATAAGCGTTGTGTAATATAATTTAGAGATATAATAATTATTTTTTACAATTTCCAATTACTAAAAATATGTAAAAACTAGTATATAATTCCCGACAAATATGAGAACGATAAATCTTCAAAATATTTAAATCATAAATAAAGAACAAAGGAAACGAAATGAAGATATATGTCATGATAGCCTTCGATTCAAAAATAGTTATTTCTGACACATTTTGTGACGCTGACTTAAGACACGTTTATTTCCGAATTAAGAATCACATGATCACGCTAGCTTCGATTTTTGATTGTAGATGGCAGCATCGAATGTCATTGGGTGTTTTATTTTTATTATTATTTTGAAATTACAAAAATCTGAATGATCAAGAAATATGAATGCAAATAATAAAAACTGCTGGTTGACAAATATATAGACCTCGTTTTTTTCTTTCTTTCTTTCTTTTTAAATTTAAGCTCCTGGTAAAACATATAAACTTTTGCATTATAAATATATTTTTCTGATTAATAGAAAAAAAGCATCATTTTATGATTTTTGCATTTTGCTAATCAGAAAGGCCTTTGATGTTTCATGACTATAACATATATTATGTAAACTGTAATTTAAAATCACATTTAAAATATTACATCGAGAAAAATGAAAAAAAAGCATCATTTTATGATTTTTGCATTTTGCTAATCAGAAAGTCCTTTGATGTTTCATGACTATAACATATATTATGTAAACTGTAATTTAAAATCACATTCAAAATATTACATCGAGAAACAGGAAAAAATAAATGTTGCAATTAATCTGTAACTAATCTACATACATATATATCTATATTTTGCTGAAAATTACGTTTATTTCTACAAAACTTGTTATAAATTATTTTTAAGTTACTGAGTTGAAGGCTATTTATAAATATTATTCTTTACCCGATATTAATTATGTGATTTAAAAATTATTTTACCACTCAGAAATGCTTTTTGAATAATTCCGTAATACCAAGCTTTTAAAGATTTCAATCTGCATCATCTCTCTAAATTAATTACAACTATTAATTTCATTATTATGACTTTTTTTTTTTGGGGGGGGGGGGTTACAAACTTTTGTTCAAATTCAAAATTTAATGGATAAAATTAAAATATATTGTATCAAGATATTATAAATTCCTTATATTTTAATATCAACAAGAATTGATAATAAATATTAATTTATATTCAAAATAATGATAATAATGCATAAAAAGTATAGTATTAACAAAGTGTTATTGTGCAAAATAATTGTTGATAGATTGCAGCATCAAACAAATTAAAACGAAGTAAGTTAGTGTATGAAAGCTGTTGATGGCTTGTTATTCGTTATTAATAATTTAGAGCTAAAACAGCATAATTGGATAGTTTTTAAAGGTTTTAAAGAAAATGAAGGAGAGTATATGTGATACAAAGCAAATGATGCATATATTTCCATAGGTTCTTAATCATAAGCCTAACATGCCCACGATAAATTCGTTTCTCTGGAGGTGGAGAAGCATAAAATTGTCACATTAGCGTATTATATAATTTGATTAATGATTTAGTTTTATAAATAAGATTGATGTTGACGAATAAGCTTTGAAAACATTAAATAATAAAGAATTAATAGGGATTAATACAATTCAACAGTGTTCTAAAATCTTATTTAAATGATTATAAGGAATTCATAGGAATAAATGGGAATCCGATTTTTTTTGAAAAAAAAATATTAACTTTCCAGATTTTTTAACTTTTTGATTTATTTTTAAGTGCATCTGCTTTTTAATGTGAATGGGAAAGGGTAATTGAAAACTAAATAAGAAACAAGCTTTGCGTATTATAATTTAGCGATATATTACTTATTTCTTACAATTCACAATGGCTAAACATATGTGAAAATTATTCATATAGTTTTGCAAATAAGATTTACATTTAAGAATAATCTTTGTATGCATTAAATAAAGAAAGAATTAATACTGCTTAGTAAAATTCAACAGTTTTATTTAAATGGTAAATGAGAATTAATAATAAAAATGTTAAAACAGAAATAAGCTTTGAATATCATCATTTTGCATTATTGTGATTACTTGCAACAATTTACAATGCTTAAAAATATGTGAAAATTACATATTGTATTTTATAAATAAGATTGACTTTCAAAAAATAGATGTAAGAGTGTAATGTAAAAAATGTAAGAGTTAAATAGATAAGAAAATTTTAGTAAAATTCAACTGTGTTTTCAAATATCTTTTTAATGATTAATGGAAATGAATGACAAAAAAGTAAAAACTGAAAGAAGCTTTAAATATTATAATTAAGCGAATATCGATTATGTTTTATAATTCAGAATGCTAAAAAATATGTTATGATTTTGTAAAAAATAATGACTTTTAAGAATAATCTTTGTAAACAATAAATAAATACATCATTATTAAGAAAAAAAAAAACAAAAAAAAATGTCTTTAACTTTTAATTAAAAAATAATAATAAATGAATAATATTCATCTTTATCCAGATTCCAAATATGTCATTTTCTTTTTGTTACTGCCTTTAAAAAACACTAATACACTCTTAAAGTAAAAACAAGTTAGATGTGCCAATCCCAAAACTTTCTTGTATCACATACGTACATTTTAATACACACTTTAATATTACATTAATATTTTTCACTGTTTGTTTTATCGTGTGGTAAAGCGTTTTATAAATTTTAAATTGGTGTTACTAATATCAATCTGATTTTTTGTTACTTTTTTTTGGTCTAGTCGTCACTATATAAATTCACTACCGATGACGGAGATATCTGGAATAAACTTATATTAAGGCATTCAAACGTTGTAATAGTGAAAGGTACACTTAAAAAAAGTAAAATTAGGATGTAACCGAAAAAAAAGCTTCACTCAAGATTTTCAGTATTATCAATTGTCATTAAAATGAATAATGGAAATGAATAGCAAAAATAAAAAAATAGCTTTGAGTGTTATAATTCAATGAATACTGATTATTTACAATTCACAATAGTTAAAAATATGGGTACTACTAGGTTATCCCGTCGACCAAAAAATTATCGCTAAACTATAAGATTAAATGCCAATAATGGATGATCGTGAATGTCACATTCAGCGACATTAAATGCGATTCACGTGTTTAAAATGTCATTAAGTGATTTTTATTTCGACTTTTTATTAATATTTTTCATAACATTCTACTAATTATTTGTTTTTATGTTATTTAAAATAAAAATTATGTCAATATGTATAATTTGGCTATTAGTTTGGCAATTTGTGTAATTTGGCAAAATTGGTCGACGGGATAAAAAAGTAGTATTAAAATATGTGATAATTAGAGTTATGATTTTGTAAATAAGATTGAATTTTGAGAATGATCTTTGTAAACATTAAATAAATACATCATTATTAAGGAAAATACAAAACAAAGAAAAGAATCTTTATTTTGTAATTCTAGCAACAAAAACAACAACAAAATTTTTCATCTTTATTTAGATTCCAAACATATAATTTTCTTTCCATTACTGTCAAAAAAAGAATACTAATATACTCTTCAAGTAAAAAGAAAAATAGAAAAAAAAAGAAAAATAGAAATTTCGCTTAATTGGGCAGACAAAGTTATTCCAGTGTTCATCTCTTATTTCAAGGGGATACAAAAGATGCTAATTTTCTTTTGTAATTAGTCCCACCACCAAATGAAATGAATTACAACTGGCGAACACGCTTTTATCTTTCTTTTACATCTGCAGTGTTAATGTATTTAGCGGGAAAAATTATGATAAAATATGGAATAACAAAAAAAAGAGAATGGTATTTGAAAAAAATATAATAAAATAGAGTAAGGGTAATGAGAATGATGCAGAAACGAAATAAAGAGACATTCTTGAAGGATTCTAATATAATTTATTAATTTTCATTAACAGTTTTGTTGGAATACGTAAAAGTGAAGTTTTTTGCTATTTATTTTATCTTGCAGGAAAGCGTTTTATAAAATTTAAATATACATTATTAATTATATTCTTTCAAATTAAATATGCAATATTGAAATAAAATGGCATTGTATTTGCATTATCGGCTTTATTAACATTAATCTCATATTTTTTCTAATTTCCTCTTATGAAGTTATTATATTTATTCAATAGAAATGGTGGAAATATTTAGAATACATTAATATTATGGGAAGTCAAACGCGTTACTAATTAAAGACATGATAAAAAAATGTAAAATTATAATGCAACCGAAAAAAAGCTTAATGCATGTTTGTACTTCCTGCTTATATTCTGTTTATTAATCTATGTTTTCTGTACTTCAAACAATTTGAACACAGACAAAAAAATTTATATTTCGTAAGTAACATCTGATTTCAGAAATCTTAACAGCAATTGACGAAACTTCTGATTATAGAGACCAATAAACTGAAACTGAATATAATTATTGTGAGTTTTTAAGATATTTAGAATTCTCGTATATTCCGTAGAAATAATTTTAACGTGATATGTTTAGTGTAACTGTGAAAAAATAAATCATAGGATCATTTTTCAATGCTTAATATATCTTTATTTTTATAAGTGTGACAATTTTGTAAAATCCTTTATAAAATTTACGTAACGTGATTTACCAGTATTAAACGGAAATGTTACAAAACTTCTAAATACAATGAAATTTCGATACAGAAATATTCATTTAAGAATACATGTGCTAAAACATTGGAACTAGCTTTCATAACTGTTATTTTAGTAATCTATAATTTATCATTAATTAAATGTTAAACACAAAACAATTTTATTTGCATTTAAAAATGCATGCATTGCATAATTGTAAAAGTATTGTTATTCTACATCTGATTAAAAAAAATACTTTATATCTGGATATATCATAGAAGACGGCTCAGAACTGTATATTAAAATTGTCAAAACCGGTAGAATGAACATAAACAAGCAAATTTCGTATCGGAATTTGTAAGTCGAAATGCAGTGTTTAGGTAGTTGAAAACGCTGTTGAATGCGGCTCATGAACGCTCTTCGTTGGCTTGAAAGATCATATTCCGCACGGACTTAGAGCAACATTCTTTATTATTCCAATTTAGAGCTTGTTGATATGCATTTAACATATGCACAGGAAATGAATTTGCTACTGAAAGGAATCAGATTGATCGATTTACGGATTCTTCCGGATCCTCGTCATTAGATGATGTGCGCTAACTGATCATTTTGTGCTTCCAGGTGTGATAAGAGAACCGTGAAATATCGCATTATTCCTGAGTGAAAGAAACAGTTTTACACGATGCACAGTAGAGAATAATGCATCGATAAGATGAAACGCAGTTGGATATGCGTTGAGTATGTACCTTTTCATTCCTTAGCCGCATAAAGTGTAATGTATGTACACAAGCTCCGCATTGCTTGTGGAGAGCAAGCAAGCTTGTGATCCACAAGCTCTGCGTTGCTGAAACAATGAATGTCGCTCAAAATGAATGAGGGAATGACGATTCAAGCCAGCGAAAGAACTTTCATCCACATATCATAATACCGCCATCTACTGCCTTAGCACTGCTTATTTAAATCGTTTCTACCTGCATTTACATGTTTTTTTACATATGTTTCTGTACCATCTATGTTATATAGATAGATACCTAACTTAAGTCGACTTGTTATTTTATTCTATCTGCGATCGATTAAAGAGCATTGAATAAAAAAGCGTTTTGAATCCGTAGAGAAAGGCAGAGTTTATTTAGCAATAACGCTGAATAGTTACATTGAAAATGTAAATCTTCTTTTAGGTTAATTGATACGAACATAGTTGTATTTTTTTTCTAAGTCTGTACTTCATGTAAAAATATATGAGCTCCAAAAGAAAGAAAAATTATGTAATGTTTAAGACATTAATTTTTTTTGCATGTAATAGGCTCACAAATCATGGCTTCAGGAAAAAAAAACGTATCTTAGTTAATCGATGAATATATTTTGTTATGCACATTATAGCTGATTTTAAAAATAAAATAATGTTTATTCAGTCATACATATGTTTGAAAAATATGTATTTCTTTACAGTAGAATTTTTAATTAGCTGGTCGCTTTACAAAATATAATATTTGTATGATCCGTAATTCCTTTAATATTTAAAAAAGTGTGATAAAAGAAAATATTTTTAAAAAACTTTGAACATTTTTGTAAAGAACATATTGTAAAATCTTAATAACATTATTTTAAAAACGATTATTTATAGTCCTATAACATGTATTTGTTATTTTATAACAACGGAAAAAAAATATGTACGGCACATTTTCTTAATGTTTAATAATGTTGGGGTGATAATTGGAATGCACATCAAACTTTCGGTACTCGGAAATAAAAGCTGCAAAAAGGAGGTGCGCTATTTGAGCGGGACTGGGAAAGAAAGCGAGTGCCCCCCCCCCCTCCTCAAGAAAAACATGGTATTTTAGAAAAGTTTGGGTCATCACAGGTCAAACCACAACAACAAAAAAGGAATAATGTAAAAAATTAAATAAGTTATAAAGTTTATTTAATAAAAACACATGCAATAAAACTGTATTAAAGACACAGACACTAATAGCTATCAAAAATAATTTCTAAACACTTTTCTATTCCAACATTTTCAGGATAGGACATTTATCATTAATAAGTATTTTGGTTAATTTTAACAACTTACGTAAAAAAAATTATACATCTCCACCAGTTGCAAAATGGTAAAATTAAAATTCTTCGACCTAGTGTATAAGGTACATGATTTTCGTCTTGATCATGCATAAGACATTAAAAGCAACGGAAACAATTTAAAATATTGTAGTTAAATAAGTCAATTCATCGCGTTTTAATCTTGCTTTTCTAATACGAAAATTAGAAGTGTTATGCAAACAAACAAAGCGCAAACACCACAGGCAATGCCAGCATAACACATTAAAGCAATAACGATATTGTAAAATATTGAAATAAAATATATCAGTCCTTTGTTCTTTAATCTTACCTCCATAGCACCACCAAAATCAGGAAAGTTAGGCAAACAAAAAAGGCACAAACAGCGCAGCCAATGCCAGCAATTACTTCAAATCCATCTTGAAAATGTAGTTCTTCCTAAACAGAGGAATTTGTGAGAGAATTGGTAGTAAAAATTATCTAATTTATACTACATTTTATATTTAAAAAAAAATTATCTATCACAATGTGAGACCTGTTAAAAAAAAAAAAATTATTTTAGGGCCTATGAAGCAAAAATAGTTACAATTTTTGAGTTTATAATTATTGGCTAAAAAGTAGAGCTAAAAGACTATGGTTCTAAATGGTTATATATCTACAAGATTATGATATAGGAAATTTGTAAAGTAATACATTTTTGCACTACACGTTATATATATATACATATATATATACCTTTTTTCTAAGTATGTTATTTTTATGTTTTCTTGCATTTTTCTAGAATACTATATTAGATAAATAGAACTGAAATAAACTTGAACATTTCCAAACTAACTTTTTAAAAAAATACTTAGTAGTGGTTCCTTTTTTTAAAGTAATGAAAAGTATATTCATAAAATTTATGTAATCTTCAAAGACCTTTGATAAAATATATATTTTTTTATTTTTTTTTTTTAAGAAGATGAAAATATCTTCTTATTATTATTATTCATAAGTAAGAGATTTTAAAATGATATATTCAACAGATTTTTAGAAAAACAAAGTACAAAAAAGACATATTGTTCAAAAAAATATGTAAAAAATTAATTAGTTTTTGAAAATTAATTTTTGCATAAAATTAGTTTCTTTTCATTCGTAATGGACTATATAATGTGTATATTTTACACGAAACATTTTTTTTCTATAACTATTTTTAAGTAAAATGCATGCTGTTAAATATTTTGCACAAACTGCTTCATTTTACATGTTGGCGTGTTCTATATGCTCTTAGAAATATCATTTATAATAGTCCAATTAAATTTTTGTACATTTTATATTATCGTCACGAGTTACTTTATGAAAAATAAAGATCACAACAGAGTATTTTGTTATAAATGAACTGGTAATACAGAAACATATCGCTAACTTTCAAGAAATGGAACACAGTCCAAAAGTGTTATAATTCGGATAAAAGTCTGAAGAAAAATTGCATATCTGTTACAGTAATATATAATTACTTATAACCACACAGTTTTTATGCAAGCGTAAAAGTGTAAAAAATGTAAGATTGAAAATTCTTAAGAATCAAGACATAAATGAGAAGCACATAATTGAATAAATTAATCCCTACGTAATATTTGTACCCATCTATGGTTGCAAATTGACACCTAACATAATCTAGCGATGTTTCCTGATAACAAGAATATTTTTTTCTTGTAGAAAGACCTCTTAGCAAGTTACGCTTTTTAATGCAATTATAAAAAAAAGTAGATTTTTTAAAGTTGTGCGATCTTATGCATGACAGTGATATTATTCAAATCGAGATGAGTTTCTGTACATGAAAGGGATATTTTCGAGTATTTCGGGAATGCTTAGTTTTATTTGAGATATTGTGCCAACAAGAATATATTTCCTGTGCTACTTATCCTATTGTACCGGGATGCACGCATTGCACCAAAAATGACTGATTTTAACCATTACAATTAAATAACATTATCTGATTTTCTAAATCGCAGAAGGCTTGTTTTTAAGTAAGGCGAAAAATATTTTAAAAATTAAGTAGTACAAATCTGTCATTTCTGGCGCAGAGCTTGTATTTCTGTATTGTAGTATTTCAAAAGATTTAAAATGTTCTAAAAATTAATATAACTTCAATACATGCTAATAAGCGTAAAGAAATTGCTAAAAGTAAAGAATCTTCTTATATGTCTAGTTTTCTTTTTGTTTTAATGATGAAGAAATCTTAAAGTCTCCGTACTGTAAAAAAAAAAAGGTAAATTTACGGTGCAGCAATATTGCCAACAGCTTTTACCGTAAAAGTTGCAGTAAATTTCAATTTTTAAAATTCGTAAAAGTTCAATTCTTTTCACTTCCTTACTACGTCAACTTACCGCTTTATTAACAGGGTAAGGATCACATTTTAAAATAACTTTTACTGATTGAATTAAAATTTTGGATTTTTTAGTGATTGTTAACTATATTATTTGTAAAAAAATCATGATAAAACTGATAAAACTTCTTATAATTTTTCTTAATTTAAATTTTATTTAAGAAAAGTGGATTAAAGACCATTATAATTCAAAATATTATTTGTAAAATTTGAAGTTTTTACATTTAAATAAACATAAACATATATATATATATATATATACATATATTCAGGTTTTTTTAAATAGTAAATAAAATATAGAAATATTTAAAGAAAAAAAATAAAATTTTTTTATATCTTTTATTAAAAAAATCGTATTTTCAAAAGTAAATATTTTTTTTTCCAAATTTTCAGAATAAATTAAAGTGAAAATATCAAAAAATATATGTTTAAAGTATGAATCAGTTAGCTTAATATTTCTATGGTCATAACAGTTTACATTCGAGAAATTCTGAAAAAAAAAACGTCATCAGGAAGAAAAGCATTTTCACAAGAAATCATTTCTATGACAACCATTGCTAGAAAGGTAGATTTTCAAAAGAAACCAAAACCAAAAAATTTATATTTCCTTTCATAATTAAGATTATAAACTTCATTTAAACGTCATTTTCAACATAAAAAGATTTATAAAATACATAGATTTTTAAAACAATAAATTTGTTTCAGAACATTTGAAGATTTTTGTGTCCAGGACTCCCTTAAATCATGTCACTAATAACGTTTATGATATTATATGAGGAGCCCAGAAGCCAAGGGGTACAAGTGACAAAATGTAGATTTGGAATAAATTGAGTTTAAAGATAATTGATGTTAAATTGGAATATCAATAACAATTGAGTGGATTGAAATAGGAAATTTATGCTTGTTGCATTCTGGTCTTTGAACTCTCATTTCAATAACTGTTTAAAAATAGAGTACAATTTTCTTTAAATGTATAATTAATCAATATACTTTGTTTTTTGAAAAAAGTGGTTTATCTCTATAGCTCCCCAAATAATCAGAAAATGACTTATATTTCTTTACCTGAAATGAAAAAAGCATATTTCCAGATACCCTGTGCACTTAACTCAATTTTTTCAACTTTGTCACTTATACCCCTTGGCTTCTGGGGTCCACATATAATCTACGTTTCTATAGATAAAGATATTAAGGAAGCATTTCTGATAAACATTACCTGTCTTAAAAAAATAATAAACGTTTATCATGTCTTGGCCATTTTTTTATTTCTTTTTTCAAATTTTAAAAATATCAAAAGAAGCAATGTTTTTTCAAATATAATATTTTAAAAACACAAATTCCAATTCAAGAGACTAAATTTAAATGTATCAAAAATGGAATGTTGATTTTAAGATGTGATGCATTCTAGGATGAGAGCATTTTTTCTATCAATGAAGTTTTATGAAAATATATATGTATGAATATATATATCCTCAATTAAAATATTCCGACGGTTTTTAAAAAAAGAGACTTCCAATATTAAATATCCCGTCTATTTTTTACGGTTACGTTTCTTAGCTCTGTCATACTTCAATCTATGCATAAATTATTTAACGAATTGATAAATAGATTCGTAAACAAAATCTCTTTCATTATAAATAGATAAAAAATTGAACTAATCAAAAATATACACTGTGTATTTTATTATCATAGGCAATGTTTAAAAATCTATAAAAATATAAATATATTATTGCATACTGATTGAGCATATGAGGTGAGCAAAACAGCGTAAGTTCCAACATGGCTGCACTGGCATAAAGAATAATTTCCAGTCTGTACAGGTTCACATCCTTCCATAGAAAATTGAAGATTTCTATGAAAAAAATATGTATAAAATAATGAATAATGAAAAATTTATAAACCGGAAAACACTTAGAAAATAATTTATCGAGAATAAATATTTATAAAAAGTTATGTTATAGTAGAAAATTCTAAAATTAAAGGAGCTTGCCTCATAATATTTTTTACTTGAATTAAATAATGGATTTTTTTTAATTTTTAAGTATCTTATTTTAATTACATTTTTGAAGACCACGGAGGAAAAAAACGCATACATACAGAACAAATCTGACACAATCTTTTACAATATGCCATACAAAGTTTTTTATCGGAAATAATCTTAATAAGTGAACCTATAGTAGATTTGGATGAAAAAAGTTTAAAAAAATGCAATAAGCAAATAAAATCTACTGTTGTAAGGTGGTCTGGTGTAATAACGCCAGGCAGGGTAATAACGCCAAGTGCTAATATTTTGCATAATTATGAAATAATCTGGTAAATGACACTCATGTGCTCTGCGCAGAAGGGTTTTGAGTCATATAAATCGGAAAAAACAGCTTCAAGTTAATTTGTTTCATTTTTAGGTCTTATTGTTTTTACAAGCAACTAAAATTAACGCTTGATCTAAAATTTGCGAGATACGTTTTGTGATATGAAGACTATTTTTTTATCCGGAAATACTTTGTTAATTACATAAATTTGTAGTACATTTCATGGACTTTCAATATGTTGTTGAGGATTTTGGATATCTTCTCGAGATAATTTGTAATTTAAAATGTACAGCGCAATAACTATAACGGGGTAATTACGCCAATACTTGGCATTAATACCCCGGTTGATTCCCTACAGTGGCCGACCTACATCCTAAATACTGATTCAAATAAACACAGATAAAACTGTGCAATGATTCCAATAATTCTATTTAAGCGGTCCTTTTTAAGCAAAAAGAAGCTCACAGTCTGATATTCTTTTGCCTCATCCTATCCCCTCCCTCCACACACATACATCACACCTTTATTTTTTTTTATGCTTTCACAAAAAGTCGAACATTTTCAATAGCTTAGAATGCAATTTGTCAATTTATAAGTTGTAGTGTTTGTATTTTTAGAATTTGGCAATCTACAAGCAATTATTCTATCTTATTTCATAATTTTGTATGCATGGCGTTATTACCCAAATAGGTGGGTAATAACGCCAAATAGCATTGGTCAAGAAATCACGCCATTACATTTTATGAATATATATCTGTTAAATTATTTTTTTTTATATAGATAGTCAATGAGTTGCTGTACCAAATCATATATTTGTTTGAAAAATACAAACTAAAACTGAGCCGTGAATATTGGTAGAAACTTAACGTGGCGTTATTACCCCAGGGTACGTTATCATAATATTTATTACTTCAAACAAATAATTGCAACAATTTAAATTTTCATCGGCACCGAAATTTGTATCGTAGAAAATGTGACTCTCCATGAACTATCATTATTATTATTATTATTATTATTATTATTATTATTGCTATTTTATAGTTATTTAGATGTTTGTTTCTCCAGAATTATTTTTACAAATCTAGAATCTCTTTATTACATTATGAAGATTAATAACAATATTACTGCAATAAAAAATGCTTCTAATGTACCTACGTTGGAATTTTGTTCGTATATAAATTTCTGTTAAATATATTTTATTCTATTTTTTGTTATCCTATTTTTTTTATTAAATTTGATAATTGTCATACAATTAAATTGTAATTTTTTAATTATTGGCAAAATGTAAAAAAAAATCTTAAAGGCTCAAAGATACCTAGAATAACTTTCATCAGAAGTACTTGTTTTCTCTCAAAATATCATAACACCGGTATTTTAATTTAATTTTCGAATAGATTATGTAAACTGTTACTTAACAACAAGTTATTTTTTTGTCTTTAAAAAAGAAAATAATTAAATAATATTCGTTACATATGGGTCAAAAACAAAATATTGTTGAGTACATAATTTTTAACACGACGTAAGTAGAACGTATGAACATAAACATAATAAGGAAAATAAGAAATTAAAACTTACCCCTGAGAAAAATCTGCTAATCCACATGAAATATTCCACATAATGTGTCGATTCTACAAATAATAAAAATAAATTAACCTTATTTATCATATTATACATAAATGTTTGACTTTCAGGAATGAAAAATTATCTAGATAATAAAAAAATATATTCGCAATCAACGACTTCAATATGCAGGCAAAGCTCTTTATTAAATAATATTTTAAATTAATTATTAAGCGAAGCACTTTAAATTATTAATAATTAATATTAATTTAAATAACTTACTAAGCGAAACACTTTAAATTAATAATGATTAGTAATAATTTATATTAGTTAAGCGAAAAACGTTTGATTTATAATAATAAAAACTATTTTAATTCATTATATATTCCCGCCACTTTAAATAATGTTAATATTTTAAATTTTCTAATAATCAGACGCATAAAAGCTAAAACAAATGTGTCATTTTGATGGACAATTTCTATTTTTTATACTGGAAAAAATGTATACAATATAGTCATAAGCTTTATAATGATAAAATACTTATATTTTTGTATGAGTATATCTAAAATTTAAAATACTTCTCACTAGAAGTCGAATGAATTCACGTCTGTGAATAAAATAACGGAAAATGTATTTATACATTTGCATAATTCGGAAATAATTTATTTTTTAAGTGAATTTAATTAAAACATCCTTATTCTTAGTTAAATGTGTAATCATCTTTCAAAACTATTTTAATATGTACTTAAAACAATAACACATAGATATAATAGTAAGAAAAAAAAAAAAAAAAAAAAAAAAAAACGAGAGACATCAAAATTGGGAAAATTAATTAAATAAGTGATCTGTATAACAAAAGACAGCAAATGAGTTTCTTAAGCAATATTTTAATTGATTTGTTTCAAAATAATTTTTTCATTTGATAAGTAAATTTTATGGCAATTTATTTTCACGGAATAAGATAATAATGATGTAGATAAAGAGTCTTTGTTATATCTCATGTATTCTTAATTATGTATATGTAATTTCTATCAATGAATTGTATCTATGTGCACAAAAAAAACTATATATAAATTAATCTAAAAAAACTAATTTATTATACAATATAAGCGACAATACTGATTTTTTAAGAATATAAAAAGAAAGAATGATATCCATTTAAAAACCAATAATAATCCATGAAACCCATACACAGGCATAATTTAAATTAATTTCATTTAAAAATTAGTGTTAAGTTAAATTCTAAAAATAATTGACACGAGTTAAATGTATATTTCGTTACTTTTACGCTTCTTCTTACCACATTTTTGGAATAGAAAACTTTGACTTGTTTAATACAAAAAAATTTTATGAATAAGTAGGATATTGTTTGCTATCCGGAAATATTGTAACAGAACAGCATAAATTTTTATAAATGTGTGTATTTATTGAAAAAAAAATAATGAAAAGATACATAGCTTTGCCGTTCACACAATATGTATTGTTCAAAAAAAAGCTTTTAGAAAGGCATTACAAGTAAAACATTGTGAGTCTCGACTTTTAGAGGGTTTTCGTAACGGTCGGCATTTGAATAAAAACTCATGTGCAAAAATAAACGGTTTTTTTTTCCTCCTATTTTTACAAGTAAAAATTATTCGATTAGTGAAAATTTTCGATGAATTTATATGTTTTAGTAGATCCAGAAAAGGATTTGAGAATTTGTCTGTTTGTGTGTGATAAAAATTTGCGGGTGTTGGACCTTGATATAAATTGATGTTTAGCAGATTTTCGTGTATATCGTCCAAAAAGTGGAGCTTCTGTGCTGTATTTTAAAAATTTAAGATAAGAGTTTATCTTGAAAAGAAATGTACGATATAAAGAAAAAAGTTGGATTCAGTTACACTTTGATTAAAGAATGGTGGTGATAATTTTTTTATTTATATCGCCCAGAAGATTACACTTCTGTTCTTCATTTTGAACGATTTCTGCAATAGTTCTATTTTAAGAATCCATGTGCGGATTTTCAAGAAACTTTGGATTCAGTTAAACGTTAACAAAAACTGTTATTGATTATGTTTTGGTGTAAAACGCTCAGCAGGTGGAGCAGCTATGGTGACTGTTTTACGATTTTAGCAAAAGCTGTATCAGAAATATTAATGCAGGCTATTTAATCAAATTTGTTATTCTGTTACATTTTCACATAGGTTGACTTTTGTTAGACTTGGATGCATGTTGAACAATAGGTGTTGATTTTATACTCTATAGATTGGAAGTTTTGGTGTCGCAAATCTAAGAGTCTCTGTACCGAAATTGAAAGATTTGTTTGAAAGAATTTGATACATATATATTGTTGTTAAATGCATCCAATTCAACGAACATACATACATTTACGATAATCCTTACGGGCTTAGATTTTCATTCATTTAAGACACTTTGCTAGCAAATTTTGTATTACAGTAAAATCCCGCTATTCAGAAATAATTTGGTCTCAATACTGTTTAATTTAGCGGGAATTCGGAATAGGCGGATTTCATTAATAATAACCAACGTATTGATTTGTTAAGGCATAAATTAAGTGCGAGTACATCTGTTAGTGTCACCTCTACACAGCATTGATCGGATCGTGGTTAACAGGTTTTGTTTTTTTAATAAGTTAATTTAAATTTCAGTGTTAATATAACACAGACTATTCATATAAAAACAACAACCGTAGTTTTAGTAAATACGCTTTTCTTCACATATAAATTTGAGTCAATGAGGACAAATAACAATTTAGTTATTCAATTAACTGCTATTCAGCAGAAAAAAATCATTGACTTTACTTCTTAAGTGTGCATAAATTAGTTATTTTTGCTTTTAGCAGTGATTAAAAAGGATTTTTCAGAATTGCATAAATGGAGCCGAAATGTACTGTAAGTAGCCAGATTTTATTCGGCTTGATTTCAGGTCTTTTCTTCAAGCTAAAGCTTTATGTACGTCTTTTTAACTTGTCCTGTTTTTAAGTTTAAAAATCGATATTTTTTTCGAACTAAGTTTGATGTAGGCGCATTTTAGAAATAGCTGGATTCTACTGTATTACCATGTATGGGCTAGGCTAAAATTTTGTGATTGATACTTTCGACTAGTTTAGCATGAAAGAGTAACTCTAACAATTTCTTCTTGTAAAAATAAAATGAAGTAAAAAGAAAAAAGAGAGAGCAGTATTCTCTTTAGAATACTAGCTAAAGAAAATAATTCGGATAATATTCAGAAATAAAAAAAGCCGAATTTTTCTTTCTTAAAATACTGGAATTTAATGCCTTTTTTGACTGTGTTTTACCCTGACCACTCGCCTTCCTGCTATATATGCATATGTCTCAATATAACAATAAAGGTATACTTTTTCACGAATGTCTTTTGAACTTTCTGTTTTTAAGTTTTAAAAAAATCGATATTTTTTTCTGAACTATGTTGAGTAATAGCGGATTTTTGGAATATCGGCATGTAATGTATTAACAAGCATGAGCTAAAGGAAAATTTTGTGATTGAAACATCCGAATACTTCAGTATGAAATTGTAACTCACCACAGTATGGTTCAGATGAGCAAGCCTAGCTTTGACTTTGAGACGAGATGACCTCGATCCTATTCTCCTCTGTCCAGTCTGCATAGCTACGGCCACCAGGCGTGAATGCAGCTGGTACTCCATGTCCATACCTCTGTGCAAAAAAGAGCCAGAGCGATAGCTGAATCGTTGAAAGAGAAAGAGAAGCGAAATCGGAAAATGTATACTTATTTTTTTTTAAATATGATTTTCTGAAAACTATAAGCACACAGTGTTTGAAATTGAGGCAGGATGATCGGAAAGTGGCGCAGCCCATCAAAAATATTTTAATTACTAAAATACAAATATGATTCAAATTACAAATATAAATTTAAGGGAGACCCGTAAGAAAAAACCCAAAATTTTTATTATTCATTTTAAAGTAATGAATTTTGGTGTACTATTTAAGAATCTTCTTATAAGGAATAATTAGCAAAAAAAAAATTCACTTTTTATTAAAAAGTATATTTTTTATGGGGATTTTTATGACTTTTTTTGTCGAAAAATACACTTTTAAAAATTACTATTCCTCATTCAATTTTCAATATTTTGGTATTACTAAAATTTCTTAAATAGTGTTATAGTATATAGAAAAGAACTAAAGTGAGATATTTTTAATTTTCTATTTTAATCGGCAAAAAAATAAATAAAAAAATACGCATGGTAAATTTCCTTAAATTCGTTATAATTTTCATGTTTACCAATTTATGAAAAATTTTCAGAATTTAAAAAAATATCTCTCCTTACTTTTGTTGCAAATTTTTTTTAAGATTCTAAAAACATAAACACTTTGTTTCTAAATCATTTTACCACTGATCCCTAGTACTTTGAACTTAGGCAAACTATGAAAAAAGTCATTTTCAGGAAAACACATTTTAAATGGCCGCTTGTCCTTTAAACTCTATAGTGAGTACAATTTAAAAAGGTCATTTTTTACCTGTTCCAAGTGTCCCCGAGTTCTGAAATTTTGCATGGATATTCGCAAATATGTATTTTATCGTTTTCTGAGAAAAAAAAGTTTTTTGAACTTTTGATGATTTTTGGCCGAAAATGGGGTACGGGTCTCCTTTAATTGAAAGATTAACAATACTGATTCACAAAACGTAGCTAAATTAGTATTGTTACAGAATATATGGAAAATGTGACCTTTATTCTGAGATACGAAGACGTATAAGCATTTTCAAATTTTAGGCTCTTTTTCTAAATGTTAGAAGATTTATGTTTTGAATCTCATGTTCAATATTTATTTCTTTATATAATGAAGGAGTGTGGATTGTTCTTAAAAACATTTGCTTTTAGGTGAAAATAAACTTTACCTGAAAACAAACACTGAACATGACATTCCAAAAATAAGTTTCCCAAGAATGAGAAGAGATCCCTCACATTTGTAAAAATGTAGAAGTCTTTTGTTGCCGAGAACAACAATCGCAATTTAATATCTTCTGTAACAGTATTATTTTTCGCTATGATTGTGTATCAGTTTTATTACCCTTTCAATTTAGTTCTTGTTTCGAATTTGAATAATGTTTATATTTTTAGTAAAATATCTATTTTTCAAGGGATGCGCGAATTTTTGATCACCCTGTACTTTATCTAATAGAGAAAAAGATGAAGCACGATATTTGATGCATATTATTCTTTCAACTGTAAACAATAATGCTCTCAGCAAAAATATATAAGCCAGTATTGAGATATATCGAGGTCAAACTAATTATAGAATGGAAACTGAATGGGGTATTCAAAATTTCATTTCAAATTTTCAGAAATTTTTAAATTTAAATAATTTTTGAATGTAATGCTTCAGGTACAAAGGATAGGGTTTTAAATGAATAAAAGACTATGTCATTAGTTCAACTAAATTAAGAATGCCTAGTATATCAATATTTTTCAGGGACTTTTATGCTTTCTTCCTAATGATCATACTGATTTAAATGAAGATCTGCAACAATGAATCAAGTTCAACAAAGCATACAAGAAAGTTTGTAAGCATGCAATATTTCTTTATTTCTCGAAAGTTTGTATTCATATAATTATTCCTTTAATAAAGCAATCTGAATAACGAGATTTATAAAGTAGAATAATGTAAAAGAAAATGTAAATTAATGAAGTAAGTTACAATTCGAATTTTATATATTATAATGGATGTATTTTTCTAGATATGTTGAATAAAAAGCTTACAACAGTAATATAAAAGTACGCGAACATTTTTTAGTAGATATTCAAGAAATAATTTTGTCTATAATGATAAATTACTAAAACAATTGAATGTAAACTAACTCCTTATAATTAAAAAATATGCAATAGAAGTTCCATAGTTATTTTAAATACAAATTTATAAGGTACTTGTACCCAATATGGACACCCCTAATATTATTTTAAATAACAATTTTTATAGAGATCGCTCTACATGTCCATGAAGAAAAGCAGTTAAAAAGATAATTAAGCCAGCATAGTACAAAAAAGCGCGCTGTTCGCCATTTAGAAGGAAATTTGTTGTTTCGTGGCGTACTGATAGTAATTATAGGTATGTTTAAATTATTATTAGATATTGTAAAATTACTTTAAAGATGTAAAAATGGGGTGTTTTAAAGTTTTTACAACAAATGTTTGATAGCTATTGCACATATTGCTTAAAAACGTTTTCTTTTTTTTATTTATTACAAGATTTAATAAAACTACTCCCGATTGCTAATATGGACACCTTCCCCAGCAGCCAAACAATATTCGGACAATTTTAGCTACATCTTGGAGCAATATTGGCACATTGGCACAATACTGGAATGAAATATTGCTCCAATATCGGGGTGTTTACATTTTGCCTTTATTCAGCCAATATTTGCAACCAATATCATGCCAATATTGGAAATATTGCCATGTTTCATTGGAAATATTGCCAATAAAACGCCAATAAAAGTTAAATATTGAGATTTCATTGGAATTATTTCCGATGTAACGCCGATATTTGTATAATGTTGGCGTTTTATTCGCAGTATTTCCAATGAAACCCCAATATTTGCATAATATAGGCTGCTCATATTGGCTAAATAAAGGCATAATGTAAACATCCCGATATTGGGGCAATATTGGCGTTTTATTTCCAATATATCCAATAAAGGAAATATTGGCACAACGTTGGACCAATATTGATTTGCTACAAGGGTTATGTCCAGATTTGAAGTACAGCAAGTGAATTTTCAGATTCACCAAAACAGAAAGATAAGCAAAACCAACTACATTATTTCATAATATTTTGTAGTAACTGAGGTAATTCGCATCGGTCTTCGAAGAGCCACAACCAAAAATTATCCCCCGTTCTAAACTGCATGTTCCTGTGCCCTACTCTCTCCTGGAATACTTTAAGATATATTTTTTTTATCCCCTTTCCTCTAATATTCCATATAAGAGTGGTTCTTCCATACATCCTGTGTAGTAGATCAATAAGGAGCCACCTGTCCATAAGAGGAACTAGTGGTTCCTTATATGGACATTTGTAAATATATTTTTTTTGTTTTTATCATTTAAATTAAACCATAATAGTTATAAGGTCGCTAATTAAAATAATGATAGTCAACAGTCCAGGAATCATGGTCATATCTTTTTGGAGTGCTATCTCGTGTACATGGGGGCGAAAAAAATAAATTTTCCTTAGTGTGTCCATATTAGGCACAGGTACCTTAGTTGTTGAATTTCTAAATTTACATAATAGACATTCTTTTACAATACATTTCGCTTCATACATGAATTCGTATGCTTTTATGGGAATGCTCAAAATTTGCTTACATATATCACGCATAAAAAAAATTTTAGAAGTAGAGAAAGCATCAACCATTTGATGCCTTAACGAATGTAGTTGCAGTTATAAAAATGGTTACTCATATAGCTGATTGTGCTTCAAAATTGAGAATTTATATTGTACCAGAAGAAATGAAATTTAGATATTTGAAATATGGGATAGATATTATTTTGACATCGGATATTAAATTTGACAGGTGGTTCCGAATTTTCTATTAAGCAAAAAATGATATTTAATGAACTTGCGCTATATACAAAAAAATCGAATAGGTAACGTTTTAATGTCAGTAAGTATCAACGTTTGTGCATACCCAACATAAAAAAGTTTTAACCATGCTTAAAATGAAGCTTTAATTATGCTTTTTTAAAACACGTTTACTGCCATGGTAACTGACATTGAAATTTCTCTTCAGGTCGCGTAATTATTACGGTGACTAACAGCGTAAATTATGATATGAAACAAAAAAAAAAATAAGTATGTTTAAAGAAATTATTAAGATAATATAATCACTTAGTAAGTAAAAGTTAAGTAAATTTTAAAAACATTTTCAGTATTTACTCAAAACAATATGAATGATTTATTTTTATATCGTGTTTCATAAAGTCAATCATCGGTGACTGACGCGGTCTAAACGGTAAAGTTCAGCGTCAATTTGGCACTCAACGTGTTAAAATATTCTTAAATCATCCATCAATGTGATACAATTAGAATAATATTATAGATGATAATCATTCATATACGAATTAGTAATTTAAGATTTGTGTTTTACATATTGAAACAACTGAAGTATTTAATTTCGTGCAAAGTAGTGTTAAATTGCAATTTTCCCCCATAGCTCAGATAATGTTTAGAAAGTATATTCAAGTCCACACTTTGACTTCGATGGTTGGTGCCACTGTTCTTGGTCTACAGCACCATACTGACTTTATAATGTAGGCATTATGACATTCATATATGTAAATGAATGTAGGCAATTAACATTTATGACTGTACCGACATCAATCTACAAATCGATTCTACGCGTAACATATGTGCTTTCAACCATTTACAAAAGTATTATAGCAGCTACACTAAATTAAAATATACATTAAATTTTAATCTTTACAGATGTTAAGATGACCATTTATGTTGAAAAAAATCATTATTAATTTTTAATTATGCTCAAAATAATATCAAACTTCCTTACCCATGTCGAGCTAAAAATCTTTGAGGAAAAAATGCAGAAAAGTTTTTGTAAAAAACAACAGCTATACTGATGGAATCATTCACTAGAAAAGAGAAACATAATATTATATACTTATTGCTTCCGAATGTAAAAAATTTTGTGATTAATATAGTTTTACTGTAACAGTTTATAATATGAAATTATGCATTGCTTTATTTCTGATAGGCCTTACTTATGACTTTTAATAATCATTATAAGTTAATTTTTAGAAATTCATGTACCAAATTACTCGACTGAGCATCAGTATACTACGCATTAGATAAAGATTATTATAAATATTTCATATTATGTGTTGCCATGTAATATACTTTCATGAAATAGAAAACTTTCGAATGGATAACTCACTCTGTTCGTAATAAAAATAAAAGAAGTACCGTACCTTTATCTCTCTATTTAAAATACAGTAAACGAGTAGTGATTTAAAGAAAAATAAAGTTATGCATATTTAACTTAAAAATTACACAATTATAATAATTTTAAACAATTATTAATTGTTCTATATAAACAGGATTAAGTATTGGTATTACAAAAATTTTGGACCTTGTCTTTCTTTTTATATGGATTTTTTGTGATATCTTTAAAACGATTTGACTATTTTTAAACGGGTCTGCAAGTACTATAAATAGTTATTAATGATTATTTATTCGCGGTCACCGTAATAGCACAAATTTGAACTGATTAAATTTTCTGATATCGACATTTTTGGAAAGATGGTTTTTTTCATTCTAATTTTCAACAGCGAAATGAAATGTTTGATAAAATTATAATCAATATTATAGTTTGCAAAAACTAAGTAATATACCGTAAAAATGACTCAGAAAAGTTTTCAAAAATTAATAGCAACTAAATAATCTTGATTTTTAAAAACGGTCTATTAAATTTCAAAAATATATAATTTGTTTTCTGCTTTCTAAGGATAATGAATACCAGAATCCAAAATACTCGAAAATGTTTACAGGGTGATTTAGAAGTCTTTATCAATAACCTACGTGTAGTTTAGACAGATAAAAACCAGGAAATATTTTGTAAAAACAGGCGAAAGCAATGCTTATGAGGGACATGCACAAAAACTTAGGAAAGACTATCATTTGCTGTCGAAAACAATGTGCATATTCAAAACGGCGCTGCTAATCACTGATGGTCAGAGGCTGAAAGCTTTGCACATGATACTAATGCAACTCTTTCGCGCGCAAGATATGTCAAACACTCAATTGAGATGAACTTACACATGCTAAAATATGTCGAATACCCGCATCTGTGTCGTTTTAGAATTCGGAGATTTAATTTTCGTCTAGTGTACGTGGTTCTTTTTCTCTTAACGTTAATATCGATCATTCATTTACAGAAACGTCCTGTTTCACTCAATTTATGTTGCAGACTTGCGAACATGATATAAGTAGGGATATAATTGCTTGGAACCCAGACATGATACAGTTCTCTAGTGGGCGGTTCCATTGCCAATGACCGCCCCGAAAACGAGTTGCATATCTAACAATATACTGTGTTAAAAAGTTTGTCCCAGTTTGAACCAAATTTTGGTGCTCAGTAGGTGTGACTATTAGATGGTGAAATCTCTTACCAATATTTTAAGCTTCCTATTTCAACTTCATTCCATCTATTGCTACTATGCTTCAACAGAAGCTTCATATAATGGTTCAAGGTTTCAACATCTAACAGTGGTAGCTATTGAGAGCAAAAAATTTGGTTCAATCTAGGGAAAGATTTTTAACAGTGTAGAATTCGTGTACCATTGCATGCTTCCTTCAGATCATACACGAGAAATACGCTTTATGCTTGTCCAGCTGTCCTCATGACCTCTAGTTTCCTCTTCCACGCCAGAGTTGCATGTGCAACTCATGTTCATATACAATTCTTGTTTGTTATCGTCTCCATAATATAATGCCGATTATTGACAATGAGATCATGAGAGATACTAAATATTATATTTCACACACACTAACTTATTCCAAAAGTTTCCCTACAACTTTATAAAATTACGCCTCACACAGCCAGCTTTCTGACGGACCATTGCCCTTTTGAGGCCTACGCAGAAAAATTGAAGTGCGCCTCTTCCAACTTAGGTGAGTGCAGTAAAGGTAGGCACGGCAAACCATGCCTATTTCCATTGTGATTTTACGGGACGCTGGCACGTAAAACTCCCGGCAATTCCACCAGAAGACTGGCTCTATAATTTACTTACACACCCCCTCCTACAAAACAAACTAAAACTCATTCATAACCACCTATTCCAAACCTCAATTCTAACAACGTAGCCTGGACAGTTACTGTTGCTCCTTTTCAGTGCTACTTTTGCGCACATACATCAACCCCATTGTCGCGTCGGGGATCTGTTCCCTGGCGGAAAGTTTCCGATTTTGTTTTTTTCTGTTGTTATGTGATTCCTGTTTGCTCCTATTTTATTCTGTCTGCCCTTTGTCGCGTTATGTTCTTTTGCACCTACCGTCCCTATACGAGTTTTTATATTAATACCGCCCACTGTCTCGATTCTGACAGTTTAAGCTTTGACTGAATTCTGTAATTTTTTAAGATCTTAATAAAGGCGACCGGGAGGGACACTATGTTCTAAAGACCTGGTTTCGTTGTCTGCGCTATCTTAGACAAACAAAGACTCTTAGATAGTCTCTTAGACGAACAAAAAAAATTATATTTTCATAGATTAAAGAACATCTGCCTTCTTTTACAGTGTAATGAACTCAAATATAAAATGTAATAATGAAAAAGAATGTGTATAATTTGCAAAATTAATACTTTTCTATCTCTTTATAATGATATTCTAAAATAAATGTTAAACTTTTGAAGTGAATGCAGATTGCATAAAATAAATTCGTGACTTAATTTTAAATTAGATTATAAAAACATGACATCTCAAAAATTTTACATTGTAAACATAAAAATTGTATAACGGATGAAGATTACTTAGCATTTGCATAATACAAAAATTGTATAATTTTCAATTTTTTTTTTATTCTTTTAAATTTTATCCTGTATTTTTAATACTTTTCTATCTCTTTATAATGATATTCTAAAATAAATGTTAAACTTCTGAAGTGAATGGAAATTGCATAAAATAAATTCGTGACTTAATTTTAAAATAGATTATAAAAACCTGACATCTCAAAAATTTTACATTGTAAACATACAAATTGTATAACGGATGGAGATTACTTAGCTTTTGGATAATACAAAAATTGTATAATTTTCCAAATTATTTTTTATTCTTTTAACTTTTATCTTTTTTTTATGATAAAGGGAAAAAAACCAAATTTATGGCGATTGCGTACATTAGTTTTGGATTTTAATCTAAAAAAAAGTATCTTGTTCTTGTTATGATATTATGTTGTCTAAATCATTGGCTGCATACAAAAGTGCATAGATAATTTTATGCCCATGCTCTTTAAATTAATGCCAGATAATTGTTGGCAAATTTAAAGACGCTCAAAAAAAATAATAAGGAATATATAAAAAAAAACTAATCTCTGATTAATTTAAAAAAATAACCAGGCATTCCAACTACAATTCTTAAAGTTTCATTTATAATAAATTATTTAATGAGTAATAATATTCATATGTCTATTCATCATTTTCTTCAATATACTTTTGACATTTATCAACTGTGAATTTAGTAGGCAAAGCATAATTTAAATTATAATTGATGCATTATTTTATCTAATTATCTAATAATAACGAAAATTTACCACTTTATCAAAATAACTTTTTCATTGAAATCATTAAAGTAATAAATTAGTGATGGAATTAAAATTTTTATCGTTTTCATATTAAATCACCAGTCATTAAAAATAAAATGCTTGCAGTGCGTATTTTAAAATTATCGTCTAATAATACTTAACTACAAGTTTTAATGTTTAAATATTCAAATACTCGATTCAATAATAGTGAGTCAGCAGTACATTAGATTACGATAGCATGAAAATAAAATTTATATTTAATCTGAATATGGAACCATAATTAAAGTTGAGGAATAATTCTAATTTTCGATTCATTGTAAAAATATTTATAAATTTATTTTACAAACGTTTTATAGTTTTAGAATATTAATGGGAAAATTTAATTTAAAACATGAGTTGACATTTAGGAGCAGTCATCGTTATTGTTAGAAAGATTTTCGTATTATTATGTTACGTTTTCTTTTTACTTAATTGCAATTGTGGTGTAAGTAATGACTTGTTTTAATGTGCTTCTTTTGATAAAAAGGGACATTAATGCATTCTATATTAATAATACATTATGTATTTGTATTTAAAATAAATATATAGCTTAAATATATAGAAGAATGTTACGTAGATAGAGAAGTGTATTTAACTTTTACTTAACTACAATTAATGCATTCTATATTAATAATACATTATGTATTTATATTTAAAGTAAATATGCAGCTTTAATGCATAGAAGAATTTCACGTGAATAGCGAAGCATATTTAACTTTTATTTAACTCTAATTAATGCATTATATATTAATAATGCATTATATATTTATATTTAAAATAAATATGTAACTGAAATATGTCGAAGAATGTCACGTGGATAGTGAAGCGTATTTAACATTTATTTAACTCTAATTAATACATTCTATATATTAATATATTATGTATTTACATTTAAAATAAATATGTCACTTAAATATATGGAACAATGTCACTTGGATAGTGAAGCATATTTTGCCATTGACTCGAAATTTTCTGCAACTTTTTAAGAAAATATTTTTAATAATTCTGCAATAGCCAGTAACTATTAAGAGGTTACTAATAAAGAGAAAATAAAGGTTCAACGATTGTACGGAGATCACTTTCCCATCATTATTTACTCACTTAATCATACTTCCTTTGTGTGTTTTATCTTGTTTAAAAACATCATCTTTAGCGCCATCTAATACATTTGCGTTTAATTTTTGACCATGCACTCTTTAATGTAAGTTGTTTATTTGGATTTGTTCTATAACCTCCTGTAGTTTTACCCATATTTTACGAAACAGCCTGTAAATAAATGCATGTATATTATGGAACATAATTTCTGTACATGAAAGTTAAAGGATCTAATAATTGTTTCAAGAAGTTTCTTTTTTGACTTCAAAATAAAAAACACAAAACATTTCATTAGTATGTCGGTTTCTTTGTAATATTCATAAGCCGAATTTCTTATTTGGCTTCTAGCCAATTAAAAATGACCATTAATTAAAGACTTTCTTATTTAATACGACTGAGTATAAAGTAAAGTAAGATTACTGGCTGATAAGCTTGAATGGAAATGAAATATTAATATTTATTCCTAGAAGTAGCGTGTGTCAAAGTTTAATTATTGAAAAGCAACCTTTTTTTCCGAATGTATAAATTACGCCAAGTTTAATATTTTTTTTAAGATTGTTTTAATCATTTTTATTATTTACTTATCGCTAGAATAGTCTTATGTTTATGTATCAATTTTTATTTATTTATTTATTTATTTTTGCTTCTTGTGCAAAAGTAATATTTTTGTTTTAATGTGAAAATTTGTTGCAATGCTTCTTTGAAAAGAAGAATGTCTCACAATTGAGGCAAGATATCAAACGCGGGAAACGTAAATTTACGTCATTTTTAATGTTGCTTTTTTAATCTTATTAGCTGCGTTTGAAACTATGCAAATAGGTAACACCTATAATCGTTCTTGAGTTTGTCCGTTCGTCTGTCTGTGCGCATATAACAGCGCAAAAACTACTCAACGAATTCATTCACTAATCTTTGAAATTTAAAGTAAATAATGGCTGCATAAATTTGTAATGTCATTTAAAATCTTATGAAAATCAGATGTATGTTTTAATTACAGAGACAATAAAATTATTTCCTTACATTACGGCCTGTGGGAAAATAGTTTCAAGTAAATTTATTTGTTGGATACTTCCAAACATAATAAATTTATATACATCTATAAAGTATATACTAAAATAAACATTTTGTACAGTCTATACTTGTTTACAGGGCCAGGTAAAAGTATTCGATTACATAATGATATATGGGAAAACATTGTTTGAGTCATGCTTTAATTGCATTAAACTATTTAACAATTTCTGAAATATAAATACGTTACTGAGGTTTAATACAAATTACTTCCTGTATTTGTATACTATTGTGTATCTGAAGTACTATATGTTATAACATCAAAATCTGTATATTTTTAAAAGATCTTTATAGTCCGATCGCACCTAATTTGCTACGTTTGGAGGGCAATTTTTAACGTCTTTTTAAAATTAGAATGTATCTCGGTTTGCATCCATATAAATCCGCATGATCTGAACTTTTGTAAACTATTTTATGCATAGTGAGTACGATTAACTAAGGCAAAGAATGATATGTGAAAGAGTGTATGTTTAAACCGTCGATTAGAAGATTTATTTATAATATAAATATGCAGAAAAAATAGCTATAGAAAATCAACTGGCCATCATCCTCAAACCCCGCCAAAAATATAGGAGAAAAATATAATAATAAATGTAAATATCAATATTTGGAAAAAAGATCCTTTTAACAAAATTTTCCATAAAAATAATTTTTTAATTATCCATTTTATATGTTAGTCACTTTTAAAGAAAAAAATAAATATTCATTTATTTATTAATAGTAAGTTTATTTGAAAAATAATGTAAAATTACATACATTATAATACCACTTACTTTCTTGAATGTTTTCTATAATCCATGTATTAAAATCCAGCTCCACAGAGTCAGTCAGCCAGTTGGGTTTAGTGTATTCCTGTATGTCACCAGTAGCTTTCTGTGATGGGAATTTTAAAGATCTTGGACCTTCATTTTGAACTTGGCCAACTTCCAGCACTAAAATGCATACACAAAACATTTTCCAACATTTTATCGCACTCAGCTAATATAATTTGGGATCTATACTAATAAAAGAAAGTCTCTATCTCTCTCTCTCTCTCTTACTCTCACTTTCTCTCTCTATCTCTGGGTGTATCGGTGGGTATTAGGGTGGTGCGAAAAAACAAAAGATTTTATTTCCGAATCGCTATAGTGCGGAAAAGTTGCGATTGGTAAATACAAGAAAAACTAAAAAAAAAATTTTTGAAATCGGACATTATCTTCCGATCGCGCAAACCACCTAAAAATTCACAAAAATTGAAAAATTCCGATTTTTTCAGAATTTTTTAAAAATTAATACATATACATATACTTTATCACTATAGTGATAAATATTTGCATATTGTAATGTTTAATAATAATAAAAAAATTAATTGCGCTTAGAGAATATCTTCCGATCGCGCAAGCTCATTAAAAATCGGGAAAAATTCAATTTTCAGTGATTTTTGATATATTAAGAAAATAATTAAATAAGCTCAGTTTGCAGTCTCAAGTTAAAATTTAAATGTAAATTAATACTATTGAGCATATTATGCTATTTTTGAACAACCGAGAACTTACCACAACGAGATCGCTGCAAGGTTTAGTAGTTCTTCAAGGTTTAGAGTTTCGCGCGCATCCTGTTAGCCACGTTGCGAAAAATCATTGAAGTCCCCTTACGGGTCCACATGCTTCTGTCCCCAACTTCGTCCAGTTGCACAGAGCGCCATTTCGTATCAGAGAGCCCGTGAACGAATTTCGTTTGTTAATTGGATGTATTGTGTTATTAAAAATACATTAACATATGACAGGAACACGGATCTGGATACGTCGTTGACAAAGAAAATTAATATGCAATCTTTTCATTGTCCTATATTCGGACATCCAAGAGATTTTCCGCCAAATATTCTTCCAACACACGAAGATGTTCTTCAATGCTACCTTGAGGAGAGGTCTCTATTAGCAAGTAAATTCAACATCATTAAAGTGAGTTTCTCATTTGTCAGCAACACAGTGGCACAAAAAATAAAATATATTTATTAGAAGGCGTCAATCCCAAAAGTGTTTGATTGTAGAATCATTTAGCTAATTAATGCCTACTACGATAATATTCTAAACTAACGAAATCTTATATTCTAGACAAGGAATAGCCAAACCTTATAAAAAAGTTTGATGAATTTAAATAACAAGAAACTCAACTGTGTGATATTTCAGCCTGCAAACGTGTAATGAATTTATATTGCTCCTGTAAAAAGTCACCAGATCTGAGGGAGTGTCTAATTGAGACTAATTGTACGTCTCAAAAACACAACAAAATTCTAGTCATTGAGCATAGATTTATCTACCTCCAGAGAAAGGAGGAAACGGGAAAAATTAGTACTAAAGTTTAAAAAAAATAAATAATAATAATAATAATAATAATAAAAACTGAGTACAAGACTTGGAAGACGAAACTATATATTGAAAAGGCAACCTTCCAAATTTGTTGAAGCGAAAATAAAAGACCTTGAGCATTTAGATGAAATACATGAGAATTTTAATTCTAATGTAGGTATATGTAAAATATCATTACTATGACGGATACAGCCTCTCAGATTTAAGAAGAAGAAATTACCATGGCAAATGAAAGTGGAGTTACAATCTACATCTTTGCATTGCGATCGCAATGGTGTATCTGACAGTGCAGGTGCTGCTAAAGCGTTGAGTGTACTAGAAGATATTCCTGTAATAACTAAAACAGATGCTTTTCAAGTTATTGACCTATACAAAATTAGAAGAAAACAAACAGAAAGAAAAAAATTACGACAAAGTCAAGTGGAATCAGAAGAACCACATGACATACATTTTGATGGAAAAAAGGACTATTAGTTAGTTATCCTCCTCAGTCCTGAGACAAATATCACGATGGACAACATACACTGTTTAAAATTACTATAAACCCTCTTCAAACATGTATCATTCTACATATCAATGCGTGTTATATGGACGCATTTATTGAAAAAATCTAGAAGTATTTTTAACGATTTTAGAAGTATTTAAATTCTTTTAAAGGATTTTCTTTAGTTTCTCATACAGGCGCTATATTCGTGAAGAATATTTGACAAAATATCTCTTGGGGATAACAAAATATAGGACAATGAAAAGATTGTCTAGTAATTTTCTTTGTCAACGACGTATGCAGATCCGTGTACCTGTCATGTTAATGTATTTTAAATAACACAATACATCTAATTAACAAACGAAATTCGTTCACGGGCTCACTGATACGAAATAGCGCACTGTGCAAGTGGACGAGGTTGGGGAGAGAAAAGGATGTGGACACATAGGGCGACTTCAACGCTGTTTCGCAACGTGGCTAACAGGAGTTGCGCGAACTTCGCTCTGCAGCGATCTCGTCGTGGTAAGATCTCGGTTGTTCAAAAATAGCATAACATGCACAATAGTATTAATTTACATTTAAATTTTAACATGAGACCGCAAATTGAACTTATTTAATTATATTCTTAATGCATCAAAAATCACTGAATATTGAATTTTTCCCGATTTTTAAAGGGCTTGCGCGATTGGAAGATATTCTCTAAACGCAATTTATTTTTTTATTACTATTAAATAGTACAATGTATAAATATTTATCACTATAGTGATAAAGTATATGTATATGTAATATTTTTTAAAAAATTCTGAAAAAATCGGAATTTTTCAATTTTTTTGAATTTTTAGGTGGTTTGCGCGATCGGAGATAATGTCAGATTTCAAAAAAAAAATTTTTTAGTTTTTCTTGTATTTAGCAATCGCAACTTTTCCGCACTATAGCGATTCGGAAATAAAAACTTTTGTTTTTTCGCACCATCCTAGTGGGTATGTCTGGCTTTGATGATAAGGGAAAACTACCGCAAGTAGAAATCAGAAAAGTTGGGCGAAGATAGTCGAAAGGAGGTTTTGATGCACCTGCTCTGCATTTTTAATTTTATGATATTTAGCAGAGATATTATTATTAAAAACTGACGGAAAACGTTTAATTTTTTCCAAAAATTAGCAAGAGATATAAAAAAAAAATATCTGTTTTTTTGAGAGGTATTCAACACCCATTGCTCGAAACGTTTGATATACGTTCAAAATAAAAACTTATTCTTAAACTGTGTAGTTTTTTGAACGTTAGTGAACTCCGTTATTAGTTTAAACAAAATATAGCATTTTAAATTCTGCAATTTTTTAAGGTTTTGTTTTTGGAACTCACTTTCCGAGGTCGAAGTCTCGATTTCCGATGTGCTAATATACAAGCATATCTTCTGAGCTTCTTCTGTTCAAAGGTGTATGCGTTTTGCAAAAACATGAATTTTAAAGCTTCAAAATATGTTTGACCATAGGTCATATTATGATGGATATATGTGATGTGCTACTTGTAACTAAAGATCCCTTTTTTAAAAAGTGGAGGTGCTATCTGATCAGTATGAAGGTCAATTTCAACCGCATAGTGATGTGTTTAATGCAGACACTATAGATCGGGATGACCATGTTATTGGCAGATTTTTGGCCCGTGAGCCTGTCAGATCAATTGAACCAATCAACCCTGAAGAAGTCATTGCGGTGATTAAAAACCTACCCAACAAAAAGGCCCCTGGGCATGATGGGATTACTAATGCGGGCATCAAAAATCTCCCTCTTCAGTATGCTGGTTATCTAGCCATTCTGATCAATGCTTGCTTTAATTTTCATTATTTCCCAGATAAATGGAAAAAGGCTGTTATTGTTCCGATTAAAAAACCTGGAGAAGACCCTTCTATGGCTAGGAGTTACAGACACATTAGCTTGCTTCCTGTCCTTGGTAAACTTACTGAGCATATTTTTCTTACTCGCCTTCAAAATTTTTTACCTGACATACCTGAACAATTTGGCTTCAGGCCCAAACACTCCACTGCACACCAACTGCTTAGGGTGGTTGAATTCATTCATGATGGATTTGACAATTCTGAGTATGTTGTCTCTCTTTTTATTGATGTCGCGAAGGCTTTCGACACAGTTTGGCTATCTGGCCTTATTTACAAGCTCTTAAAGTTAAAAGTTCCCACTGCGCATGTGCTCTTCACCCTTAAATACCTTCGTGGCAGAACATTCTCCGTTCGCTATGCCAACATCCTTTCCACTCCTCGTCCAATTAATGCGGGCGTGCCACAAGGCTCCAAATTGGGCTCCTGGCTTTACAAAGCTTATATCTATGACATTCCCACTTCTCCAAACACGTTGTTGGCTATTTATGCGGACGATACAACTGTGATGGCTCGTGATAAAAATCTTTTTATTATGCACGAGTATCTACAACAACACATACGCAAACTTGAATGCTTCTTCACCAAATGGCGAATTAAAATTAACTCTAATAAATCGCAGGCTGTTATTTTTACTCGTAACCGCTCCACTCCTCCTCCTCTCTTTCTTGATGGCGCCTTCATTACCTTCGGACGGGAGGTAAAATATCTGGGTCTATTCCTGGACAGCACTCTCACTTGGCGCAAGCAAATCGACTATACCGTCCAGAAGTTCTACAAAGCAAAAAAAGACCTCACCCATCTCCTGTACAGTCATGAGATGAGTATGAGCAATAAGGTACTGTTATACAAAACCGTACTTCGTCCCATTCTTCTTTATTGCGCTAAGATCTGGGGTTCAGCGGCTAAAACCAATCTGCAAAAAATTCAGGTGGTTCTAAACAAGACTCTCCGTGGTATTGTTCACTCTCCTTGGTATCGTAGAAATACTGTTATCCATTCAGACCTTAATATTCCTCCTATTCGTTTTGTTAGCAAAAATCAAGCCATAAAGTTTTTTGACAACATTCCTTCTATCCCAAATCCTGCTTTGCATAACATTTCTAATTATGATGTAAATGCTAGTTGGAGAAGACCACGAGCAACCCTACGTCTCCCTGAAAACATCGACCCAGGATAATTTTTCCTAGTTTTTATCTCATTGATAGGGTTTTCCTTCCTGAACTTTCACCATCTCCTAGTCCTTATTTTGTAAATTCTTTTGTAAATTTTTGTAATTTTTTTTATTTCTCTTATACTTTTATCTATGTTATTTTTTTTGTATGGTGCCCTTATAAGGCCTTTGTTTTTTCTGACCCGACTTCTCCCCCCCCCCCTTGTTTCTGACGTTATGTTTGTCAGACTTTGGCTATGACTTGAATTGTTCCATGTATCATTTCTCTACTAGAGGTAAGGAGTTGATCTCTCCAGGCACTCTGACAATTATCTCGTCCAAGTCCAAGATCCCTTTTTTAAAAACCAATCTCTTTATATCATATCGGAAAAGAATTATTACATCAACTAAAAAAATTTCAAATCTTTCGGATGAAAAATATGTAAAACTTAAAAACTTTTTACGATGAGAACGGAAAACACAGATTCTGAAGTTCATGTTATTTCAATGAAATTTTAAAGACAGTTTGATTCAGCTACATTTATGTATAATTAACTTTTTTTAAAGGATTATTTTACAGCTTTTTAAGAATATTTTTTACGGACATTTTACACGGGCTGCAAATTATTATTGTTATTTCTTACATGTGAGATATTTAACTCGTCAGAGGTAATTAATTAAAGCGGTATTTTCATTATTATAATGTGCCGTCATTACATTATGCCAAAAATATTAGAAAACCATCATGATATTTCAAATAATGTTTAAACTCTAAAAAAATGCTAAACAGCAAGAAGACACTCGTAAATTAAGAATTTTTTTATCGACATAATTTAATTGTACAGATAAAAAAAAATCGTAACAATTAAAATTTGAAAAAAAGATTGAATATTAAAATTAATATTTGAGCTAAAAAATGTAATTTAAATTTTAATAAACTTTTAAATTAATTAAAAAACCATTTTTGGTGGGTTTCGTTTTGTTATCTATCCTTTAATTATGCGATGTGCTTATGTTTCGGGGACATTTTCTCTTACATCCTTACACATGTAATGTATAAATTTACATATGTAATTTATAGCTTAAAAAAAGAACCTATACAACAACTTTTTCGATTTCTTAAAATAATAATAATAATAATAATAATGGGACGGAAAATAAATACAATAAGTACTAGGAAAAACATTACAACATACGATTTAGTAATTATATTTTAAAGCAGATAAAATGATGAGTAATTATACAGACAGAAATAAATACAAGAACTTTTTTCTCTACCACCCATACACAGGCGATATTTAATGTGTAAAAAAGAAAATCTCTCAAACTAACTGGAAAAAACTGTAAATTTAGATATCGGTGGACAAAAAAATTATATGTAATTTTCCATGAAAACTGTTTTTTTCTGTCTTAAATTATAAATTTATGTATAAAAATTGCAAAATCCAATTTCTTTTGCATAAAAAAACTGTTTTCCTTTAAAATATTTTCTGTAAAAAACAGATTTTTTTCTGTACAAATTTCTTTTCAATGTATAAGTACCGCCCAGTAGTTCAACTGTGATTTCAAATACATGCATCACTCACTTAAAATGGATAGTAAAATCGTATTATATGATCATATTGGAATCATTAAAATAATCCATTATTTATCTTATGACCTTTATTATACTTGCAGTAATAGAAATTCAAGCCTGACAAACTGTTCAAAATGTCGGCATAAAACAATCTCTCCTCCGCATAAAACAGGCTAAAATAGCCCCCTTCCTCATTTTTTCACCAGAGTATCATTAGTATATTAATAATAATCACGATTGGATGGAAATTTAAAGTGAGGGGTATTTAAAAGTATTATCAGTAGATAAAGAATTATTTTCGCAAGAGCTTGGTGGAGGACAGCTCCAGTATTTATTTGTTTTTAGTAAATATTTAAATATTCGTTGAAAATTACCGGGACTCAAAACACTACGCTTAGGAGACCAGCAGAGCGGCTCCCCTTTAAAAAGCAAAGCTTAAGTTATATTTTATTTTCCATCATATTTCTACCGATTTTCTTTAAGAAAATACAGGAACCAAAGAATTTCCTGCTCATAAAAGTTTCAGTAACCATACGAAACCTTATTAAATATGAATATTTTTGATTAAATTTCAATTTCAATATAAATCTATCTAATTATATAAATTGTAGGTTTATTTACGGAGCTTGTGCTGGGGTCAAATTTGGACGTAGCTTAGAATAAAAGTAATACAAATAGGGGGAACTGGGGCACATTGATACACCCCCTCTACTGTTCACAGGGTCATTACAGGAAGTTTCACAACAGATGCAAAAGGTGATGCTTAGTGCACTCAACTACAAACAGAAAGTCTTGGAATGATTCAGTAGTTTAATGAAATGGAATAGGTGATTTATTGTTTTTGTAGGTTAAATGTAAATTTGAGTTGTACAATTGAAATGGTATTATACAACTGTTCCAGGATTTTCAACCAAAATAAATACTCTAAAAAGTTACTCTCTCTCGCAAGTAGAGCTACTCTTTATCAGTTCCTCATTCTTTATTGCTAGATAAATTCTGAAGAGTTGGAGTTGAGACTCATTTTATTCGAAATGGCTGTTTGGGGTAAATTGATACAGTCTGTGTCGGTGCACATTGATACAACCTAAATCCTTTTCTAGTTCATTTTTCATTACCTTTTATTAATATTTTTACCATACACTTTTTAATCCAACCATCTTTCAACAAAAATTTCTAATATTAGTTTTTTATTGAAATGAAACATATCTAATTTCTTTATATTAGAACATTTTACAGGTTTTTTTTTAAAATAGAAGACCTACGAGCTTACCCAACATCTAATGCTAGTAAAAATAACAAAAGAAAAGTACGGAAGCCTTGAAAATCTCAAATTTATATCGATTCTCAAGAGAAAAAGGTATTTTCACATGTTAAGTAAGAGATACAAGCTGTAGAATAACACAGGATAATTATATTATAAACAGACTTTTCAATATAATTATCCTTGATTTTCTGTTTATAAACCGATTCATAAACAGAAATCCTGGTAATTATTTTTTTTATCTTTCATAAAAAAGAAGATAATGCTGGGGTTGAAGTGCCAGATATGACAAAGCTACCACAGCCAACAATCAGACAAAGAACAGCCAGAACATCAAGTCATTATACATTTCATTTTGATTGCTTTAATATTACTTACAAATAAATTGTGAGTGATTTGAATTGCTATAAATAAATATAAAATGGTTTGCTAAATATTTGTCAATGAAAATTATGCATTGGTGTTATTTTATCTCCATTTTTCCCAGATGTATCACAGTGCCCCATGAGGTGTATCAATCTGCCCCGGAGATGAAGCACATTGATACAAATGATTTTATTTTTATTTTTTTATTACATGAAAAATTAATACATAAAAGAACGATTGTACATTTATGTATCACACTACACAAGTTTTGCTGACACCACATGGAAAAAAAAACTTGAAATTTCTGCTTTCTGGACACTGAAAAAATTCTTAGAAAAAAGCCGTATCAATGTTCCCCAGTTCCCCCTAATGATTAACAGTTTGCAGAGAATCGGCCTCTTTGATAAATATTAATAATGTTAATATTAAAAGATTTTTTCAGTTTCTTTTTTAGGATCTATAAGAAAATAAATGATTTTTTTTACATAGATTTATTTTTACCCAGAGTATAAGATAAAATGTAAGTTTTATAACAAGTCGTTTTTATCATGATTTTGTATTATATAATGGAATATTTTGGATGATATATGATGATATAATGGAATGATTTTGTATTAACACTCCTTATAATTACCCAAAGAAGATCTCTGCAGGATGTAGAAGGAGTCCCCTGTTATAACAGATCCATGTAATAGACCATAACTAAGAACCTGTTGATGGAGTTTTATAACATGCTGTAAAAAGAGAATAAAAATTACATTTTATATCATCATAAAAAGAAATATAAACAAGTTGAATGTACATTCTGCCATTGCAGAATTCAGTTTCGCCTCCGATTAAAAAAAAAAAAAAAATCGATAGGGTTTTTTAGAAGGGCGACCCCGTTTAGAATGCAATGAACTAAATTCATTTTTGTTCTGTTTATCAATATAATAGCAAACAGAACGGCGTGAAATACCCCACTGATTAGCAGTTTCTCTCTGAGTCATTGGAATTGCGGAATAAAAAAGAGATACAATTTGACGTGCTACTTCTTCATTGACTAGATTCATCAAAAACGGATTTTTTCTTTACTTTAAACGCTTTTATAGACGCTGAGAAATAGGAAATGCATTTTAACAATAAAACGAGTGGAATCCCATCGAATTCGACGAATGAAATATTTAAAAGACCCGATCGATTTGGTTTTAAAAAAAGCAAAAGTAATTACATTATTGAATCAATATATAATAAATATATTTCCAAACTTAATGTCGAGTTTTCCAGTTACAATTCTGCATGCAAATATTCGCAGTTAAAATTATTCTTCAGTTAAAATTGTAATCTGAGTGCTGGCCAAATCCCGAAATTTTATTTTATATGCACTCACAGAATAATAGTTTTATTAAAAAAAAAACTAATTTAATTTTTACTTTGACATTATTTTCATTAACTGAAGTCATCTGAAAATAAAATCTCAATCTCAGTGTTCATAATGAAAAGAAACATTGAAATGTAATATCGTTATGAGCAAAAATGCGATGTTTTAAATATTGACGACATTTTCTCATTAATTTTTTTTTAAAGTTACTGTTATTTGTAATATGAAAAAGGCATCCGTAATAATATTGTAATTCCCATTTATCTGGTTTCTGAATGACATCATTTTCCTCATTTGAAATTTTTCTTTAGACATTAATTTTTATCATAAATTATTTTCTGTTATTTTATTTACATTATTATTATTATTTCTCAGAAAATATATTTTTTTACCTCAATTAGTGCATGATCATACGCAGTCATTTTATTGTGGTTAAATATTACAAAAACAATTGACTTTTTTCTTTTAAATGCAAGGACATGTTCACTGATGAAATAAAGCTTCTGACTCGTGAAAAGTGATAATGGAAAATAAATTTTTATTATCGAGAGAAAAGCTAAACTGAGTTGCCACCATATTTAAGAAATATCGTAAAAAATCATTTAAAATTAAAAATAAAATGTAAAAATTGAAATAAATTAAAAAATAGCTAAAATGGGCACAACTACAAATAAATAGCATTTATTTAAAAAAATAATTATCAAATTGAAATTCAGGACTGACGACACGACATTTTTTAGCTTGTCTGAAAGAAATAGCTCGGAGGTTAAAAAATAAAAAATAAGGATAAAAAGGCATCAGGGACACAGCTTCTTACGGAACGTTGAAAAGAGTCAACATGATTTTTTTCATACAAATTCAATATTTCCAACTGAACAAAAAATTACCCAATCCAGAAATCGAACCTAGATCCTTGGCTTACAGGGCCAATGCTTTAGCGTTTAAGCAAACTAGAAGATGCCCAGTGGGCATTTATCGCTCAGATAACCATATTGGTCGTAATATCTAGCCTGTCATTTAGATTGCTTGGCAGAATAAGCCGCAGGTAAGGAACTCCATATAACAATAGGTATGGAGATATACCATTAATTTAACACAAACTGATTGGTAAAATTATCATACATTTTCTTTTTGGATAATATTGGTGTTTATTAATGGATGAATGGATGAAACAATTAAATATAAAAAAAAAACATTTCGATGTTAACACAAATATTTCACCTTGAAATAGAAAATACTTCTGGTGAAGAGAATTTGACTGCAATTCTGAATTTCCGCTAGTCATAAATAAAACATATGACAGATATATTATTGTTTTGCAAATGAGAAAGTGTTATATGAAAAGAAACTCAATTTTGGATATTTTCCTGTATTTTTTAAATATAGTTTTAAATATAAGTTTAATTTATTTAATTATAGGGGGTTTTTTACCAAAACACAATGCATATTTTTCTATTCACCATACATATTTTCATAATTCTATTTGACTAACTTACAGCCTATTTTTCTAAATAATTATTATTTCTTCAAAATTTGAGTACAATATAATTTTGCATTATTTAAAACTTCCATTTAATGATTTTCTTTATTTCCTTTTATTCATTATAGTTTCTTGTTCCTGGAATTTTGGGAGCCCCCACCACACCCCTTCCTTTAGCAAGAAAATGTATCATAGGCATTGAATACCGAACATAGCCTTTGCGCTGTCTGATCACGTATGACAGCTACATAATTTGTGCTTGTAGGTTAAGATTGTGGATTTGATAGTTTAAGCCTTTGAATAGAAAATATTTAAGAGCATATGCCATTCTGATATCAATAACATCATCTACTAAGTAAGCTGTTTCTATGTTAGGTCTTATCATGGCAATAGATTTCTAAGAGAATTGGTTTGTCGGCACAGACGAAATAGGACATTAACAATCATAAATACTAACATTTAAGTACTTTTAAATTTTAAAAGCCATGAATAAATAAATAAATGAATAAATAAATAATATAATATAATATAAAATAAAATAACATGAAATAAATAATAACATTGCTATTTCAAAATGTTTTTTCATTTTAACATTTTCAGCTAGAATTTTCCCATTTTTATGAGAAAAAAATATGTTTGAAAATTATATATCCTCACTAATAATAGAAAAAAACAGTAAAAAAAATAATTTTGAAATTTTCAGCTAAATTTTTTATGGTGTGCACCATATTTAGACAATTACTGTTTTAACCTATTCTATTGTTATATTTTGGAACTTAATGTTCTTACTTTTTTTTAATTTAACACTCTGCAATTTGTTATAACAATATTTTTAAGTAATCAGTAAAAATAATGAAAAAAAATCTTACGAAATTAGCTTGATCGAAATTTCTGCTTTTTAGTATGAAGAAATTTCGATGAAGAAGATGTTTTTTTTTTATTTATTGTTCCTGGTAAGAGATAAAGATTATACGGATCGAATACATAGAACAAAATGAAAATTATATATATATATATATATATATATATATATATATATATATATATATATATATATATATATATATATATATATATATATATATATATATATATATATATATATATATATATATCGGGTGTCCCAAAAATGACTGATGGATTTTAAAATTCAATAACTCGCAAACGATGACAGCTATTTAAAAAATTTTTGTAGGAGGGTTATGTATAATGTCAGAAGTTTTTTTACCATAATTTTTAATTTTAGTTTGCATATCAAATAATAGGTGGCGCTGACGGCGATTGAAGGCCAGGTGATCAGTACTGAGTGATGCGTCGACCTGGCGTCCAATCGCCGTCAGCGCCACTTATTGTTTGATATGCGAACTAAAATAAAAAATTACGGAAAAAAACTCCTGACATTATACATAACCCTCCTGCAATTTTTTTAAAATATTGTTATTGTTCTCATACTTGTATAAATGTTGTTAAAAATATTTTATTTGTAATTGTTAAGCCACTTTACACAAAGAAAAGCATAAAGTAAAATGCATTAAGAAATCATATTAAGGACCACACAAAGTGGGTCTATCTGGTACTACTTCCTTAAGTTTATCCCGAAGAATAAAAGAAATAGCGTGATTATATTCAACCACACTAATCACTTAAGTTACTTAGTTAGTTTGTTTTCCATTATGACTCTAATCTCTGAATTTACGAGCTCATAAAACATAAAACCAAGTACAATTCATAAAAAATAAATAGTGATTCTCATTTACTTTGTTTAATTTGTAACGAAAAACAGTGCTTTTTTTTAAAAGAAAAAACTATTTTCGTTATTTTGAAACAACTATTTCAAACTTAGTACAGATAATTAAATATAATATATTACACCAATTATGCGTTTGTGGACATTAATTAACAAGCTTATACACAAGTGATTTATTCTCAGAAACTAAAAAATATTTATTTAACTTTAAATAATAGAAGTTTTTTTAAACTTCCTCTTCTCATTCTTAAAAATAGATCATTGTTCTAATGTTAACTTTCAAATTACAAGAACATGAAAAAGAGAAATTTCCATTCCTGTTTGATTACTTCTAAAAGAATTTCAACTAAATACCCGTAGAGTATAAATTATGATAAGAACATAGTAAACATTCGTTATTACACTACTAACAAACTACAAACGACTACAAATTACACTACAAACGATTTAATTTTGCCTACTTATCCATTTATTATATACTTTCTTATATCATTAACAAGCAGTGAATATATTATAATTAGTCTATATTTCAATTTACCATATAATTTTTGAAAATGCTTTATTGAATGATGTGTGTTGTAGTTAGGGAAAACACACAAGCAAATTTTAATTTTTATTTGAAAAAATAATTAAATAAATAAATAAAAATCTATAAGAAATGAAAAAATATTACTAAAAATATTACGAATCTTACGAATTACTTTATGAATAATAAAAAAAATCCCTGTCGACTTGGCCTATAGGCGGAGGTAGATGTCGAAGAGTGCTCATTTCAAAAACAAAAAATAAAATATGATTAGAGATAAACCCAGTTTAATAATTTTCTTTGGCCGCTTTTGAAAAATATTTAATTTATTTTTATGTAAGAACTGGTTTTTTATCAAAATCATCTTAAGCGAAATTCAACTCAAATTCCCATTTTGACGACATATTTTGAAATATATTCTGACTTTATAATTAAAAAATTGACCAATACGCAAATTATGTAGTTTCTAAATAACAAAAAACTGTCAATTGAATGGTTTTGAGAGCAAAATCGAATTTAAAAATGGGTCACAAAATAACCAGTTTGTTATTTGAATACATACTCAATTCTTAAATCATGATTTTTTTGGGAAATTTTGTGCGAAGTGCTCACTTCGAAAGCTTTAAATATATATATAGTTAACCTTTATCAAAAAACTGACCAATACGGCATATTATACAGTTCCGAAATAACAAATAACTGTCAATGGAATGCGTTTGAAAGCAAAATTGAATTTAAAAATCAGTCATAAAATAACCAATTTGTTATTTTAATACATCCTCAATTCTTAAATCATGATCGCTTTGAGAAATTTTGTGCGAAATGCCTACTTTCACTCTTTTTTAAAAATATATATTTAGCCTTCATCAAAGAATCTACGAATTCTCACATTATATAGTTCCTAAATAATAAAAAACTGTCAATTGAATGCGTTTGAGAGCAAAATTGAATTTAAAAATGAGTCATAAAATAAACAATTTGTTATTTGAATACATCCTCAATTCTTTAATCATTATGGATTTGGGAAATTTTGTGCGAAGTGCCCATTTTGGCAGCCTTTTTTGAAATATATTCTGCCTTTATCAAAAAACTGGCCAATCCGTCACATTATATAGTTCCTATATAAGAGGACCTGTAAATTGGATGCATTTGAGAACAAAATTGGATTTAAAAATTGCTCAGAAAAAACACAATTTGTTATACTTCCTCAATTTTTCAATCACTATTACTTAGTGAAATTCCAATCAAAATACCATTTTTGGCAGCCTTTTTTGAAATATATTCTGCCTTTATCAAAACACTGACCAATATATCACATTATATAGTTCCTAAATAAGAGGATCTGCCATTTGAATGCGTTTAAAATCAAAAATGAATTTAAAAATGAGTCAGAATATAAGCAGTTTGGATTTGAGGTTTTTTCTCAAACTCCTATTTTTGTTTAATTTATTTTTGATATAAGAATTGGTCTTATAAAAAATTTGTTAATATAAAAGTTGTAGCTATTATTGAGAAGATGTAAAATAAATTTAAGTAGATTTGATTGCTTAAGAAATGAGTAAGTTATGGATTTTTTTCTTTTTCCTCCCCCCTTTTTCTTTTCGTTTTTAATTTTTTTCATCAGTAAAAATTGGACCTATTAAAAACTTGTAAATATAAAATTTTAGATAATGTTGAGTACATTTATAAAATATTTAGTTGGATTTGATATCTTGAGAATTGACGAAGTTATGAATTTTTTTCTCCCAAAAACCCTGTTTTTTTCGCCCCTTGAGCACACTTTTAACTTTATCAAAAATCTGTCAATCATAAACTTTTAGCCCATTTTTTAGAAGTAATATAAACTTTAAACGGATTTGATATCTATTTTAATTAGGAAGCTATTGCGCTTTTTCTGTTTTCACAAAACCCCTACCTATTTCCACCCCCGTGGTCCGATTTTTCCCATTAATGAACTCGACCGAGATTTTATGCCCCTTGATATTATGTAAAAATTTGAAGAAAATCTGAGCATAATTATGGAAGTTATCGTGTCTAGAAGAAAGTGAAATATATATATATATCTACATATATATATATATATATATATATATATATATATAATACCATTAATAGTAGACAAGATTCACCAATGGATTTTATCAATAAAACAATAAACCAAAACGAAGAATTAAATTGAATTATAGTAAACAATATTAACCATTTGAAATTAACCATTGAATTTAATAACTTATAGCACATTGAACATGGAAGGAAAAAAGAATAATATGAATACAAATGAAATTTGTAGAACCAAAGCAGAATCTTCAGGTCCCAAATACTTTGGAACTACAAATGGAGTGTGTGCTTTCATCTTCGTATTTGCCATGAAAAAGCAAAACAATACGAATTTGGGACTACCGTCACAGAAAAACCAAATTATTAAACAAGGAACAAAGATATTTTACAAAAAGGAGTTGAAAGTAAGTAAAAATAATAGTTATCCATTACAAACAAAAAAGATAAAGCTGAATGGAAATATAATTGAACCGGAGAAAATAATTAATTATCAATATTAACATAAAATTAAATTAATAAAATGATTAAAATTAGAATTAAGAGATAACATTCATATTAACATATAACTTAAAATACATTATTGTTACCTTAATCAGTAACATTTATTGTGACTTTACATGGTAAAAACTCATTACCTTAATATAGGATAATAAAAATTAAAAATAAAATAAAATAAAATAAAAAGAATAAAAATTAAAAAATAAAATAAAATAAAAAAATAATAATAGTAATAATATTATTAATAATAATACCAAAAATTATATCAATAACATTAAATATAATTTGATAATTAAAATATAGCTATTTAACTATAGATATAACTAGACAAATATCCATATTTTGGTGTAAATTAAACAGTTTAAAAATTATGTTAAAATAAATAACCCACCCTCATTTTTTTTAATAAATAAATAAATAACCTTTGCGTTTTTATCCAGACAACACCACCATCTTCCGTACTCTAACATCTACCCACCCAACCAATCTCTCTATATATTTTTTTAATTACTTTTTAACATTTTTAATTTTTTATTATTTTTTTATGTTTTATAATTTTTTTATACATTTTTTATGCAAAGAATTAATTATAAGATCATGTAATACCTAATTATAAATTAAAGAATATATGAATTTTTTAGGATAACCATTATTTATAGCATCATATACAAGCTTTTTAATATTAGTATTAATTAAATGGGAAGAACATAGACATTTTATTCTATATAAATGGTTAAGTATTATATTACGATACACAGAATTATGAAGACATGATTTAAAATTAGTAAAGGTATTAACTTTAAAATTAAATTCTTTCCTTTTGTCATAAATATCAGTTATAAATTTGTTCTCTTTTAATATAATTTTAATATCTAAGAAATTGATTGCAATATATATATACACACACACACTTATATATATATATATATATATATATATATGTATATAAACTTTTTTACTGATGGTAGTTTTGGGGTCTAGGAGTCATGATCGGTGTAGATCTGCAAAATTTTTTCAGAAATTCCAACATGGGAGAGAATGCAATAGGTAGTATTTCATACGAAATCTACCTAAAAGAGATAGGGATTATTATTTTTTTTTTTTTTTTTTTTTGGTTGAAGAAGTTCCACAACAGTTATAACACATATTTAAAGAAGAAATCCTATTTATGGACATGAAATAACGTGAAGAAAGCTCAGACTACTTACGCTCTTTTTCACCAACTACTTCGACCCCGAGTTAAGTCGAAATCCTCGTTCAAAAGCACAAACGGTATTCACCTTTCATCCTGATTGGACGTCTCCTTGATAATGACCAATCAAACGTTATCATGAATTTCATTCGAGCTTTTGACCAAGCTGTTATGGGTTGAGGTAGATGGTGAATACGAGCATAATAGACCGGGAGAGGACAGCACAGACAATCACCTTAACGAGTTCATGGATGAAAATCTAGGACTAGTTGAATTTCTATTCACATATTAAAACGGATTCGGTCTGCCAAGTATTATCTGGGTGGACAACCCTTAAAAACCCAATTTTAGCGGTTGACTCTTAGGTTTACCATTATGTTTTCCAGCTCCTAATCCTACTTGATTTCATACTTCTGGTTTATTGACCGAGAAATTTTTTTCGTTATAAACTATGTTCCACCTTAGAAAAATTTTACTTTATGACTTTCGATTCAGAACGACTGGAAAATCTTTCCGAGTTAGACATATTTGCATTCTTCACACAGTCCGCCTTGCAAAGAATTTTCTGTAATTGTGTTTTTGCAATGTTGAACCTTACACATTGATTTTCGGAACAAACTCTTTCAAAATAAGTAAAAAATACCAATTTTTAACCCCTTTTTTATGCAAAATGAATAAAAGCAAAATTTATTTTAAATGTTATGGTACAAATATTGATTAAAATTAGATGGAATTAAAGAATTATTCAACGACTCCACTAGTTCTGAATCTCTGCTACTCAATCAAAGTTTTTAGAGGCAGAAAAAGATTGTATATCCCACAGCCCAAATATTTTGATATATTAAGGAAACTGTCTAATAGAATGTAACACAACTGTTCAAACCCAGATAGCACGTGCTTATATTGAGAAACAAACTTATGCCTTTGCATGGATTTGAGACACACGCGTAAAATATTGTAAATCTCCATTGTAGAAGCGGTTTTTCATTGTTAAATAATCGTGTATAACTATCACCCCTCAATTCACGTTTTAATAAACTGTACACATTACTCTCTATTTACATTTACTGTTAAAAAGTTTTAAAAAAAATGACTGTACAGTAAAATACCAAAAATAAATAAATAAATAAAATAAATAAATAATTAAGCATAACTTTAACAATATGAAATAGTGGCAAAAATTGAAGAGGTACATATACAAAAGCGCAAGTGCAGTTTAGCTTTTAAAAAATTCAACATTAAACTGACAGCATAAAAACAGAGACTCTTACCTTGGCGCTCTTATCGACAACTAAAAACATTTTATCATCAAGTTGTGGATAACAACACCTTCCAAAAAATAATATTTTTTGTAGAGAAGAAAGGGCACTATTTAAAAAACAAAACTTTTTTTTAATGATTTTTGTTGAGAATTGTGAAGGGGTTTTTAGGAGTTTCAGAGCAATTGTTTACACTCATTACTGAAATTGAATACATATATATTTTAATATTAACTATAGAGTTAATTTCGTTGATGCTTGAATTTTGCATAACTATTAAATTGCTTTAACACTGGAATCGCCATGAGGGTTCATTTTGCACCCATTCTAAATTCTTAATACTCGATTTGGATCAGAAATTTAATTATAAGTTATTTTAAAGATATGTATAAAAATAACTTAAAAAATGTATTAAATAATTTTAAATAAAAATGCATGCATCAAATTACTTTTATAAAATTTGAATAAATTTGAATATAGAGTTGAAACATTTGTTAACTACATAAAGTAAAAAAAAAATACAAATGATTAAAAATAACGAAACATATTTGCACAAAAGTACATTAAAATAAAATGAAAAAAAGAAACATAATCCATTCTTTCATTTAATTATACTTTTTTATAATCACTTAAAGTTACAAAAGTTTCTCATGATCATACATACTTCAACTTCAAAGCGTGCACTTTAATATTTTTTTTTGCTTCAATGTTAATTCAAGAACTTTTAAATTGAATATCTCAAGTTATTACACGAATGGAATTATCTTTAAAATTTTTAATGAGGCTGTTATAACTGTCAAAAACTGTTAATATCGCTTCTAAAAGAAAAGTGAGAAAAGTTAAAAGTGGCCCTTTGGAGACATTGATTTTAGAATGCTAAAAATATGACACTTCTAAAACTTCATAAGGGGTTTCTTAAAACACTGTGTAAAACTACTTCTTTGCCTCTTATTTCTAAAGTAACAAGAAGTATCTTTTTTTATGATTATTCTAATATTTCTTTTATAATGATATTTTAAAACGAGCATTTCTTTTTTTTTTCAAAATGTAAAGCATATAGAATTAAAGTATAAATTACTAAATAGGATAAATTTTGAGCTATACGGAATTGCGTGTGCGCATACGTATTTCCATATATTCTTTGTATAATTGTATATAAATGAATGGTGATTTTTAATCAGTTTTTACTTCAAGTTTTTCTTTTATTATCATTTCATTAGTTATTTTAAGAAAATGGAGTAAATTAATCCACCCTTTTAATTTTCAGTGTTATAAAATTCGAAATTTTCAAGCAACTACTTATCTTTGTCTGAATGTTTTACCAACAGTATTCTATTAAATGAAGTTAAAGTGCTCAGCCTACGTATATTAGGTTCATTTGCATTTTAAAGTAAAATAAATGAAATTATTATTATTATTACTATTATCTTTACTAATAAAAATTTTGATGATATTGACAAATTATTTTTACTATTTATACACTGTAAAAAAATCCGTTACATCTACCTGAAATACTGCTATCAGGAATGCTGCCCATAATTTTTGCCGTAAAAATTACTGTAAAATTAGATTTAATTTTTTATTACATCTAATTTTACTGCAAAAACTGATGGCAGCACATTGCTGCGCCATAAATTTAACTTTTTTTTTTTTTTTTTTTTTTTTTTTTTTTTTTTTTTTTTTTTTTTAACAATGTAACTAAATATTCAGTGTGATGATTTTTCTTCAATATTGTTTTTTTGCTCCAGTGATTTGGTATGTCTTTGGGAATTTTTTTAAGGAATTATTCATTTATTTTACAATGCTTGAAATTTTGCAAAGAGACACAATGCTTTTAAACATCCGTCCAACAGCTGTTACACATGAGTTACTGCTTCAAAACCAATTGAGCCTGATCTTTCGAAGATTTCATGATTTTCTTCGAACATTGGATATCCTGGCGTAAAAACTGGTTAGATTTCTTTAGAAATAAACCCCACATAAGCCAAATTCCGAATCGGACAATTATCCCCAGTGCAGACAATCGGCTGTTATAAATAACAGCAACACGTTTAATACACTTTTCTTGCTTTTGAACGAAAATAATATCTTATTTATCAAACCTTAAGGCACCTATCTTGAGAATCACAGCCCCTATTTTAATAAAAATAAAATTTATTTTTTAAGTAGATATTAAGTACTAAGTATTCAGATTTATATTTACACAAAATGTAATATTTGCATTTTTCATTATTCATTAACTCACTTTCTTTAAGTCACATTTACACGATAAAAGAAATAAATTACAAAGCAGATTCCGAAAATAAGTTTCTCCTGCAACTGTGTACAGAGGTGTGTATAAAAGACAAAACTTATAATGAAACATTAAGGACATTACTTTTCTATATAAGTACCAAGAGATTTGAGACATTTTCCATACCTCTTTAAAAGCTTTAAAAAGACCTCCAGGAAAATATCAGGGTTTTGCATACGAAAGTAGAGTTCAACTGCTTGTGTGATTTCCGCATTGCTTTCAAAGCTGTAGTCGCGCATTCTTTTAGCAACTGCAAATCTGCTGCTTTTTGTCGCTACGCACTTCGTCGCTTGTATATAATATCTCTATTCCGACCAATGATAATGCAGCATAATGCAGTCAAGTAACCGTTTTCTATGCAATCGATGGAGTGCGTAGCAACAAAATGCAGCAGATTTTTAACAGTGTATACTCTCCTAGGTCTTAGTCTGTCCAGCGCTTGTTGATACTTCTCTGTGGAAGTCTACGAGTCAGATGTGATGTCGAAACAAAAGGTGCGGAGATAGTGCCGCTAATTCAGTGAGGGGCAACATCAAGTGTGGCAGACAGACCGAGACCTCGATGGGTGTGCGCGACTACTACTGACGAAAGCAATGTTTGACTACGGCTTTATAAGCAATCAAAAAATCACACAAGCGGTTCAACTCTTCTTTCACATGCAAAACCTGGAATTTTCTTTAAAGTTTATAAAGGAATATGGCAAATGTCTCAACTCATTTTTCAGTTAAATAGAAAAGTAAATTTACGTCTGACCTTTAATGTTTCATTATATGTTTTGTCTTTCATTCACACCTCTGTCAGCAGTCGCCAGGGAAAACTTATTTTCAAAGTCTTCCTCGTATAAAAAAATGTTTTTTTTTTCTTTTTGAAGATTATTTTGTCAGTATATCATATCGCACTAATCTACGTTTTGATGAATGGACAGAAAGGAAGATTACTTTTTCGAAATTGTATGTTTTAAATATTTTGATCTGGGGATTTTAGAATGTAAACTGGGAAAGAAATCAATTAATATGATTTGATAAACTTTTTTTTCTTTCAGAATGTTGTGTTCTTTAATCATAGGATATATTAATGTGCGAAGAAATATGTAAAGAAAAATAACTTTATACTAAGAAAATTAAAATTTAGCAAATATTATTTTCATCTTTGTTTACCCTATAAGATTGGCACTATCATAAGCAATCAATTATAGCATACGTAATCACTAACATTAATGAATAATTTCATTGCAATGTTTATAAAAATTACTTTTATATTATTGAACATTATTGCACTTGATTCTGGAAACATTTAATTAGTTCAAGGCCACCTATAGCACCTATATGAGAGGAAGTCAGTATCAATTTAGACTCACACTGAGAATATATAAGCACCCATCGTGCTTATTTAACGTAGGAGGGGAATGCAACCAAGTTTATCTATCTTGTGAACTATCTCTTGTGAAAATAATTTATAATATAATTGGTGATTCGTTAATGTTCTCATCTTCTTTTTAATTATAATTACACGCTCTCACATCCCTTCTATAAACATTCAGTCTTTATAACCTAAAATTCCCACTTTATGTAAGAATTTGTAAGAATGAGAATAAAATGTTTTCCGTAAATTTTAGAGTATGGTAAAGAAAAGTTTCCTTACTTACGGACTGCTTCTGAATAAGTTGAGGTGAGTCCAACAAAAATGACACTATATCCAAAAACACCTGTAAATAAGAAATAATAAAAATTTAAACAAAAGAAAACAAAATAAATAATTAAAAATCACAAAAATGTAGAAAAAAAAATATTTTTTTTATATGTACTAATTTGACTCTACTGTGGTAACTCTGCAATTAGTATTTTTCAAGAAATTCCCATTATTGAAGTTAATTTCGCCATAACAATGAAATAATATTGTTACTGAGCTATCGTTAAATGTATGTAGTGTTCGCTTAAAGGGATCAGGGGTTGAAAACTTTTCAAAAAATCGATTTTTTATGATCTAGTTTGATTATTCAATTAAATTTTAACTCAATGCAAAAAACCGCATAAAAATATTTGCATTTTTAACGGAGTTATAAGCATTTATGTATCAAAACTTGCATAGCCTTACCCATATAATTTCATCTTTAAGTCGTATTTTCTCAAAACTTGATTTTCGACGACTAACACCAAGATAAAAAAAAAAAAAAAAAAAAAAAAAAAAAAAAAAAAAAAAAAAAACTATTTGGTGGAATGGCTTAATTTTTTTTGCATGCATAGTCGTCAAAAGTCGTGTTTTCTCAAAACTTGATTTTTGACGACTAACACCAAGATTAAAAAAAACTATTTGGTGGAATGGCTTAATTTTTTTTTGCATGCATATAACATCGTTATCTATAGAATGAATTAAGGTTATAACTATCACTTAAAAAAAATCATTATTAAAAAATCTCTCAAAACCCCCCTAAAAATACAACTTTTTTTCATTAAAAATACTCAAAATGTTAAACTATCTAAAATATATTAATTCATTCTATAGATAATGACGTTATATGCATGCAAAAAAAAATTAAGCCATTCCATCAAATAGCTTTTTTAAATCTTGGTTTTAGTCGTCAAAAATGAAGTTTTGAGAAAACGCGACTTAAAGTTGAAATTATATGGGTGCGGCTATGAAAGTGTTGATACATAAATGCTTATAACTCCGCTAAAAATGCAAATATTTTTATGCGGTTTTTTGCATTGAATTAAGAATTAATTAAATAATCAAACTAGATCATAAAAAATCGATTTTTTGAAAAGTTTTTAATCCCTGAGCCCCTTAACATTAAGAAGTATTTCTGCGATGTCTTTCGAAAAACGAAGCCCTCCTCCATTATTTAGAAACCTTAGTAGTGAAAAAAAAAATCCAAAAAGTGTGTTTATTAATTTTATTTATACTACAAGCACGCAAACGTTTAGAATTTTGTTTAAAAAAATTATTATCATTATTATTATAATTAAGTTTTATTTATTGGTCTGTGAGATAAATACAAGTATTTTATATTGATTTGCACGCCACCGATGCTCGGCAGCTCCTTAAGGATAGAACTTTAAAAAATCAACATCCAATTCATTTATTGCCCTTAGGAATACACATATATATCACAAACTTCAATGTTTTATGTGAACAGTAAGGGGCTGAAAATTTAGTAACAAGATTTATTTGACACATACAAATACAGTTGTAAGATAAAAGAAATCATGTATTAAAGACGGAAATGAAAGATTTGCGTATCATTACTTGGAAAAAGGTACAGATCTGATTAGTTGAATAACTTCACACAAAATAATATAAACCAAACTTTAAATTGATTTTGGCGCATATTTGGCAATGTAATGCAAATCAACATAGTTTGATGTGATAAGATTGAAATCTGTGTTAGGTCTCCAAACTTTTGTCACGAAGCGATTATATGTATACATTTGAGGATCGTTTTTTTTGGCATAAAACTAATTATGCCATTTTCTTTCTGAAGCTTTGGAGAGTTGCACTCTTCTTTTGGAAATCCAAACCTACAGCTTTAATTGTTTGTACCTCTTATTTTTCTTAGTCAATAATCTCCATGTCTCATGTGTCGATGGACTTGATTTAAGAGCTGGGCGAGATCTTTTTCACTATCTTCATTTGAAATATCTCAAAAGTGAAATCGACAGCGCTGTATATCATTTGTTAGGAGTCCTTGCCGGGATTAAAAACGGTGCATAGTTTATCAAAATATGTTGTAACGGCTTCTGCATTTTGGGGCATTTGGTTATGTCTAATGTTTGTACGTTTGGTGCCACCTCAACCGCACAATATATGCATGCGGGGGCTTCCACGCCATTGCCATTCAAAACGAACCCAGTAGTCATCGATTAAAAACAAAACATCAAAATTTTCCTTAAAAATATATCACAACGTTTTTGGAAAATTCAACAGAGGGTTGTCGTGCATTAAATTGCCTGCGTTCTGCATCAGTTAACTCAGATGGATTTTTGTTAGGCTCTAAAAGTCTCAAAAGGTCAGACCAGTAATAATCAGCCGCAGACAATGTGAAAAATATAGTTGGCGTTCCAATTTGTCCTACCATAGACAGTTGTTCTCCACAACGTGCACTCCTTTCGTGAATCTTAATTTGCAAGCATAAATCATAATGTGCTTTGCCATTTCTGGTTGCCTATTTAGAATATCACGCATCTGCTCTACTGTCTTATTAGTAAATTTATTTCGTTGAATATAAAAACGTCCTTTAGTCAAAGACTGCCACCGAAGAATGGAATTCATTGCAAAGTAGCGAATCGGGGATCTCTAGCTAATCTTCCATCTTTATACTTCATCAGGAACTTAAAATACTCATCAGGAGAAACAGTTTTTTGGTGAGGTTGTCGTAAATCAGTGGTACCATATGAGAAAAGGTAAGCAAAACCACATGCGATGTAACCGTCTTCCTGAAATTCGCTAATAGGCTGCGAATTTAATGAAGGATGATGGACACGTATTGTGTCATTTATTAAGTTTTTTCATGTACTGGCTCAAGCAGTGGTCTGAATGACTCGAGTCTTATTTCTTCGTACAAAGTATCACGATCTCCAGTAAAATCGATTGCTGTTGGTAACATTTGAGTTACATCACCATTTTCAGATAATGTAGCGATTAAATCTTCATCAATTATGATAGTTGAATAATAGGGATTGTGAGATTTAAGTCATCTAAGGGCTTCTAGAATGTGTTGTGAGCGAACAGAAAACTCAGCACATCCTGATAAAGTGTTTTTATGACTAACACAGTTGAAGTGAAATCTGCAGGATTGATAGGCAGGCGTGAAATAAAGCTCTCTATATTTTCCTTAGAGCTGATAACATTCCCGCAATATCCGTACTGTGCGTTAGCGCAGCGTATACGGGAAAAAGAAACCACCGGATGTATTTGTGCAATCATCATTTCATCCATATTGCTGAAAGTTTTCAAGCATGAAGGAACTGGACCTGGATCCATTGAGTTAGCCGCAGAAAATTTCAAAGCACTATCTGTAGACATGCACGTTTTGCAGAGCCCAGCCCTATTTAATATAATATCAGGGAAAGCTCTATGACACACAACAAACATAGGTGATTTTCGATATCTCTCTATCAAATTTCTTCGCTGCATTAATCTCATCTGTGCGATTTTTTTCCCTTGTATTACGGTGCGCTATTTTTTTCATCTAAAACGAACGCTTCTTTTTTGTTGGCATTTTTTCAATTTTTACAAAAAACTATACTTTCTGATCATTTTGTTATTTAAATAAGTTTATAAATCTCTGTAAAAAAAAAAAAAAAAAAAAAAAAAAAAAAAATCATGAAACTTGCATCAGATTTAGAATGATATTTCAAATCCGTAACCATGTTTCTTTTATTCATAAAACTATATTTTTCAAAAAGAAAAACAAATAAATACAATGAAATGAATTTGCGACAAGTTGACATGACAAGGCCTGCAAAAATATAGCAAGTTTTCTGTGAATCAGATTATGAAAATTTCTCTATAAGAACATACATACATTTAAATACATACATGTAAATAAATACATGCATACTAATATGTTAATACATATTAATACATGCAGTCATATATACATATTAATAAATAAATATATCTAATGAATATATGCATAACATGATTTTTTCTCGATTTCTTAGGTTATTACATGTTGGCATGCAACGAATACGGAAATATCCAATTAACATTCTTCATATCGTTTCATTTTTTAAAATGTATAAACTTCAAACCAAGTTACATTTATTCATAAGTTCCAAATGCTGTACTAATTGTTGGCCGAGTGCGAAAAATCGCCAAATCTTATTGAAATTTATCATTCAGTTGTAAACTTTCGCTGAATTAATGTGAAGAAGGGGAACAAACTTTATATCCAAATTTGGTAACAATCCATATTTAAAAAATTCTAAATTATATTAAAAGGTTTTGGAAGCTTAATAAACGCAAGCTTAATTTTTTGCTATGTAAAATTAGATACGATGTTTTTTTTATATAAAATAAAATGTTTTTACTATACGTTAGCTCTCATTTAAACATCCCTGTTATTGACTATGTCTAATCATTAATAGACCCGATTATTTGAGATTTTGTTATTTGTATTTATATGGCTTTGATTACGTATTTTATTCTTTGTTTGGGAAAGTAATTTAAGGTATAACGGAAATTATAAACTTTTTAGAATAAATCTTAATTATTTTTCGTCAAAATATTTTAATTTATTCATTCACTGACACAGAGTTTCATCGGATATTGCAATGTGCAACAGTACATTTTTGGCTAATATTGTAAGATTGGCGAGATTAATAAATATTTGGCGATCACTGGTGCTTGGCTAACATAAAAATAGACCTTCGCTCTTTTTTAGAAAAAAAAATAAATGCGTGATTTTTACGCTCTTAAGAAGTAAATTTTTAAGAATTCAATCTATATCATAAATTACAATCTGTTTAACAGTAACGTTGACATCATAACGATGGGGGAAAAACAACACTCCATCCATCGAATTTGATGAACGAAGTCGTTTAAAATTATTGTTAGATAGAAGTTATAAAAAATGGCACAGATGACGTATACGCACCACACTGATGAGATTCTTTTCCTGACGCCAATTTGGCGAAAATCCCGTTTTCGAATACCAGTTATACATATTTTTAAAAAGGGAATAACAATAAATAAATAAAAATTTTAATTAATAACCATAGAATAAAACAATTTATATAATTTTGAAAAAGAAAATAAAAATAAATAAACCGTATATTAATAAATAAAAATCAACACCCGGGTTACTATAACAAGTAAAATAATGACACATTGGCGTCATTTATGTATCAAAGTGCGTATATGACATTGGTGTCATAAACAAACCGCGCCAGTGTGGCGCGTATATGGCATCTGTGTATAAAAATAATTATAATAACTAATTAATCTATATTGGCTTTACCAATTAATAAAACAAATATTATTCATAACTAAAATTTATCTGCAAATTTCAATTTATTGAACGTTTGGCACAGATCGATAAGCACCACAGTGGCGCAATTTTTTTTCTGACGCTGATTTGGCGAAAATTTTGTTTTGAAATACCAGTTATATATGTGATATTTTATGTAATTATTTTCTGATATTTTAAGATCCCATAGATTATTAATAATAACATTGACCTAAACTCAATATTAAGATTGCCAGTTACAATTTTACAACTGGATATCTGTATTGTTGATTCTTGGTTCTACTTTCAGTGTTGGCAAAATCCAGAAATTTAGCCTCTTTAGACGTTTTCGTAATCAAATATTTAATTTCATCAAAAGAAATACTTAATTTATTTTTTTAATATGGTGTCATTTTTACTAACTGAAGCCCTCTGAAATTAGCGTCTCAATTAATTGAGAGAAAAAAAGAAATATGGCAACTTTATGAGTTAAAATACATTTTTTTTTATTCGCGACGTCATCTTCTGTTCAAAAGTTTTGAAAAAAAAATGAAAAAATGAAAGTTGTGCGTGCTTCTTAAAACGTGACATTTTATGTTAATATTTTTAGAAAATTCCTTTTGATTTTTTATGAGAAAATGGCATCGATAAAAAACAAACTTTATTTTTTTTTCTTTTCAACAATGGAAGGTTAAAACTCACAATGTTATCTCTATGGGAAAATTAAAAACCGACATTTTAGGGTATTAATGTTGACGAATATTTCTGATTTTCAATACCCGCCGAGATTTTAGCCCTACCAGCGTCCATTTCATTTTTTGTGTCAATGCGATAAATATTTTGGACGCTATCGAGGTCACAAAAGGGTAACCTTTGCAGGGAAGCCGGAGCTTGCTCTGACAATAAGCATGTTTTAATGGAATTTACAATTTTCATCGTTTAATTATCTTAATGCAAATTCCGTTATATTAGAAGTACATGTAATGGAGTTTCTTACAGAAGTACTATGAAGCTGCGTCATTTAATATATCCCATTTCACTGGCATATTACTCATCTAGCATATAAATTCATTCGAATTTGCATATGTATTTGCAAAAGGGTCATAAATAGAGAATTGATAGAATAAGAATTAATAGTGTAGGAACTAAATGTATTCGTAGATTCCAATTAAATGATCAGAGTAAGCTTGGAATTCTAAAGATTCATTGTATAGTCGGTGATCCGTTAACGAACTTAATCCGTTCCAAAACAGTGATTGCTAACCGAATTCTTAGTAAACCGGTCATCGATTTAGCATTTATTTATATATTCCGTTTCGTGTTAATAATATATTTTAATTTCTCTTTTTTAATAATATTGTAACTGAAATAAAAAAACAACTAATTGTCTTCATTTAATAAAACATTTATGCAAAATTTAATGGAATTATGAAATAAGCATATTTTAATGAAACTTAAAAATTTTCCTCGTTCGAATATCTTAATGCAAATTTTGTGCAATATTCGTTTTATAGAAGTACTATGATGCTGCGTCATGTAATCTATCCCATTTTACTGACATATTACTCATCTAGCATATAAATTCAATCAGATTTGCATATATATTTGAAACAGGTTCATACATAGAACATCGATAAAACAAGAATTAATAAAACTAGAAGCCAAATGAACTCGTTTTCTCACTAGATGGTGTATAGATTATTTCAGAATATGCTTGCAATTTTAACAACTTATTGTAGAGTCAGGGATCAGCTAACGAACATAATTCGTTTCAAACAGTGTTCGCTAACCGAATCGTTCGTTAACCGATCTCAGATTTTGCATTGATTTGTATTTTCCATTCCGTGTTTATAATATAATTTTCTATTATTAATAACCTTGTAATTGAAAAGAAAAACGAATTCATTGTCTTCAAAATGAAAAAATTTCGTACAAAAATAAGTGAAATTCTAAAATAAGCATATTTTAAAGGAATTTGCAATTGTCATCGCTCAATGAAGAGGGACGCAGTTCTGTCGTCAAATGTCGCTTAGATTGTCGCGAACCTGTTGACCTATCGCCAAATCTAACGACCAAAATTGTTCGCTAAATATTACGCCAACTTAGCACAATTCCTTACAAATCACAATATAAAATGTTTTTGGAACACTTTTTCGCTTATTTTTACCTATTTGAAGTTTCGAATTTTTGATGAAATGTTGTTGGATATCATCTAAACCTCATAAATAACTACCGTTCTAAATTTAATGTTCCTGTACCCTTCAATAACACAAAAATAGCATTTTGATATTTTTTTCTCTCCTGCACCCCCTATGGATTACTGATAACGATATAATACATAGCCTATACCTGATTCGGGAAAAACACTATCATTTTAGCGCCATTACCTTTGAAATCGTTTCAGTAGTTCTAGAGTTTAGCCCCTAGAAATAAAGAAATTGTATTTTACCTCTTTACAATACAGTTATAGATAAGTAAAAGAAACGGTTTAGAAATGGCTCAAACGATTTAGAAATGGGCCATTTGATTTAGAAATGGAATTTTAGAATTCTAAGGAGATAGCACGAAACCGCAAAGGGTTGTCATAAGAGGTACCCAGTTATGTCGTCAAATGCCTCTAAGACTGTCGCGAACCTGTCGATATATCTCCAAATGTAGCGACCAAAATTACTCGGAAAATGTTACAACAACTTGGCAAGATTCCTTACAAATCGAAATTTAGAGCGTTTTTTGGACGCTTTACTCGCATTTGTACTTTTTTAAAATTTCGAATTTTTGAGAAAAAGATATTTTGTTAGATATAATTTATATCATATAAATAACAGCCGTGCAAAATTTCATGCTCCTATAATATTCAGTAACACAAAAATCGTATTTTTAGAATATTTTTTGCTCCTGCACCCCCAATGGATTATTGGTATCGGCGTAAGATACAGCCTGTGTTTGATTCCGGGCGAATACCATGATTTTGGTACTATTACTTTTGAAATCGATTCGGTAGATCAAGAGATTAGCCCCTACAAATAAACAAACTTTACTGCTTTGTAATAAAAGCATAGACAAATAATTAAACCATGGAGGTAGATCATATGACACACTTGATCACCACAATATGGCATAAACGATGAAAAGGTTTTCCAGAAATCGATACAAATTACTATAAGAATGATAAAATGTTGTACAATTTCGATCTAAAAATGCAATGCAGTAGAAAATTGAATTTTGAGTATTTATCTTTGAAATAAATTACAATTATAAAATCTTTCCGAGAAATGCACATGGTTAGGATTAATCATGATAGGTATATTATAGATTTATCTTTCGATAATCGAAAACGTGGAAAATTAAATTAACAATCGCAGTTTTCGAAAATTTATTCCTTAAAACTGTGTAGCATTCTCCGTAACATCTAATGAATTTTTTTTATAAATATAAAGTAATAAAAATATATTATTTTATAAAATATAAATAAGAACAAATAGTCTAAATGCATTAGAAAATTAAATATAAAATATCTGAAAAATTAATTTAATCCTTTTTTTCCGGCTCTTTTATGTTATTATGTTATTTTTATGTATTTTATGTTATTTCAACAATCATTATATTGTAAAAATTAGTAGCAAATTACTTTGCAAATAAGATATTTTTTCATTTGTACGTTTTCTAGTTTTAAGAATCGAATAACTTCCCCAAAACATTTGTCCATGTATGCTGCAAGTGATTTTAAGAAAACTTTCAGCCTAACATATAAAAAAGTCACTGTGTGCACTTGACTACGGGCATTACTGAATAAAAATATGCAGGGGAACTTTCTCCACATTAATTTTTATTCTCCACGGCTTACAGTAAGTGATGACAGGTAGATTTTAAAGCTATACAGTCATTAGATTGAAGATTATGTATATTTTCTACGAAATGCGTTTGTTTTTAAAATAGTAATGCAACTCTTTTTAAATTGTAAATTTAGAATAACATGATTTCGGCTAAATTCCAATTAATCAAACGAGTTTTCTGCAATTAACCGGCTCCTTCGACAAATTTGGTATTAAAAACGATCCGCATGAACGAACTTTAATTTTAACATATCCAAACTGTAAAAAAAAAATTCAGGAGGTCTTATTAAATAACTAACTTTTCTTACTAAATTTGTATTCCACAGAATTTTTAAGTAACCATTACAAACTTTTTTTCTGCAAGTGAAACAAACATTTTTTTTTGTAAACTGAACAAAAGAATTTTTCGTATAACTAACTTAAAACTTTTCAGTATGAGCCTCCAAGCAAATTTTAGTAATAGCTACAAAATTATTTTTAGTAACCATTATGTTTGCCCGAAGGGCAGGAGCCTCCTTCGAGCTGCATCCAGTGGGTAAAAAGACAGACTTCTGAAACGGAAGATTTTCGTCAAAGCCGCAATAGATGGCAGCACCAAACAGTGCTACCTGTTCTATTTTGACATGTTTCTAAAGGGGAGGGAAAGTTCAGAGATCCTTACCCATGGTAACTGGTACGAAAGGATTTCCATGATCCCTTTATTTAACAAGTACTTACATTGCATACATTCGGTGCATAATTGGTAGTGGCCAGCATCGAACCCAGGTACCTTCAGCCTGGAGTTCGGTACTATCACCACTAGGCTATCACGGTCACACCAAGTGAGTTTTATTAATAGCTATTAAAAATGTAAAACTATTAACTCTATTCGTTGCTAGCTTTTTTCTAGTAATTCTTACAGATTCCTTGTAACCGAGTAAGATTACAAAAAAAAAATTTAGTAATTACAAGGATTACTAAAAATTTTTTAGTAGATCGACCCTTCTTTTACAGTGCAGTTCGTTTGAATTTTTTTCTCTGATGATTTTTTAATTTAAAAAATTCTCGTGTAAAGACCGTAATCATTACTTAACCGTAATCATTATTTCTTATGTTAAATGTATTATATGAGATCCATTGCAAAAAACATATAACTTAGAGAACATAAGTATAATATGCACAGAGATATTACAGGCATCTTGAATTTTATTAACGAAATGTTTCAAAATATAAAAACCATTGTCGTTTAATTTAATAACATCAATGTTTCATATCTGTAAAACCTTTTTATGATTGAATTATACATGGATGCATTACTAAAATGCGTATTAATTAGATTAGAATAGCATTATATCATGTTATAAATTTTAGAGATAAATCAATTAATAACTGTAGAAATATGGTTTCAGAGATTTTTATTCCTAGCGTCGAAATACGTTTATTATGAATATATTTACAAAAGAAAGATAATTTAAATTAAACAAATGTTCCTATTTTATAATTCAAACATTTTATTTTTTTATGTTCATAAAACAAATGACATTTACACATGACGCGGAATTATTATATTTTTATTTATTGCATAAGTAATAAAATCATTTAAATGTCCTATATGATATCTGAATGAATACATAATAATGAGTGACATATAATTTTGTTAGTTATCTATCATATCTCTGATAGAAATCTATATTTTTGTCCGTGAACATACATTTAATAATTACCTGGGAGTTAATGGAAATAAATGTTACTAAAACTGGATAAGAAAATGATATATGCAGGGATATACGGTACAGTTTTCTGAGCAATTTCTTTTTCTTTAAGTCTGATAAGCTGACAGGAGAATTTGTGAAAAATATGATTAAAAATAAACAGAAAAATAACGTCAACAGAATACAACAGACTACCCACGCAACCATTATTTTCAACTTAAAGCTGATGCCACCTACACACTCAAAATAAAAACAGCAATTAAAGATAAGAGAGAGATGGATGGTCAATACACGAAATAAATTGACTGTCAATATGTTATTCTTTAAAAGTACGTTAAACGTACAATGATAAAATTAGAAAAATAATAAGCATTTTAATCCCGAAGTAGAAAAACAGAGGACAACTATTGTATATTAGGGTGGGCCGAAAAAAACTTTTTTTCGATTTTCGATGATGGCGGGTGCGGAAAAGTGGCCACTGGTGGCACTCAGTTCATACAAAAAATTTGAGATTTTTTGGACATTTCCTTATCCTGCCGCAAACGGCTTGAACTTTTGCAAAAATGCTCATTTTTGAACTTTTTTCGAAAAAAATTAAAAAATGTTAAATTAAATTTATTTTGGTTGTATTTACTTGGAAAGGCATATTTAATGTACCAAATGTTTAAATAAGATCTGATCATGCATTATTTAATATCTATGTGTATTATAACTTAGCCTATTTTTATAGCTTTTTCTCGTATAATAGGCAAAAATTGTATTTGTTTGAATCGATCGTTAATTTCTCTCTTATTTATGTCCCTTGGTCTTCTTTATATTTTTTCTATGTCTCAAAGGTCATATATTTGAGCAACGGACAGCAGTGTACTTCAAAAACAAATCTGGAAGGTGAGAAAGGGGTGAAGAAGGACTTTAAGCGAGCGCAATGACTCGTCTTAATACTGAAGGAGTGAAGAACGAAATAGATGAGAGCCAAAATGCGATAAAGGATTCTTATTATTTCTCCATGCTCAGTTATCTGCGACATTTGTTCGGTGTGAACGTGAAACCTTTTTCTAGTGATATAAAGTGCTTTTTGGATCGTTTAATGTTCCATTATAGTGTTTTGTGCGTTTTATTATGACGAGCTTAGAAATGGCTAGTATGAAGGTCTATGATAATGTAAAGACACGCGATAGCGTGAAAAGTAGCTTTTTGGAGGCTTCGTGCCTATTGAAAGTATTGCAATTGCCAACTTATGCTGATAATCATGCGCCACTACTACTGGTTGCTTCACCATGTAGAAGTTATGAAAGCAGAGGATACGAATCTCATCATCGATAAAAACAAAGTCAGAAGAGAGAAATAGAAACTTGGAAAAAAGATACAGGCAGAAGAAGTTCTTGAAAGAAGGAAAATTAAAAACATTTTTTTATGGTAGAAAGGATAAAAGTATATTCAGAGGGAAAAAAATTCGGCACCGTCGAGAGAAAAGCCAGGAACAAATCACCGTGTTGTTTGAACCTGGTAAGGAATACTTAGATCACTTGATACCTCGTTCCGGTCACGGAAAAGAAATAGCAATATCATTATATAATCTTCCAAGTCACCACAAGTTAGACTTTTCTGAACTGACAGCACTTGGGTGTGATGGCACCACTGTTAATACAGGAAAACGCAATGGTACCATTGCCTGTCTTAAAAAAAAAAAAAAAAAAAAAAAAAAAAACTAGGAAGGCAGCACCAACATTTGATATGTATTCTTCATATGAACGATATCCCACTTCGACATTTACACTCTAAACTTAATGGTGAAACCACCGGACCTAAGAAATTTGCCAAACCAATCGGTGCTAGACTAATGGGGTGTGAAAAATCTACGTGTCACTTTGTTCGAACCTATTGCTGTTTCATGGATATCAGAAATGGAAAATACTGAAGATCTAAGTACCGATCAAATTATTATTATTTGATATTTATGCAGCAGTTTCAACTGAAGTATGTCCTCGAGAAATGGAAAATAGATAACCTGGACCAACTGTGAAATCGAGATGGATCACAACTGCTTGCAAAATTTTACACTCATACGCCAGTAGTTTAAATCCTGATAAAGCGTTAAAATATCTCGCTCAGTACGTGAAACGAGTTCATGCGCCCGTGTGATTTTCTGTAAGGAAAAGGCTAGGTTACGCGGACGGACCTAGACATATGTGGCAGATAGTTAAACTTTCAACGTTTTTACCAGGTGATCTAAAGGAGACAGTGCATTCAGTCATCCAAACAAATGGATACTATGGTCATCCCGAGAATTTATTGATAGCAACGGCAACCGATGATAGACAATAAATTAGAAGATTGGCATAGAAAGAAAAAAGTATGCCGTAATTTAAATAAAATAAAAACCAACATAGTGCGAGAGTTTCAAGTTCCAAAGCTAAACTTTAAAGCAACGGAACACTATGAATCTATCGAGTGGGTCGCCGCCGAAATCAACGAACCTCTTATAACAAAAAACTTTTCACTAGAAAAAAGTAGAGAAAACGTAATTTTAGGATCCTTGTTGGATGAATCATTAGTCTGCTTTCCAAGTCACTCCGAAGCTGTGGAAAGAGTAGATAAAATTGTGACAGAAGCTGTATCAATGTATGCGGGAGTACAGGAAGACACACCTTCTTTAGAGCAAAACTGCCAGCACGGAAAAAGATATCAAGGTTCATTTCTAAAAAAGACTTTGTAGCATAAATGCGATTCAGTGCATTTTGAATGTAACATTCTGTGGGTAGGAGGTAGGGTAAAACTCGGCATGCAGCTACCTCCTCGTGGTGAGTTCTGAGTTATTTCGCGTTGGTACCGAACGCAAAACAAACTAAAAGTTGTACAATTTTAAAGAACATAGCATTAAAACAATGCATAGTTAGAGATTTTTTAAACATTTGACTCATTAAATATATCTTTTCAATTAAATACAACCAAAATAAACTTAATTTAACATTTTTAAATTTTTTGCTAAAAAAGTTCAAAAATCAGCTATTTTTCTAAATTTTAAGCCATTTGCGGCAGAGTAAGGAATTGTTCAAAAAATCTCAAATTTTTTGTGTGAACTGAGTGCCACCAGTGGCCACTTTTCCGCATCCGCCATAATCGAAAATCGAAAAAAAGTTTTTTTCGGCCCACCCTATTGTATATTATAAATGCAATAGAGATTACCAGAAAAAGATCATATTTCTATTATTGTTTTACCGGATTTATAATAAAAGCGTTTAAAGGAAATAGTTTGGAATGTATAATTCCGGGTAACTTTAATTAGTTATATGGGGCATACAGCTGTAATATTATAAACTACAGTGTTACCAGTTAACTATTCATAGTTTGAAAAATGCCTCATTGCCACAGCAAAATTTTTTTCCGTTCCACTATCCACTTCCACAGCGCGTACGTTACTTAATTTAAATGTAAAAATCCCAGTCGGCAGGGTCTATAGGCGGAGATAGATTTCGAAGAGTGCTCATTTCAACAACAACAACAACAAAAAATACATATATGATTAGAGATAAACCCAGTTTAATAACTTCATTCGGCCGTTTATGAAAATTTTTTAATTTCATTTTTCTGCAAAAACTGGTTTTATCAGAATCATCTTAAGAAAAATTCAGCTCAAATGCCCATTTTGACAACATATTTTGAAATAGATTCTGAATTTATTAAAAAATCGACCAAAACAGTACTTTATACAGTTTCTAAATAACAAAAAACTGTCAGTTGAATGCATTTGAGAAAAAAATTGAATTTTAAAATGAGTCATAAAATAACCGATTTGTTGTTTGAATACATTCTTAATTCTTTAATCATGATTGCTTCGGAAAATTTTGTGCGAAATACTCACTTTAAGAACATTTTTAAAAATATATTCTATCTTTATCAAAAAACTGGCCAATGCGTCACACTATATAGTTCCTAAATAAGAGGATCTGTAAATTGGATGCGTTTGAGAGTGAAAATGGATTTTAAAACGAGTCATAAAAAACGCAATTTGCTATGTGAAAACTTCCTTAAATTTTCAAATCACGAAGACTTCGGGAAATTCTGTTCAAAATACCCTTTTTGGTAGCCTTTTTCAAAATATATTCTGTCTTTATCAAAAAACCGATCAATGCATCACATTACATAGTTCCTAAATAAGAGGATCTGTAAATTGGATGCATTTAAGAGCAAAAATTGATTTAAAAACGAGCCAGAAAAAAACGCAATTTCTTATTTGAACACTTCCTTAAATTTTCAGTCACGATGATTTCTGAAAATTCTGTTCAAAATCCCCTTTTGGTAGCCTCTTTTGAAATATATTCCGTCTTTATCAAAAACCTGACCAATGCATCACATTATATAGTTCCTAAATAAGATGATCTGTAAATTGGATGCGTTTGAGAACAAAAATGGATTTAAAAACGAGTAAAAAAAATTCTTACTTGAATACTTTCTTATTGCTTTCTTCTTGCAATTTCTTATTTGAATATTTCTTCAAATTTCAGTCCCGATGACTTTCGGAAATTCTGTTCAAATTACCCTTTTTGATAGCCTTTTTAGAAATATATTCTGTCTTTATCAGAAAATTGACCAATGCGTCACTTTATACAGTTTATAAATAAGATGATCTACCAAAATTGGATGCGTTTAAAATCAAAAATGAATTTAAAAATGAGTCAAAATATAAGCAGTTTGGATTTGATGTTTTTTCTCTAACTCCTATTTTTGTTTAATTTTTTTAGCTATACCAGTTGGTCCTATGAAAAACTTGTCAATATAAAAGTTGTAGATATTTTTGAGAAGATGTAAAATAAAATTAATCAGATTTGATATCTTAAAAATTGACGGAGTTATGGATTTTTCTCTTTTTTAAGCGCCCTTTTTCTTTTCGTTTTTAAATATTTCGTCGGTAAAAGTTGGTCCTATCAAAAACTTGTAAATACAAAACTTTTAGATAATTTTAAGAACACTTACAAAAAATTTAGTTGGACTTTATATCTTGAAAACTGACGAAGTTATGAATTTTTTTCTCTCAAAATCCCTGTTTTTTCGCCCCTTGAGTCCACTTCTAAATTTATCAGAAATCTGTTATGCATATACTTTTGGCCCATTTTTAAGAAGTAATATAAACTTTAAACCGATTCTATATCTACTTTAATTAAGAAGTTATGGCGTTTTTAAACGCCCCCTATTCCGACCCCCTTGGTCCGATTTTGCCCATTAACGAACTGTAAAAGTTTGGTGGAGATTGGTGAAGAATTATAGAAGTTATCGTGTCCATAAAAAAGTGATATATATATATATATATATATATATATATATATATATATATATATATATATATATATATATATATATATATATATATATAGATAGATAGATAGATAGATAGATAGATAGATAGATAAACTGGTGCGATTGCAATAGGTAGTATTTCTTACGAAATCTACCTAATAAACGACATTTTCCCTTTAAAGTAGAAATATTCTCTCTTTCTACATAGCAGTAAGAGTCACTGATCTTTTTAAGAGCATTAAAATTGCGTCAATTAATTGCTCATGACATTTTTTTCAGCCGTTTGTCAAGTGCGATGGCCAGGTTTTTGGATGTTCCAGAGTTGTGACCAAACGAGAATTAAATAACTTAAAATATACTGGTAATCATTTATCTTAAGTCTTTTTCACTTTCATCTTTTTTTCTTTTTTTAAAACAGAAAACTTATTTCGTAATTTTTCTACATTCTCTAAAAAAATACATTTTAAAAATAATTAAAACTCATATACTTATGTTCAATAACAATCTGTGAACCTTGTAAATCTAAAACAGTAAAAATAACGAAATTTGTAGTAGACTGTTGTAAAATCTGCATTGAGAAACACATAGTTAGACATGTGAGTATTTATAATACTACTTACTTTACTACATAAATTTTCTTGATAAAATGATAATTATTAATTGCTAATGACAATTTTAAACATCCTCTTGTAAGTCTCATTGAACCCGAAGTTTGGAGTCCCAGTTTTGTTATAAACTGAGTATGAAGAAACTGAGAATCTACTGGTAACCTTAATCTTAAGTCTTTTTCACATTCTTCTTTTTTTTTAGATTTATTTATAAATAGATTTTTCGTGATTTTACTATATTTTCTGTAAATTTAAATACATAAAGCAATAAAAGCCCATGTAATAGAAATTCATAATAATGTATTAACCTTGTTAATGTAAATGTGTAAAAATATTGAAAATTATAGTAGACTATTGTTCGATTTGCATCGAACAGAACATAGTTAAATTCAAAAATATTTATAACAGTAAATAATTTATTCAATTATTTTGTAGAAAATAAAACTGCGTCTTTCTTAAATCACATTTAATAGTTTGCTTCTATTTAAGATTAATAGTAATTTGAAAATATATACTAAGCTAATTCCATGATAATTACAAGTAATATTTCGTATGTTTTAGAATGTAGGTGCATTTCTCGGACTAGTGACAATTAAAGTTCCTATTACAGAAGTGGGAAAATAATATTTCTATACAGACATAGCATTATAAAACTAAAGACTATAAAATATGAATAACTTAAAATAACCCAAATAATCTTAATGGAAAACGTACTTATAACATCGAAATCAATAAAATAAACACCAGAAATAGTACGTGTTTCGAATGGGGAATGTGTATTGTTTATTTAGTTATTTAGCACTGTATATTATATGCCTTATTTTAAAACTTACTAAATGCGGTATAAGTATTCGAAATAAATGTAGACATTTATCAAAAGTACAATAATTTGCAACACACTTAAAGTTTACGCCGAACACGTTGACACTCCTGACAATATTTTTTTCCTTCAATGATTAGTTATTATAATTTTTTTCTTGTCTTCATCTATGAGTTTTTAGAATAAATCCAATGTAGGTAAATATAATAAGTTAAATATAAAAAAGGTACATGGAAATTTTGGCTAAAACATGCTTATAAACTTGCAACTACTAACTAATACTAATGTAAAACAGAGTTTATAACTATAATTACTTTCAAAAAGGTTTAATATTGTTTGATAATGTTAAACTATAAACAAACTTGTGTATTTTAAGATCAGATCTGAGTTAAGTTAAAAATGTCTTACATACAAAATCCGCCAATACGTTTCTGGAACTGAATTCTGGCTCATATCCAGTCTTTGATTATCATATATTTAAATAAACTTTCCTTTTGATTCCTTTAGTGCGCAATTAGTTTTCCACAAGAAACTTTTATATTACTATTTTGACATACAGTGCATTGTGATGTATTCATATATAGGTATAAATAACGTTACTGTTTGTCTATTTAGAAAATATTTAGAAATATAAAATAAAAAAGTAAATAAATAAGTGGTTACGTTAATGATAAATTATAAATGTTCGTAAAGATCACTTAACAAAAGCAACGAATACTAATGGCTTTGAAATGTATTCTAATTAATGTTTCAAGTAAAATATTTTAATTTTTTTATTGTTTAACTGAAATAAACACAAATGCATGTTTGTTCATTACTAAAAATCATTATCGACTAAAAAAATTTTAAAGGCACTTAAAACACTATATTATTTTTTAAAAACTATTTTGAGCATTTCTCTTGTACTGTAATTCCCAAGTAAATAATTTTCCAACTCGTAAACGATTTTTAATGTCTAAGAAGGCTTTTCTGTTAAACATAAATTGGTTTATGATTTTAAAGCGATAATTAGAGTACGACATGAAGATAAAAATACAAATTAGTGACAATATTTATAATGTCTCATATTTTCAATGTTTAAAATTTAAGAAAATACTTCAAAAATAATAATAATTTAGAATACTTTATTTGACGTAGTTATTGCAAAAAGTCTTTGAAGTTATAATAATTTTCACGAAAATATAGATTTCACAGCGATAATCATGTCATAGTAAAATAAATAAATAAGTCTTTTTTTAAGAGACTTTTTTGACTATTTTGTTGTTAATTTTATGTGATTCCCATTTTTTAAATCTCGCAAACCGTTTTCCTCACCAATTTTCTAAATAAATAACAAGTAAAAAATATTTAAACAATGCAATATTCTCCAAAACTGATTTACCCTGCACTATAACACATTTCTGGTAACGTTACTCCATAAAATTGGTGGCATCTACGATTTACACTTCATTTAGTAATTTTTCACTTACATAATGGTGTAATAAAAACATGCATTACTGGTGTAACATTGCAATGTTCCACCGATTATCTCGGTTAAATTACTCCACCAAATTGGAGGCAGCAAGGCTGCCACCAGTTTTATGGAGTAACGTTACACAAATGTTTTACAGTGTGGTCATCAAAATTAAAGGATAATGAGAAAAATTGCTCGCTTAGATTATGTTGCCACCAGTTTTCAATTCTGCAATTATAATAATTAAACACTATTGAATACAAAAGTTCACTTCCGCGAATGTGTAAGCGTCGGAAATATGAAAATTACGTAATTGACACTGTGGTGTGCAATGGACGTATGTCGAAATCCTGGTCGGAAACGCTGCTTAAATTTAATGGGGTGTCTGGCAGTGAACAATAGTCATTAGCTATGGCTCAAAGGCATAATTTATTGAAGGTCAAAAAACGGAGAATTATTGATAACATCGATGATGTATAAACACAAATGGAGGTCACACAAGAAATGAGTATTACTCAAAATGTCTTATTTAGAGCTTCGAGCCGCTTTTTAAGCAGTGGATATGTTGATAGACGCCTAGTCAAGAGACCAATTAGCAATAACTTCATCCGAAGATCGTTTCCTATCATTTTCGGTTCGAAGAACCTGCGTAGCGACTACAATAAATTTGGTTTCAGGCCTTCAGACTATTACAGGGACTCGACATAGCCGTTCTATTGCTGTAAGAGGCTTTAAGTGGTCGATTGTATCCGAAAAGACTTGCTTCACCTTTTCAAGGAGGCCGTTTAAGCTGTTATCGTCACCATGTGCAATGTAGAATAATAAGATTGGACTCGAAAATTGTTTACTGACGAGTGTATATAATCTGAACGCTCATTCTAGACGTGTTTTGATCTGGAGAAAGGTAGGAATATGCAACTTGACTCCCTTTGTCTCTAAAATATCCCGTTCGAGCACAGTTCTTTTGGCTCTATTTAACACGAACGATGTAAACAGTTTAGACGCCCTCCTTTCGAAGATGGAATAAGAGGAATACTAACTAGTGGATTTTTATGTAAAATACACTAATTTTAGGTCTTCTTGAAACAGTGGAATGGCTAAATCTTCTGCTGCAAGATTGGTCTTGAATAGAGCTTGACTAGGCTTAAACGGGATATTTCATGAGCAAGGGAAGGCAAGTTGTGTGTTTGTTTCTCTCTTCATATCAAAACACGTCTATAATGAGTGTTCAGACAATATCTGAACACGTCAATAAATAATAGTTAAGCATAGACCTCTTAACTCCATTCAACATAAAGAGGGAAAAAGTTTAACATAATAAGATTAACATAAAGTTTTGGTCTCTTTTCAGATACAATCTGCTACTGTTAAGTCCACGCAGCAGTCGGAAGGCTAATTTAAGTTCCTGTGACACCTAAATGCCTGATACAAAACCACTTGTCGTCCTTTTGCAGCTTCTTGGAGCCACAGTGACAGAAAACTGTCTTCGAATGCAGCTTTTGCTTTTAGTCTACCTTGATCACCTTGTCTATCAACGGATCCCGTGCTTAAAAAGTGGCTCGAATCTCCAAGTATAACATGAAGTTTTGGTAATGTTTGATTAATTTGATAGTTTTTGATAACATTTCGAAGGAAATTCAAATCTTGAGCGACTTTCATTGGTATATGACCTTCCTTGATTATTTTCTACTTTTGACCTTAACTGATATGCTGCCTTCGAGACATAATTAATATATGCTGATCATACACAAACACATCATTCATTTTAAAAATCACTATAAAGAGAATTCTAACATGCGTGCACTGCGAAACAAATTGTTAATTTTCTAATTTGTATATTTCTGACGCTAATTTATGCGCTAAATTGGAATTTTGAGCTCAATAGTATTTAACTAACATAAATAATTGCAGCTTTGGGCATTTGTTGTAGCATTTAGATAAAGAGTAATTTTTTCTCATTATCCTTTAATATTGATGACCAGTGTATATGAATAAAAGTAAACATGCATTTCAGCTATTTTACAAACTGCCTCACAAAAAGTGTTAAAAGAAAATTTTAAAACAGTTGGCGTATCTCGACAGCAATTTTAAGTAGGAGCCTGAAATATCACAACACAGATGTTCTAAAAAAATAATGAAACCCATGTTTCGGCGATTTTGGAAATCTCCCCGACTCTAAAGCTTTAAAGGTGTGGTCAAAAATAAAAAATAAAAATATTTCGCCATATCTTAGCAGATGATTTTGGTAGCAACAGGATTTTCAAGATACAAACCTACTAAAAAAATTTAAATACAGTACTTTAGTTATTTTAGGGCTAACTTGTCTATTATTTCACCAACTTGTACTTTCAATTGGATAATGCAATCTTAATAAGAATAAGTCAATAGTTGCAGAAATTTGGTTAGAGGTTAATAAAAACAATAGTTTTTAATTTATTTTTTACTAGAGATATTTCATTTCATTTAAGATTCTTTTAGGAATACCGACCATCAGTGTCGCAGGTGAAGACTGTTAATATAGATACACAGTAAAAATAGTTATTTACCTGGGCGTTATTTCTGATTTGAACGCCATAATTCCAACTGTGTTTAAGTTGGTAATCGTGCATACCTTCTAACAAATCCGCAACTGATCATACTCGATACCCCATTAACTTTAAGAAATACCACATAAGACAATTGCAACATGTGTTGTGTGAGCAAAACATTGTCAGTCTTTGAATTTGCATATTTCCGACGTTAATGTATGCGGTGGTAGAATTTTGCTTTCAATAGAACTTAATTAAAATAATTAAATGCAGCACTGGGCACTGATTGCAACATTCATTGTTTAACAGAACGTACATTTTTTCATTACCCTTTAATTATGATAACTAGTGTAAAAAAAAATTAAATGAACATGTATTTCAGCCATTTTACAAACTCTCACCCTAAAAGTGTTAAAAAGGGAGTCGACAATTTAAAAACATTTGACATATCTCGGCAGTATATTTAGGTAGAAGCATGGAATTTCAGAATATAAATGTGCAAATAAATAAATAAATAAATAAATAAATAAATAAATAAATAAATAAATAAATAAAATAATTAAACACTTATTTCGGGGAATTTAGAAATACCCTGCTTCCCAAATAGATTAATGGTGTTTTAAAAAATTCCGACACATTTCGCTATTTAAGTAGATGTTTTAGGTAGCAGAAGGGAATACAAGATACCACTTACTAAAACTTTTTAAATACAGTAGCTTTTTTTTATTTCAGGGCTATTTTGTCTATTATGTCGTAAATTTTGTCCTTCGTTTCGATAATGTAAGACTATAAAAATAAGTCAATAATTACGGATATTTAATAAGAATTAAGTAAAGAGTTTCAAATTTTTGGCAGATATGTTTAATTTAATTTAAGATTATTTTAGAGAATTCGACAAGCAGCCTCTCATGTGAAGCCTTTTACTTTATATACGTAATAAAAATAGTTATTTACCTGGGAATTATTTCTGATTTGAGCGTCATCATTCCGGCTGTGTTTTCGTTGGTAATCGTGCATGCCTTCTAATAAATCCACAACCGGTTCTCCTTCAGCAATGTGAAAACGATCTCGCATATTCCACAAATAAGTTTTGAGCTCCTGCATTAGATTTCCAACGTCAGTTATTATGTATCCCATTCGTAAACTTTCAAACTAAAATGGTAAAATAAAAGAAATGGCTGACATATCCAAACACACATATTATATTTTAGTTTAACATTATAAATTATACTACATCTAAAAATAAACCATTTTCAATAAAATCACCGTGTGCACTTAACTATTACTTACTACTTTTTGTATGTCTAGATTGAAATTTTAAAGTGGTTTTTAGCTCACAGGCTATCAAATCCTGAGAGCTTATGGGCCCCCTCGTTCTGTATGTATGTATGTATGTGAGTAAAATGATAACTTATGAGAGAAATATCGGATTTACTTGAAATTTTGGTAATAGGCTTATTATGATAAGGTCCTACCCTGATTAATTTTGAGAGTTCATTCGATAAGTATAAGAAGGGGAAGGGGAGCTATTGCCCCTCCCCCTTAATTTATATAATTGGGTTTTTCATGCCGAATTTTCAGATTTCGTTAAAATCTTATAATGAAAAAATCTTATAAGCTTATTATGATAAAATCCTTCCCTGATTAGTTTTGAGAGTTCATTCGATAAGTATAAAAAGGGGAACGGGAGCTAGCCCCCCCTTAATTTATGTAGTTAGGTTTTTCACGCCGGATTTTTAGATTTCGATCAAATCTTAGATATAGGATCACTCTGATGTGTTGCTTCCCTGATTAGCTTTTGGTGCTCATTGAATACATATAATGAGGGGGAATGCGGGGTAATCGTTCCTTAATTTACGTTAATTTGTTTTTCACGCAAAATTTACTTTCAAATTTTGGATATGGGTTCATTCTGAAAAGGCGTTTTCCTGAATTGTGTTTGGAATCCATTTGATAAGTATAAAGGTGGGATAGGGGGAACTACACCTCATAATTGAAGTAAATGTTTTTTCATGCAAAATTAACCGATTTATCCAAGTTTTTGGATACAAGTTTACAGTGGTAAGAAGCTTCCCTTATTAGTGTTACTGTTCTTTTGCTAAGTATAAAGGTGTGGTACGGGCGATTATCTCCCCTTTAAGTTAGCTAAATAGAGTTTTATGCAGAGTTATCCGATTTACTTTAAACTTTGGGTGTAGGTTCTTTCTGATAAGTTGAGTTTCTGAACAGTTTTGGATGTTTAATAGTAAAGTATAAAGGACGGAACGGGAGACAACGCTACTCAAATTACATAAATGTTTTTTTTTTTCAGGATTAGTCGACTTGCTTCGAATTTTGGATGCAGGTTTATTATATGATAAGACATATTCCTGATTAGTATATGGGGTTCAATGATTAAGTTTAAAGACAGTAAATGGTGTAGGGGGTATTCCTCCATTCATTTGTTTTCAAAGGGAGTTATTATATAAAGCTGTAATATAGAATTAGTGTGCATAGCCTCATAAGTTAGAAAAAAAATCGATGGACATGCCCTAGTTTTTTTTCTTTTTTTTTTAACTTTGTCTGTCAGGAGCACTTGATAAAAGTTTCAGGCGTATAACGTTTAGCATATAGTTTTGTCCGCGTATTTAGAACTGGAGAAAGAAAGTTTGCTGTTGGTGTGTTGTTTATCAAGGCTGATAAATTATAAGGTGGGTGTTGGTGAGAAGAAAACAAAGGTCCTCTGTGCAAGTTTTTAAAATTTTTTTAAGGGAGTGTAACATGTATTTAACTGGTAAGGTAACCTAACCATGGGTAAGGAAACCCAAGGTTCATAGAAAACGTCAGAAAACCCCGAACAATCAAGCCAATGGCCGCGATTATTATTAAACCCTATCTAGTTAGTATTAAACCCTATCTGAAATATCTAGTGCATTTCTTATTTTATGGCGTTATTAGAAGGTTTTTATACTTTTACACTATATCCAGTTTAAACTATGCTTCGCATTCGTATTTTTGTTTCCAATATTTTTTGAAAATATAATATCCTGCTCGTAATAAAAAAATGTTTTTTTTTATATTGATATACCGTTTATGAGTTTTTTTGCTTGTTTTATAATAATATATGTTTTATTGTATTCTTACCTTATTATTAATATGGAGAAATTCACTGGAGAGACATCTAGAATAATCAGGTTCACCCCAGGTTGCCTCACCATCTTTTTTTAGATTGCATTGTCGTCTCACCTCTCCTATCAAGAGATTTGTGTGATTTCAGAGTAATCACCTTAAAAAATACTTATTTATAAAAATATATCGAGAGAATAAAGGTATTGAAAGAATATAACTGAAAAAAATTAATTTGTTTGCGTCTAAAAACTGTTACTTTTAGGTTTGTAATATAGACATATATTGTACATTTTCAAATAAAAGGCTTATATAGCAAAATCTCACACTAGTGGATTGTTCTATAGCTACTATCCTAATAAAACTAGTAAAATAGTACACTGTTAAAAATAAAGGTGACATACGTGTTGCATTTGGCACTCAGAGGTGAAAAGGTGTTACCATTTGACACCCACGGGCGTGAAAATGTTTTTGGAGTGCTGTTTGAGCTCTCACTGGGTGATACACGGTGATTAGGATGCCGGGCAGTGCATACCGTTGGAAGATTTTCACCCCTTAGTCATTTGCGCAGTCTTTGTGACGTGTATACTTGCCCTTCAACTGGCCGTCACTTGTGGATCAAAACAGCAATTTCTCCCTACGTTGACTATCACCGCTATACGTTATCCCAATTTAGTTTAGAACTTCGGATGGCTAACTTTTGGAGAGCTTTTTTATATAAAACAACCTTTGAATTTCAGGACATTTGAACATTTCATGGAGACTTTGAAGGTAAGTTCGATGGCCGAGCGGTTAGAGCGCTGGCCTTGTAATGAGACGTTGTGAGTTCGAATTCTTCGAAGAAAAAACGTCGGTTTGTATATTTATTATTATTTTTTATTATTGGACACTCTGGATTAAATGTGCCATATTTTCACCTTAATTAAAGGTGTCATTCTGACTCCTTTAGGGGTGTCACCAGTGAGACAAGCCTTTCACCCCTAAATGGTGCAGTGTGTCACCCTTTATTTTAACAGTGTAACGGTAAAAAAGCAACGAAAAGAAAGAAAAAATAAACAGATGGATGGATGTGTGTTACAGGCATAAATTAATGACTTTGTGCGAGTGTTAAATACATAAGCAGAACCTTTCATAATGTTTAAACGCAAAAACTGTTGAAATATCATATACGGTGATACATGGATTTACTTTATTTTTTATTTTATCTTATTTTATTTATTTATTTATTTTTTGTATCATGATACTTTACGTATTTTTGTGTTTGAAAGTTGTAAAAAAATTTATCTTATGTGTCTAATAATTAGAAATAGTAGTAATCGCTGAATAAATAACCATTACAGCGACATGAGAAGAATTTTATGGAAAAAATAGAGTTGAAAATGGCTATTCTCTGTAAAAAATGTGCAGAATTACTAAACTTTTTCTAGGCAATTGGGATTATTTGAACTCTTTATGTAACGGTAACAGTGAAGAATCATTAACTGAATTGGTTAAAAAATTTTTGTAGTTCTTGTATTTGTGATTTACTTTTAACTTATTTCGTCATATTAAAAAAATTACGACAGTACATTTTACTTCAGGCAAATTCAGCTATCATATTCAAACGTTATTTTATCTGTTAATTAATTTTAATGTTTTTCTAGTTTTATTCCTTGAGGCACTTGATAGCGAATATCAAATTATCTTTTCTTATAATTATTAAATTACGAAATATTTCTTTACACAAATTGGAAAATCTAATTTAGCTATTTAATTTAATATACAAATTTATTCATTAATGGTTATTGCAGCATTTTTAAAATCAAATATATATAAAATCGTTGTATAAATATAATCGTTAGAATATTTCTTTCAAACGCATTTATGGGATAAAATAGATTATCATAAGTTTCTGTGTTAATTAAAACGCTTCATTAATCTAGAATTGCATTACTGAATTTAATTTCAATTTAAAACATGAACAAATTAATTATTATTTTATAAAAGGTACATGTAATTTCTATATTTTGATCAAAATCTATCAATTTACATATTTTATAAACCAGATATTTATGATTTTTTTTTTTTTTTTTTTTTTTTTTTTTTTTGTAGAAATTGGAACGTGTTAATGAATCAGTAACACCTTTTTACATCTTCTGCGTGCAGTTTTTTTTTTCTAATTAACAATAATTTTTATCAACAAAACATGCGATCAGGTCTTTTGATATAAGGAAACAGTGAAAAAAATTGTTGGTCATCTTATAATTTAGTTTATTAATTCTCTATATAGTGAAACCTCGATAATTCGGATTAATTGGGACCGGATCAATTCGGATTATCCGGAGAAGTAGAAAAAATGAAATAAAATAAATCATATTTACAGAAAATCATATTTATGTTAAACTTATTGAATATTTACTGATAGTAAATAATGTTTACTTTGCTTAATTATTCCGAAAAGATGTCAGAAAAAGTTTTTTTTTTTTTTTTTTTTTTTTTTTTTTTTTTTTTTTTTTTTTTTTTTTTTTTTAAATTCAGAATACGACGATGAAATAAGTTAATATTACGGAAACTAGCCAATCGTTTCTCAAATTTGAAAAAAAAATATGACCAAAGCGATTCGGTTTATGCGGATTAACGGGGTCCGAAATAGCGGGATTCTACTGTATCACTTTTATCATTTAATCGTTTAATCGCTTCACGTATTTTAAAATAATAAATAATAAAGTAGAATTAAAATAATAAGTAATGAATGATAATTTATAAATAACAAATCCTAATTAAAATAATGAATAATAAATAATAACAAATAATAATAAAAATATAAAGTTTACCTGCATATCCCTTTGGACAAAACTGAATATCTTCCGTGTTAGCTGCCGTATTTGACCAAACAACTTCCATATACTCTTCAAAAATGCAAATTGGTGTACTACCTATTCAACAAACGTTAGATAAGGATTAATTAATATAAATCATACATAAGTGTAAATTAATTTAAGTAGTAATCATACATTATGCTAAATATAAGTATTAACTTAAAAATAGATACATTCATTTTTATTCATCAATACCATAGATAAATATTAAATGATAAATAATTTTATCACAGTGCATAAAAAATTTGTAATATTATTGATATGAAATTTAACACCGCTTTTCAATAATTATTTTTAGGATGTAAAGGGCATTGGTATTAAAAGCTTATTATTTATAAGGTCAGTTAATATTTTATTTGTAAGCGAAATGTTTTCTATTATTAATTTTTAAGAATTGGAGTACTGACACTCATATTTTAATAAATATTTTAAATAACAGAAACTAACTTTACACACCCATAACATTCTTTTTGTGATTAAAATTGTAAATAGTACAATAACTCATTTTACAATAAATATTGTATCGTTATAAAAAAATATAGATACATGTAAAATTATTGGGCATGCGGACTTGAAGCAAAATTTGTTTGCACTTTTCCAAACGATTTTAGAAGAAGAAAATGTAAACATGACTTCGAATTTAAAGACAGAAATTTTTTTATATATTTTTTTATTCTCATATACAATACTCATATACAATACTCATACTTCAATACATATTTTAAACAACAGAAACTAGATTTGCCCATCCGTAACACATTGTTTAGTGTTGAAAAGCGCGATACTCATTTTACAATAAGTATTGTATTGTTATAAAATGTAATTATATATATATATATATATATATACACATATATAATTATTGGCCATGCTGTTTCATCAGCAAAATTTGCTCACACATTTCCAATGAAACGATTTTAGAAGAACAAATTTGTAGACGACTTCGAATTGAAAGACAGAACGATTTTTTCTGGTGTCGTTGTTATTTTTTTCTTTTTACATATGTATAGTTTTTACAAAATTTGAAGATTCTTTCAAATACATACTCTCTTAAACATTTATCGTTTTATTAGACGACTTTGGTGACCAGTTTGGTCTCCCTTTAAATGCATACTAAGCATTAAATCATATTGCATTTATTCATAATTTATTTTAATTGCTCTACTTTTTCCAAATTTGAAGATTCTGTTAAAAGCAGGCACAGATGTCATTTACGCATCAAATTGGCGCAACTGCAACAAAAAGGCAAATATATGCCTTACATGATAATTAGGCAATTCTTATTATTCTTTAATAAACTGCTTAGTTACTTTTAGTTTCTTTTTTAAAATGATATAAATTATTTTGATCTATAATTATTAATTAATTTTTTTTAATTTGTTAATATTTCGTTTTTTAAGTAATACAAAACAGTTTAAAAAATACATATGTAACTGGTAAATTGTCATTCGTCAAATTGGCATCATGAAAAAAATTTCACCAATGTGGTGCGTATATAACATCCTTGCCGATAAGTCAAGAACACAGTATTTCTGTGCTAATTTGGTGCATCGCCAAATATTGTACCCGTAACTTTTTTTTTTTTTTTTTTTTTTTTTTTTTTTTTTTTTTTTTTTGTATTTTATTTGAAATATTTTTAATAATATTAATCCTTTAACTTATTTATAATAACATAATTTTAATTTAAAACTGAAACGTTTAAAATTCATGATTTTTCGTTAATTATATATAAGCCAACAGAATAAAAAAATATATATAAATAACGATATTTTGAAGCTCCATAATTGCAACGAGAAAACGAAACGTAAATAATCCCAATTTACTAAGCCTCTAGATGCGTTTCATTTAGACGTTGCCATTAAACAATTAAGAAATAACAGTGGTTTTTATGTTACATACGTTAGCGTAATATATATATATATACTAACGGATCCGACAGACGTTGCCCTGGCACCGACTCCAAAAAATCAAATAAATGTATATAAATATAATAATACGCACGATAAATACTATGCTCTTAATTTAATTTCTTATTACAATTATGTAAGGAAATTATTTTTCACTTTGCAGTAGTTTTTGAAGTCGGTTCAATTTTTAATAGAAAAGTTTATTTTTCTCTTTTTAGTTAAAAATTAACGATTTTCTGAAGTCGGTTAATTAAGATAATAATACAGGAAAAATTATTCTAAATCATACACGTATGTCAGGAGTGGGGTTCAAACACAGTATCTCTTTCTTCGAAAACCAGTGCTTAAATCTGGCGCCTTAGACCACTCGGCCATTCTGTCCGCACTCTATTCAGCGAACTTACTCAACAATTAATTAGCGAAAAATAACTAACTATTAGTTTTTGCCTAGTTACTAAAAAAAAGTACTAAATCAATTTCGATGAAATGTGAATCTAAACCATTCTCGAATCCATTGGAACACAGACAAAAAATTTCATTGAAATCGGTCCAGTCATTTAGGAGGAGTTCAGTGACAAACACAGGCACAGAAGATTTATATATAGAAAGATATATATATATATATATATATATATATAGATAGATAGATTAGCTATATCAAATATTAATGACGGGAATTACCTTTGGATACAAGAACTGTTACAGTGCTGTCTTTTCGTGTAGCTCCAGCTGTACTTGTTATAATGCAGGTATATGTTGCAGAAGCTCTAGCAGATTGAATAACAATCCGACTTCCAGCAGGAAAAAGATCTTCAACTAATTCAGGCTCTGCCGAAGGATTAAGGATGCGACCATTTTTTAACCAGTTGTATCCAAAACTGCCAAACATGTCATCTTGCGACAGACAAGTGATTACGACTTTATCCCCCTGATGGACTGTGGATGTAACGGGTGAAACATGAGGTTCAGGTACAGTGACAACAGAAACTTGTATGCTCTTGTTCTGAATGGTTCCCCAATCTGAAACTTGGCATGTGAACTCCCCTGTAAATTAAATAATCTTTTATATATATTTATCGCTGAATAAAAATACAAAGTGTGATGTATAACTTTGACGTTTAGATCATTCTATGATGTAATACTGCATGAAATAAATATATCTATTTTTTAAACTGTAATATGTATAATTTTTAAAGACTTTTTTTCCAAATTCGAAATGTATGTAAGAATATATAATTGGTAAAATTATATATTGACCACAATTAAATTATAATTCAATTGTTAAATAATTTGTATAGCTAGAAAAAAAAACGAAAGTTTAAATTTGAATATAAGTACATTAATGATACTACTTTTTTATCTTACTTTTCGTAACGATATTCTGAATTCATTAAAATAGTATAAAATAATTTTGAAATTGATTTTAAAAGGCCGTAGTAGTTAAAAAATACAGAATTTAAAATATACTACAATGTATACATATCCCTATTGATTTAGGAACACGTGTTGAATGTATATACGAATCAATTTTCCAAATGTCACGTTGATACTCTATTTTTCTTATGTCCTGTCAGTCTCTTGAAAGACTTTTTATTAAAGTATTTTTTTTGAAAGTTTAACAATTTCCAATCCTACGCAACTGCAGAATTTTTATTCATAAGTTAGGGAACTACGCTAGTTGCCCGATGACACTTGCATATTAATCATAAACATGTGAGATTTCTTTTTTGAAATTTCTCGCTTGCATTCTGATATTTTTAAATATTTGATATTTATAGGACATTTTTGACCGATATTTAATGTTGTTCTTTTGTACTTTTTAAAATTTTTGGTCTTATTTTGATTTTTAATGAAAATCTCTCTTCTGAAAGTGAAAAATTTGGAAGCATCAATAAATAAAAGAAAATACTGCTGTCATCAATTTATTATCCAAATGAGAGTGGTAGCATTCATGATATAAATAGGATTACATCAAAGAACATTGGGTGAAATTGAATCGCCAATAATATTGGTGAGACAGCTATAATTTTTATTTCTGACTTTTCTATGCAATTAAAAGTTTACAAAAGAATAAATATAAAATGAAAAAAAGGCACGCTGAAGAAACGGAAACAAAATGTCTGAACAAAATGGAAAATGCACAATGATAAGAAAATTATATAAAGAAGGTAAAATTTTCATTTTTGTCAGGATAGTGATGTAATTTTTTTCTTTTCTTGCTGAGGTTCCAAAATATTCTTTTGAGAAATATTGTAACTTGTATGTTGAACAAATATATTTTTCTTAATTCTTAACAAGTGTTTTTTTTTCTTTTTACCAAAATTTTGTTTTGATTTCTTAATGTTTTCATAAGCAAAATTACTATTTTGAAAATTAGTGTCAATTTTCACAAATTAAAGAATATATATATATAAAATAGAAAAAATAATATTATAAATTTCTATCACATGATTCGTACGGGTACCGTTATTTTCCAGGTGAAATATTAGAATTTTTTTATAGAAAAGTTTGTATGGTTCAAAATTGCGAAATTTCGTCTTGTTTAATCACAAATTTTCTATAAGAAAATTTGCTGTTCATGAAATTCCAGGAACAGTACCAACCTTGTAACATGTAGATAACACGTCTAGGGATTATGATAAAAAACGTTTCAATAAATCTTGGTTACATGAAATTATCACAGTATTTCATTATAAAATTAAGGGGGATTTAGGGCAAATACTGGACATTAACCGACTCTTCGGCTATCATGATCGCAGAGCTCAGTCGCAAGGTCTTATCTGTTTCAGAGCTAGCACGATTTTGTTCTCATCTCAAAACGTTCCCAGGCCAGATTTCATAAAAACAGTCCGCAGCAAATACATTTGTAATGTTTGGCTCTATATTATTAGATCTTCCGTGGGAAACTGCTGACACCCGTTGTTACCAATCTGTATAAGTGTGTTTTAAGAAACCAAAACCACAACTCATAAGTATTGCTATGACAAATGATATTTTAAAAATTAGAAAAAAATACAAATTTTAAACTCGTAACTTTTTAAGTTACAAGTTTTTTCAATTACTTATTTCTTGCCTGTAAAATGAGATATTTGAATTAAAAATATGATGTTGTAAGAGAAAATATTTGCACATTACACAAATATAAGCAGATATTAAATAAGACTTAATTATAAATAGTACTTAAATACCAAGATATTCATCAGAAATAAAAGATAAACTAGGCTAGAAAAAGGAAAGGTTTATACAATAAAAGACCAGTAATAATACTGACTGTTTTTTAAACAAACATATAAAAATATTTTTTATTGTTGATTGTTATGTTCAATGAAAATTTTATAAAAGCATAAATATAAGATTTCAGAAAAAATTGATTCTGAAGAATGGGAAGTAAAAGTAAAAATCTGAACAAAATGAAAAATGCACTCTAATCAGAAAACTATATAAAGAAGGTCATCTTTACTTTTTTTTGTTCAGATAGTGATGATTATCTTAAGATGTTTGTTTTCTTGCCGCGGTTCCAAAAATCTTCTTTTGTTTATTTCTCATAGTGAAAGGAGATTCGCAAAATAACAAAACTTTTTTTTCTCTTTCGCTTATTGTAGGATAAAACAAAGCATAATTGGACAGAATATAAAGAGAAAGTATGTTTTTCCTTTGCTGCCAAAAATAAGAGAAGTAAAATTAATCATACTGATAAAATGAGTTTACTGACTTGGGGTTAGTGATAAATCATATTTAATAAACATTCATTTCCACAAGATGACTGTGTGTTATTTAAATTGTGTTTATTATTTAAGTATTCAAAATTAATAATTATGTTTCTTAAATAAATTGCATTAATAAAATACTCTTAAATTAAAAAAGTCAATAAATTTATGTATCTCATTATTTTTAATTTTTGTCGTAAATCTAAAAATCAAGAAAATTATAGTTATCACGTCTTTATCAACAACTAAAAGAAAATATCATAATTTATTTTAAATAAGAACGTTACTTACTTTTACAATGTTAAAATATTTTTTAAGGAGCATTTTTTACTTCTTGCTACTAAGTGCATTCCAGTACATTTTTATGCAATAATTTAATTTTCTAAATGCGGTATTAAAAAATCCTAATTTAAAGTTAATGTTTTAATTTATCGTGTGATTATATATTTTTCTGTAATATTTTTTAGTAATATTTTAATATGAAAAATAATGCGTCATTTTTAAAACTATAATGTAAATACATTCCCAATTTTTTTATTAATTTCTTTTGCTTTTGTCGATAGAAAGTATGCAAAAAATAAATTTTCTTTTGTATTAAAATGTTATTGTTATTCTTCGTATGATATTCACGCTTGTACAAACATAAGAAATAAATAATTTCTAATTATTTAAGTGAATACTATAGCAACTACCTCTTCAATGATTTCAGTTTCTATTTTAGAATGAAAAATAAAACAAATAATATGATACAAATCAAAGGTACATAGCGGACTTGATGCCCTTGTGCAAACATTTCTATGTGAACTCTCAAATATATATTCGCATAGAAAAGATTCCCACTTCTTTGAAAGTCACTAATAAACATATTAAATGCGCTAATTTAAATTTAATTGTTTTCATTTTCTTACATCAACATATGGGTGTTCTCCAATTAACCTTGCTTCGACACAGAAGGATGACCACTAGACCACGATAGCATGCTATAGCTGCATCTTTATTTTTGAAAGAAGATCAAAACAGGGTCTTATAGGTTGCAGGTGGCTGATGGAATACAACATCAAGCTCAAATATTACATTTTCGGGAAATGTGCAATGCAGAATTTTAACAAATCATCCTTACAAAAAGAATGGCCCAAAGCGCTCGGGTATTGTAGCTGCAGGAAGAAATCGTCCATGAATGATTCAAAGAAATTGAACACTCTGGCAATAGCTGAACAAGCGGAACACGGATGATTGGCAATCGATCCAGCCACCAGTTCATCATTTTGCTTTAATTCTGTACTCTGCAAAAAATTTCATCTGGGGAAGTAGTTGCTCTTTGTATGCACGACGTCGGGCAGCTATTCTTTGTAACGGTTTATTCTATCTTTTTCATTTATTAACATTAATTTTTATGTTGTTCATATGATTGTCTTGTCCCGTCACCGCTCAGATATCAAATAAAAACACTGTTCTTGGCTAAGCTATAGAGTAATGTACTGTCTCGTATATTTGCCCTTGGGTAGTAGTTCTTCTTCAGTGAGGTTCCACGATGTGAATCGAGGAAGTGACTGGCTTTAAACAGGGCGTGTTCTGCCCGATTATTTATATGTTGAGCATAGTTTATTCCCGGCATCCGGCGAAGGGGTTAACATGCAGTGTAGAGGTGATTATATGGGTTATACAAAGGCATAATGAAATTTATTTCCATGTAACCTCGTATTTTAATTTTTTTTAATTTCTCAGTCACAATTTATTTTAAAAGAAGAATATACTGTTTGTGATTTTATACAAAATATTTTCAATTGTGATAATAATATGTACACATATAATATATTTATGTTACTAAATATAAAATCAAATTAGATTGCATTTAGTATATATGGTAGTAGATCTGGTTGTATATTCAAATATTTAGAAATGTGCATAATTTCAAAAAAAAAAAAGTTTTCTTTAAAAAATTCTTCACGCAAAAATATAAAACTCTGATACAAAACAAAAATTCTAGATACTGTATCAATGAATAAATTCATATTCGCGAAATTATATAAAAAAATTATTTGCGAATATTAAAATGTTTTGTTTATCAACAAAATGTTGAAAAAAATTGACAAATACTGCATGATTAGTAGTAAAAAGTTTTTTTATTTCGGTATTTTATGTATGTAAATGGCATAAAATAATTTATAATTGGTTTCTTTTAGGTTTTTCTCTCCATATTAAGTTTTACTACGATAAATAGCACATACAAATATATCTATCAAAAGAAACATACTCTAAATGAAACAATAATGAAATGTTAATTCTTATTGGTTCTATATCACCTTCCATGTGACAATGATACTTGGTATGAATGAATTGATAAAATCATCCCATTTAAAAAAAGCATTTATTACACGAATTTTATACACTCATTACCCCTTTTAAAGCATCATTTTCACTTGTAAGAAAATGTATTTTATTTTTTTTAATGTATTGGTGCATATAGAATATAGAATAAAGTCTCTGTGGCCATGTGAATAGCTGTTGAATAAAATTATAACATAGTGTTGAATCATCAATAAAACTCTGATAAGGAATGCGAGGTCGCTTAATTAATATGACAAGGTTAAACATTTTTATTTGCGTTACATTTTGTTCGAATAAAAAAAATAATTTTATTTTGCATATTTGGTTTGTTTATTTCATATAACTTTGTTCAAAAGATCTTTTGGAAAGGTGTGTATCCCAAAAACTATATGAAATAACGTAAAGGATAATTAAGGTTGCATTATATTTAAACGCGTAGAAGCACGAATCACACATAGTTTATATGGAGAAGCCCATAAACGCTGAATATTTAAAGGCATAATAATTTCCTCCCTTAAATATAAGACATTTCCTTAATTTCGTGAACACACATTACGTTTCATTGCTGATTTCCACGGAATTTCATACAGAATGAATTTTTGCATTTTTTGATTGGTATTTTCATTTTTATATCGAAGAATTTATGTTTCAAAAATTAAAATAAATTAATTTAAACAACTACATTATGAAAAATACTTGTAAGTTGTTCTAGAAATATTTTTTTATATATAGAGTTTGTTTCTAAACTCATGGTACAAATTTTAAGGGTAGTTGGAGCACACAGTAACAGTCATTTATTGCATAGAAATGTATGGGACCAAGCAAAGAATTAATGTAAATAAAGAATACTGCCCAGTTAAACTGATGGCATTGAGCTCACAGTCTACAAATACTAATTGTACATTAAAGCCTTATATTTTCAAGGGTTAATTCCGTTCGAAAAAACATTAAGAAGGGGAAACAGCTCTCCCCTTTCCTCTTTTTTTATACTTAATCATTGAAACTCCTATACTATCAAAGACATGCTTTATCATATAAAAAATCTATATCCAAAATTCAGAGCAAATGAGATAATTCTTAATAAAAACCCATTTAGCATTTATATAATTTAAAAGGAGTTATACCCCTCTTTTATACTTAACCATTAAACTTCCAAAACTATTCAGAGATTTGAACGAAATCTGACAATTCTGCTTGAAAAACCCATTTATATAAATTAAGGGGGGGGGGCATTAGAACCCCTGTTCCCCTTATTTATACTTATTCAATGAACACCTAATAACAGTCACGGAATCGCCTCATCAGAATGATCCTAATCTAAATTTTGAACGAAAATTAATTCTGCATGAAAATCCCATTTATATCAACTAACGGGGGGGGGGGCATTAGAGCCCCTGTTCCCCCTATTTATACTTATTCAATGAACACCTAATAACAGTCACGGAATCGCCTCATCAGAATGATCCTAATCTAAATTTTGAACGAAAACTTAATTCTGCATGAAAATCCCATTTATATCAACTAACGGGGGGGGGCATTAGAACCCCTGTTCCCCCTATTTATACTTATTCAATGAACACCTAATAACAGTCACGGAATCGCCTCATCAGAAAGATCCTAATCTAAATTTTGAACGAAAACTTTATTCTGCATTAAAATCCCATTTATATCAACTAACGGGGGGGGGGCATTAGAACCCCTGTTCCCCCTATTTATACTTATTCAATGAACAACTAATAACAGTCACTGAATCGCCTCATCAGAATGATCCTAATCTAAATTTTGAACGAAAACTTAATTCTGCATGAAAATCCCATTTATATCAACTAACGGGGGGGGGGGCATTAGAATCCCTGTTCCCCCTATTTATACTTATTCAATGAACACCTTAAACAGTCACGGAATCGCCTCATCAGAATGATCCTAATCTAAATTTTGAAAACTTAATTCTGCATGAAAATCCCATTTATATCAACTAACGGGGGGGGGGCATTAGATCCCCTGTTCCCCCTATTTATACTTAATCAATGAACACCTAATAACAGTCACGGAATCGCCTCATCAGAATGATCCTAATCTAAATTTTGAAAACTTAATTCTGCATGAAAATCCCATCTATATCAACTAACGGGGGGCATGAGCCCCCCTTTCCCCCTCTTATACATATCGTATGAACTCCAAAAACTAATCAGGGAAGCGCCTTGTCAGGATATACCTACATACAAAATTTCAAGTGGATCGGATATTTTTATCATGAGTTATCGCGTTACGTACATACGAACATACATACAGAACGGACGGGCACATAAGCTCTCAGGCTATGATAGCCTGTGAGCTAAAAAATCACGGGGACATTTAGGCCACTTTTTTAATTTTCAAAATTTCATATTCATACCAGAAAATTTTTATGCTAATCTTTTCTTGACATTCCATAAAAACTTAATTGTAAAATTCTTCTTAAATTTTTTTTTGGTATGAAATCGAAATTTTGTAATTAAAAAAAGCACAAAACTGGCAAACTTATCAAACGAAATACATGAATGAAAAAGATAAAATGTTTATTTACAATGTAGTTTACATGTAAATAATAATGCATACAATAATATTACAATAAGTGTTCAAAATTGCACCCACTAACTGTGATACATGCTTCGCGTCATAGGTCAAACGATTGGCGTACTCTTCTAAATATGTTTGGCATTTCCCGCACACATGCAGCAGTTTGAAAATTCGAGATACTAGATTTTCGGCTAAGTCAACTGGAGTCTGATAAACAAGACCATAAAAAGAAATCAAGGCTCGATAAATCGGGTGGTCGCGGTGGCCGAGGAGCTGGCCCACCACGCTCAATCCATCGCTTCCCAAATCTGGCATTGAGGTAACTGCGCACACCAGTGGTGAAGTGCGCGGGCTCTAAATCATCTTAGATCCACCTCTGGTTAAGAATGACGATCGGATTGTCTTGCAGCAGTTCTGGTAAAATCTGTTGAAAAAAAAGTAACGGCGTCCATCCAGTCTCTTTGGTAGTAGGTATGGGCCAATCAAATAATTATTAACAATACTCGTTCACAAATTCATAGAAAATCGTTGTTGGTAAGCATGTGGCCGCGTTGCATTTGGACCATTTGTTGCCCAAAGATGAAAATTGTGCGATTTAAATGCACTCTCACCTATAAATACTGTCTCATCTGTAAATAGAGTATGAACAGTAAAAACTGGCTGCAATACATTTTGCTGCAAAAACCCACTGGCCAAAGTTCAACCACAGAAGATAGTCTTCCGGATTCAAAGTTTGTAGAAGTACAAAAAGGAAGGGGTGAAATCGATTTTCATTTCACGCTCTCCAAACGGTCGGATTATTCATACCAGGGCTCTCAAATGGTCCGCCAAATGAACATCAATATTTTCTTAGAAAGATTTTCCTTTTATATTTTTCTAATAAACTAAGCAGAAACCGCCCTCGGAGGTTAGTTTTAACGCAAATGCCGTAGAACCTAATAAGGAATCTTTTGTTAAAAAATATTGGTGTTCACTGTTCAGTTCGCGGAACATTTGAGAGCCCTGCTCACACCTAAATTTTGTGCAACAACCTTTGTACTTGATTCGGGCCTTTCGCGAACAAAATTCAAAGTAATTTCTTCCAGGCTTACACTGCGTACAGCCCTTTCAGGTAAAATTTCCTGTCTGGTGACGTGGAAAGAACCTGTTTCAGAAAGCTGACGGTGTAAGCCCTGAAACATTCTATGATCAGTCATTCTTCTGCGAGGAAACTGATCCTGATACATTCGTAGGTTAATTCTAGCGTTGCCATTTGCACGACTATACATGAAATGCATGTCGGCTTTTTTTGGAAGTGTAAAGTTTTCCATGACGAACCATAGCACAATTAAAAATGGCAATTTCTTCTATTTAAATGCATGGTGTTGAACAGCGAGCAGTCACTTACAGCCCTCTACCGCCAGTGGAATCAATCAAAAACTCCAGTACTACTTCAAAAAATAGCTATTTCTATTTTTACTTTCAATTAAAAGAATTTCGATTTCATTCCAATAATTTTCAAGGAAGAATTTTATTATTAAGTAATTATGAAATGTCAACAAAAGGATAGCATTAAAAATATCTGGTATGAATGAGAAATTTTGAAAATTAAAAAGGGGCCTAATTGCCCCCCTGGTGCTTTTTTACCTTAATGCGTCACTTGGTCCCATACATTCCTATATAATAAATAATTGTTACTGTGTGTTCTACCTACACCTGAAGTTTGTACCATGAGTTTAGAAATAACCTGTATATAAAAATAATATAAAAGGTAATTCATTTATAAATAACTTATGTTTCTTAATTAATATGACAGGGTTAAACATCTTCATTTGCATTATAATATTTTGTTAAGGGGGTCCAGGGCCCAAAAATCTTCAAATTTTTGATTTTTTTTTTATTTTATTAAAAAATTCTCTGGTTATTTCTGCATAAAATGCCGTTTGAATTATGTTTCTATCTTAATTAGAACCGAAGATATAGTAGTTTTTGTTAAGTACTGTTTTGCAAATTCAGCTGATTCACTGCGATGGATGTGGTTTATCGCCATAGCGCCTGCGCGGTTGCTATGGAGCTTCTTTGGTTTCGTAAACAAATAATCCGTAAAATGTAAACAAGCATTTTAAAATTAAATTTATTTATTTTGTGAATCAAATTTTAAATTATTTATCTTGATTCATTCATTGATTCATTCATTCACATAAACTTCTACTTCTACTTCTATGAGATGTAAAGGAGGGAGAAATGTAAACAATATTTTCTGTTCCGCGGTTCCGCATGCTTTTCATTTTTCATGTGTTGTTTGGACGGAAATTAATTGGAATATTGTCAAGATTTTTAAATGATTTATATTGGATGTTAAGAAATATACTTGTAGCATAAGATAATAAGTAAAAATAGTTTATTATAAAGACTGAATCAACGCCAAAAAAGGAAGCAAATTGCTAATGTTAACTTCCTCATGGTAACTTTTATTACGCTGACTCTGGTGACTTGCATCTTATCGTGTTTGTTTTTTAAATTATTTTAAAATGCAGATGTTTTAATTTTATAAATATGTCAATATATTCCTAGAAATTATAGGAGAAATATATTGTAAATATGGAATGAATATAAGACTTTGATAACTGAAATTATGCCTGAAATAATGACATTGTTTATGTGTTGATTACAGAAGCAAACTTTCATATGTTTTCATAAAATTGAACATTTTTATTCATTTCTTAGAAAATTTAAAACAATATTTATAGCAATGGGTAGAAAACGAAAATCTACTGCTCAGAAATCTGAAGCTATGCAAAAAAAGAGAAATAAATCAGTTTGTTTTAATGCAGAACCTGCAATGACTGTAGTAAAGCGGTTAGATGAGAGAAAAATGCCATCGCCTACAAAAAAAACTATATTGAAGCCCAAGAAGAAAATTATATCATTATAAAACAAACTGATTTACAATCTATTATATCAAATGTTAGTTGTAAAGAATGCTCAGAATCATCTTTAGAAGTTGAATTTAGTAAACCTAATGGGTTTGCACAAAACATTAAAGTTATTTGTAACAATTGTAGATTTAGATTTACAAATAGCGCCTCAAATAAAGTATCAGATAAAGAAAATGCTTTCGATATTAATCGAAGAGCTGTAGTTGCAATAACAGAAATCGGTAAAGGTCATGCAGCATTGGAAAAGTTTTCATACAATATGAATTTGAATTGCATGGATTCGAAAGTTTTTACACGACATTTAAAACTGGTTCATTCTTCATGTGTAAAGAGTACATGTGAGCTCTTAGAAAATGTTCGCACTAAAGTAAAACAATCTCGCTTTGTTTCGAGTGAAGCTGTTGCAGATATTGCAGTGAGTTACGATGCAAGCTGGCATAAGAGAGGACATACTTCAAACTATTCGGTTGGTTGCATAATAGACGTTCTAACTGGATTTGTGATAGATTACGAAGTGTTATCAAAAATCTGCTATAACTGCACACAAACTGCAAATGCTCTTGGAAAAGATTCTGCAGGATTTATGGCATGGTACGAAGGTCATGCTCCATATTGTGATAAAAACTATGAAGGAACATCTGGTGGAATGGAAAGCGAAATGGCAGTGAGATTGTGGCGTCGTTCAGAGAATCTTGGTTTTCGTTATACAGAAATCGTTTCAGATGGAGATGCAAAAGCATTTCATGATCTTCAAGCTTTAAAAGTTTACGGCGAGGAAACTATTCTAACAAAAACAGAGTGCATCAATCATGTTGGAAAAAGAATGGGGACTGCATTACGGAAACTTGTAGAGACGGAAAAATCGAGAGGTGTTACACTCGGAGGAAAAAAACATGGAAGCCTTTCAGAAGCAACAATTAAAAAAGTTACTCGATACTATAGAAATGCAATAATACGTAATAGGGGAAATATTTCCGATATGAAAAAAGATATATATGCAATTTTGCAGCACTGTAGCTCAACCGATAAAAAACCAAAACACTCAAAGTGTCCTCTAGCAGAAGATTCATGGTGTTTCTATAATCGTGCAATTTTTCTAAATCAAAAGCCTCCTGCTCATAAAATTTCTATTAGAACACCTCTACGAGAAGATGTTGTAGCTAAAATGATGCCGATTTTCCAAAGATTAGCTTCAGACGCTTTATTAGAAAAGTGTACAAAAGGTCAAACACAAAACCGTAATGAATCTTTGCACAATGTGATTTGGGGACGTTGCCCCAAAGTTTCTAATGCATCAAAAATGCGAGTAGATATTGCTGCAGCTAGAGGCATATCTGATTTTAATCATGGTGTTAGGGTATCATCTGTAAACGCACTGCAAACATTCTTTCTATCACCTGCTAATACTTCGTTAGTTGCACTGAAGCGCATAAGAACTCGACATGTGAGAAAAGCATTATTTAAATCTACAGAAGCATTTAAAAACTACAGAAAAAAAGTAGAACTTGCTAAAATTAAAATAAATCAAAAATACAAAGTAAAACAAGGTGTTAGTTATGCACCTGGATACTTCTAGCAGGTATATGCACTTTTTGTAAACATTGTTTATTATTCATGTTTTTTTTTTTTTCTGTATTTTAAGGGTTAAAATTGATATAACAACTAAAAACTAATAATTATAGAGAATTTAAAGCATAAACATAATATTTTCAAATATTGTAGTACTTTGTCTAGGCAAATTGTGAAAGAATATGGAAAAACTTTGTTTATTCTTCACTGACGGCTTGTCATCTCCAAAAAGTATTACGTCCACAGAGGCTTTCAAATGCTTTAAAAATAAATGTAAATTTCCTAAAATTCTATTAAATCAAAAGTGTAAAGTGAGATAATAAATCAGTCATGCATCTGAAAGCTTCTGAGAGGTATTTGAACATTTTATAAACAGTAATTCTTTCTTTTCACCTTTAAACGCATTTTTCTCCATGATGTGTTTTTTGACGATTTGTCATCTTCAAATTGATATAACTCAAAAACCAATGAAGATAGAGATTTGAAATTTCAAACGTGATATTTTCAAACATTTTACTTTAATTTGTCTTCGGCAAATTTTAAAAAAATGAATATTTTTTAAAATATGAAAATTTAAAAAAAAATTACATTGAAAAAATGTTAATTTTCACTATAAAAATTTTAATTTTTTTTTTAAATAATTATTTTTTTAAACGCCGAAGACAAATTAAAAGAAATATAATTCTGTTTAATTAGGTGAAAAAATTTTGAAATTCCATCAGTAATATTTTGAGTTATATCAATTTTAAACTACCCCACTTTTTTTAAAAAAATTTTAAAATTTAATTTTTTTTTTAAATTTTAGAAAATTTTTATGATGTGTTTTGGTGTACTCAGTACATGCCTGATTTCCAAAAGAAATTTCAAATTCCTATCTTCAATAGCAAAAAAAAAAAAATTTTTGGGCCCCGGACCCCCTTAAAAAAATGCAAAAAAAATATTTTCCTTTTATGTATAGGATATAATTCTGCTCAAAAAGTTTTATAGAAGTATTTTATCACGAATACTCTACGAAAAAGTGTAAATGATAAATAAGGTTGCAATTTATTTAAACACGTAGAAACACGAATCACACATACTTCAGATAAAAAAGCTCATAAACGATATATATTTAAAACCATAATAATTTTCTCCCTTAATATATCACATTTCTTTAATTTCATGAAGAAATAAAAATAACAGTTACATTGTCTAAAATTGTTGTACAATTTTGTTCTCTGTATTATCTCTCATGTGTAAGATATGAAAGCGAACGTGATAATTTTCTTGATTGTGAGGATGTAAAACTTTCGTTTTTATTATAGCATTTTTCTCTCATATTTCTTTTCTGCGTTTTATTTTCTCAATCTCTAACTGTTATATTTGATATGTCGTTTACTGTTATACGAAAGATTAATTTTGTAACTTCTTCAAAATGAAGATGGATGAAAATGTCACTTCCGAATACCACGGAATTTCAAAAAATGGAAATTAATTAAATTACACATTTACAAAATGAGAATTATTTGAAAGTTGTAGCAGAAATATATCTTTTATATTAAAAAATATTACAACGCATTATTTTGTTTCAGAAAGTTTAGAAATAAAATAAAGAGACATAAATGTGATTTTACGATTTCAATGATACGTCCGATTTGATATCAGGTGATTTTTTAAAATTCTTATCAGCGTTTTATACATGATTTTCCTGTAGATTGTAAATTTATTTATCAGCTATTTGCAGGGCCACAGAGAATTAATTTCATATTCTGTTTGAACCAATACATTTTAAAACATAAATAATACTTTTTAGCCTTTTTTACGAGAATTCTCTATCTCTAACTGTTGTATGACATTCTATCACAGGATTTGATGTGTCGTTCTGAAGTATTATGAAGGATATTTCCTTTATCTTCTTCAAAATGAAGATTGATGAACAAGTCATACCTGAAAACCACGGAATTTCTTCTGATTTAATTTATGCAATTATTTGACTGGTGTTTGCATTATACATAAGGAATAATTTATATTAAAACAAGTTGCAAATTGCACGTAAAGCGTAGCAAATGGAGTGCGTTCGTACAATAACGAAGTTTTAAAAATATCACTCTCATATATCAATCTCATTAAATTGTAAATAATTACAATACAATTAAAATGCGCACCAAATAATGGCCTCCCTATATCATTATGCAATGGAATACTTTGTGTGACTTTGTAAATCAATAACAAATATTCTTTGCACCACAGATTAAGCAAAATGTATATTATAATATGTATTTTATAGATGCATATCAATTTTATTACGTTTGAATAAGTGTAACACCATTAAAATGCATTTGAAATATTTTTCCCCATTAACCTTAATGTAACGGAATACTTTTGATTGTCCCTGTAATTGAAATGTGCATCCGATTTTGATGAAATTTGAAATAACTCGACAAAATTATGTAATAATTATGTATTTAAAATTTCAAACGATTAAAATGCATTTGAAACTTTTTCCCCATTGACCGTATTGTAACGGAACCCTTTTGATTGTCCCTGTAATTGATCCATTCATCCGATTTTTAGAAAATTTGAAATGACTCGACAAAATTATGTAATAAATATGTATTTGAAATTTCAAACGATTCAGTTGGGTACTTTTTGCGTTGTTATATGCGGACAGACAGACAGACGGACGTACTGGACTGCAACAATAGGTGCTACGTATTTACATAATTACGAATGCACCTAAAAAACGATCTAAGTCGACAACAGTATAAAGTTACGTTAGATTATTCATTGTAAATATTATAACAAAATAAATAGAATATTTTTTCTAGCAACACAACCTAGTGGTGAATCATTTATAACACGCTGATAAGGATTAAGATGTTCATTAAATAAAGCACAGTAGTACTGTATAATACTGAAACATTTTCAAAAATTTTTTGCTTACACATCAAGATATTTTCACGGATACGTTATCTTTATTTGATGACTTAAATTTCGTGATGAAATTTAAAAAAATTGTTATTTTTGAAAATTTGGTACGAAATGCATGTTTTGAATTTTAAAGTGGAAACATAATTCCGGCTTTAATGTGTTAATTAATATGACTGGATTTAAAAAACTTTCTTTCTAGTATAATATTTTTTCGATAAATATATGAAAAAAAATTACTTTGCATATTTGATATAATTCTCTTTAAAAGTATTTTTGGAAAAGTGTGTATCACAAAAACTCTATGAAATAATGTAAATGATATACTAGTTTGCAATTTATTTAAACACGTAGAAGCACGAATCACATGTACTTTAGACGGAAAATCTCATAAGCGACGAGTACTTAAAGCCATAATAATTTACTCTCTTAGAGATATCACATCTCTCTAATTTTGTGAAGAAAACAAAAAAACTGTTACATAGTTTAAAATTGTTGCCCAATTTCGTTCTCTGTTTTATCTCCCAAGTGTAAGGTCTGAAAGTGAACGTGATATTTTTCTTGATTATGAGAATGTATTTCTTTTTTATTACACTATTGTTCTCTCATATTTCTTATCTGCGTTTTTTATGACATTTCTCTATCTCTAACTGTTGTATGACATTCTATCGCAGGATTTGATATGTCTTTCTGATGTTATAGAAAAGATGTCTTTTATAACTTCTTCAAAATGAAGATTGATAAATATGTCACTGCTGAATATCACGGTATTTCTTATTAAATTATTTTTTGCAATTGTGTGATTGATGTCTGCATTGTTTGTATGGAAAAATGTATATTAATAAAAGAAAATAAACCATTTTAAACATTTACATTATGAAAAATATTTGTATGTTGTAGAAATATATAATTCATAATTAAAAAAATAAATTAAAACGTAATTTTTTGTTTCAAAACATCTTGTATTAATAATTATGTTGCTGTTAATATATATATATATATTAACAGCAATTAACAGCAAATAACATATTAATTGTTTACCTTTTTCACATACACTCTTTCCTTGAAAATTTTGAACTTTCATTGCATAATGTGAATTATAACTTGTAGCATTATATATGAGCTGCTTAAAGCGCCAATGGTGCTGCAATTTTTTCATGGTGAATTGATACTATGTATATATATATATATATATTATTTTGTATATTTTATTTGTGTATTTCATATAATTCTCTTTAAAAAAGTCTTTTTGGAAAGGTGTATATTACTAAAACTATGTGAAATAACGTAAATGATAAATAAGATTGCAATTTATTTAAACATTTACAATCTCAAATCACATATACCTCAAATGAAAAAGCTCATAAACATTGAAGAATTAAAGCAATAATAGTTTTATCCCTTAAAGATATTATAATTTTTTTTAATCCGTGAAGGGAAAAAAATGACCGTTACATTATCTTAAATGTTATACAATTTTGTTCTCTGTTTTATCTCCCAAGTGTAGGCTCTAAAAGCGAACGTGGTATTTCTCTTGATTATGAGAATGTATGACTTTTATTTTTGACACAGCATTTTTCTCTCATATTTCTTTTTTGTGTTTTTTTTTTTTTTTGTGTTTTTTTTTTTTTTTTTTTTTTTTTTTTTTTTTTTTTTTACGGCGTTTCTCTATGTCTAACTGTTGTATGACATTCTATCACACGATTTAATACGTCGTTCTGCTGTTATAAGAAAGATTAGTTTTATAACTTCTTCAAAATGAAGATGGATGATCGTGCCACTGCAGAATACCAGGGAATTTATTGGTGAATTAATTTTTGTAATTGTTTGATTGGTGTTTGCATTGTTCACATGTAAGAATATATATTTAAAAATGGGAATAAATTAATTTAAACATCTCCATTAAGAAAAAATGTTTGTATGTTGTTCTAGAAATAAATCTTTTATATTAAAAAATATTGCAATAGGTAAATCATTTATAAATAAGTATTACGGTATCACGTAATTTATATGAGAGAGAAAAAGGTCTTCATTTGCATAATAATATTTTATCCTAAAAAATGAAGAAAAAATATTTTTTTGGTATATTTTATATAATTTTGTTTAAAAGACTTTTTAAAATGGTACCGCAAAAACTGTATGAAATCACGTAATGGATAAAGAAGATTGAAATTCATTTAAACATGTAGATTCTTGAATCACACATACATCAAAAGAAATGATCATAAACGCTCGATAATCACAGCCATAATAATTTTCTCCTTTAAAGAAGTCACATTTGTTTAATTTCACGAAGAAAAACAAAGACTGTTACATTGTCTAAAACTGTTGTAAAATTTCGTTCTTAGTTTTATCTCCTAAGTGTATGCTCTCTGAAAGCGAACGTGATATTTTTCTTGATTATGAGAATGCATGACTTTCTTCTTTATTTCACCATTTTTCTCTCATATTTCTTTTCTGCTTTTTTCACGAGAATTCTCTATCTCTAACTGTTGTATGACATTCTATCACAGGATTTGATAGGTCGTTCTACTGTTATACGAAGGATTAGTTATATAACTTCTTCAAAAGAAAGATGGATGAACATGTCACGGCTGAATACCACGGAATTTCTTAATGAATTATTTTTACAATTGTTTAATTGATGTTTGCATTGTTTATATTGAAGTATTTACATAAAAAAAAGATTTAAATACACAGCAAATATATAGTTTCGTTATAAATATTATAGCGAAATAAAAAGAATTTATTTTATAATATTGCAAACTAGTGATGAATCATCTAAAACACGCTAATAAAGATTACGATCTCCCTTAATTAATATGACAGGATTAAATATTATTATTTGCATTATAATATTTTGTTCAAAAAATAGAAGAAAAAATTATTTTCTTGTGTATATTTCATATAATTCTGTTTAAATTTTCTTTTGTGGAAAGGTGTGTATTAAAAACACTATATGCAGTAAAGCAAAAAATAAATTTGGCTGCATTTTTTTAAACACGTAGAAGCACGGATCGCACATACTTCCGATGGAAAAACTCATAAACGCAGAATATTTAAAGCCTTAATAATCTTCTATTTTAAAGATACCACATACCATTTATTTTCGAAGAAAAATAAAAACCCCGTTACATTGTCTAAAATTGTTGTACAATTCGTTTTATATTTTATCTCCCAAGTGAAAGCTCTGAAAGCAAACGTGATATTTTTCTTGATTATGAGAATGTATGACTTTCGTTTTTATTATAGCATTTTTCTCTCATATTTCTTATCTGCTTTTTTTTACCATATTTCTCTATCTCTAACTATTGTGTGACATTGTATCACAGGATTTGATCCGTCATTCTGCTGTTATACGAAGGATTAGTTTTATAACTTTTTCAAAAGGAAGTTTCTAATTTATTTTATAATATTGCAAACTATTGATGAATCATCTAAAATACGCTAATAAAGATTAAGATTTCCCTTAATTAATATGACAGGATTAAATATTATTATTTGCATTATAATATTTTGTGCAAAAAATAGAAAAAAAATTTCTTGTGTATATTTCATATAATTCTGTTTAATATATTTTGTGGAAATGGTAGTATTAAAAACAACTTATGCAAAAGAACAAATAATACATTTGGCTACATTTTATTTAAACACGTAGAAGCACGAATCGCACATACTTTCGATGGAAAGGCTCATAAACGCAGAATATTTAAAGCCTTAATAATCTTCTCTTTTAAAGATATCACATACCATTAATTTTCGAAAAAAAAGTAAATAAAATGACCGTAACATTGTCTAAAATTGTTGTACAATTTCGTTCATAGTTTTATCTCCCAAGTATAAGCTCTGAAAGCGAACGTGATATTTTTCTTGATTATAAGAATGTATGACTTTCGTTTTTATTATAGCATTTTTCTTTCATATTTCTTATCTGCTTTTTTTACGAGATTTCTCTAACTATTATGTGACATTGTATCACAGGATTTAATCCGTCATTCTGCTGTTATACAAAGGATTAGTTTTATAACTTTTTCAAAATGAAGTTTCTAATTTTCTTTATAATATTGCAACCTAGTGATGAATCATCTAAAATACGCTAATAAAGATTAAGATTTCCTTTAATTAATATGACAGGATTAAATATTATTATTTGCATTATAATATTTTGTTAAAAAAATAAAAAAAAATGTTTTTCTTGTGTATATTTGATATAATTCTGTTTAAAAAGTTTTGTGGAAAGTTGTGTATTAAAAACACTATATGCAATAGAGCAAACAATAGATTTGGCTGCATTTTATTTAAACAAGTAAAAGCACGAATCGCACATACTTCCGATGGAAAAGCTCATAAACGCAGAATATTTAAAGCCTTAATAATCTTCTCTTTTAAAGATATCACATACCATTAATTTTCAAAGAAAAATAAAATGACTGTTACATTGTCTAAAATTGTTGTACAATTTCGTTCTTAGTTTTATCTCCCAAGTGTAAGCTCTGAAAGCGAACGTAATATTTTTCTTGATTATAAGAATGTATGACTTTCGTTTTTGTTACAGCATTTTTCTGTCATATTTCATTCTTGCTTTTTTTTACGAGATTTCTCTATCTCTAACTGTTATGTGACATTCTATCACACGATTTTATAGGTCGTTCTGCTGTTGTACGAAGGATTAGTTTTATAACTTCTTCAAAATAAAGATGGATGAATGTGTGACTACTGAATACCATGGTATTTCTTCTGAATTAATTTCTGCAATTGTTTAATTGATGGCATTGTTCGTATGGAAAAATTTATATTAAAAAAAAAGAAAACATGTCTATTTAAACATCTACATCAAGAATAAATATTTGAAAGTTGTTCTGGAGATAAATCTTTTATGTAAAAAATGTAAAAAGTAAATCATTTATAAATAACGGATAAGAATTAAGAATTCCTCTAACTATTGTGACAGGGTTTAAAATCATTCATTATCATTATAATATTTTGTTCGAAAAAATATAAGAAAACAATATTTTTCTTGTGCATATTTGATATAACTCTGTTAAATATTCTTTTTGGAAAGGTGTGTATTACAAAAACTATATGAAATAACGCAAATGATAAATAAGATCGCAATTTATTTAAACAGGTATACGCAAGAATTACATATACTTCAGATAGTAAAGCTCATAAACGATGAATTTTTAAAGCCATAATAATTCCTCCCCCCCTTAAGCCCATCACATTTCTTTAATTTCGTAAAAAAAACTGTTATACTGTTTAAAAGTGTTTTACAATTTCGTTCTTAGTTTTATCTCCCAAGTGTAAGCTCTGAAAGTGAACGTGATATTATTCTTGATTATGAGAATGTATTTTTCTCGTTTTTATTACACCATTTTTCTCTTATATTTTTTTTCTGCTTTTTTTACGCCATTTCTCTATCTCTAACTATTGTATGACATTGCATCACAGGGTTTCATATGTCATGATGCTGTTATACGAAGAATTAGTTTTAAAACTTTTTCAAAAGGAAGATGGATGAACATGTCACGGCTGAATACCGTGGAATTTCTTAATGAATTATTTTTTTATAATTGTTTAATTGATGTTTGCATTGCTTATGTTGAAGTATTTACATTAAAAAAATAATTTAAATACAGAACAATATAAAGTTTCGTTATAATATCCGTTATAAATGTTATAGCGAAATAAAAAGTATTTATTTTATAATAATGCAGCCTAGTGATGAATCATCTAAAATACGCTAATAAAGATTAAGATATCTCTTAATTAATATGACAGGATTAAATATTATTATTTGCATTTTAATATTTTGTTCAAAAAAATAAAAGAAAAAATATTTTTCTTGTGTATTTTTCTTGTGATATAATTCTGTTTAAATTTTTTTATGGAAAGGTGTGTATTAAAAACACTGTATGCTATAAAGCAAAAAATAAATTTGGCTGCAATTTTTTTGAACACGTAGAAGCACGAATCGCACAAACTTCCGATGGAAAAGCTCATAAGCGCAGAATATTTAAATCCTTAATAATCTTTTTTTAAAAGATATCACATACCATTCATTTTCGAAAAAAAAATAAAATGACCGTTACATTGTCTGAAATTGTTGTAAAATGTTGTTCTATATTTTATCTTCCAAGTGAAAGGTCTGAAAGCGAACGTGATATTTTTCTTGATTATGAGAATGTATGACTTTCTTCTTTATTACACCATTTTTCTCTCATATTTCTTTTCTGCTTTTTCACGAGAATTCTCTATCTCTAACTGTTATATGACATTGTATCACAGGATTTGATAGGTCGTTCTGCTGTTATACGAAGGATTAGTTTTATAACTTCTTCAAAAAGAAGATAGATGAACATGTCACTGCTAAATACCATGGAATTTTTTACTGAATTAATTCTTGCAATTCTTTGATTGATGTTTGCATTGTTCATAAGGAAGAATTTATACAATAAAAGGAAAATAACTAAATTTAATGATTTACATTATGAAAAAATGTAAGTAGTTGTAAAAATATTCTTTCATATTACAAAAGTATTAAAACGTACACTTTTGTTTCAAAAAGGTTCGAAATAAAAGAACGATAAATTAATATGATTCTATGATTTCAATGATACATCTGATATCAATATCAGGTGATTTTTACAATAAAATTATTATTATTACTGTTGAATCATATTTCCTTTTTATACATTTTGTTTTAAAGAGTATACACATTTCTTTTGAAAAATATGGTACAAAATAGCTTTATACACACTTTTATATGTTTGAATAGTTCATATGGAAGAATTTAGAAAAAAAATATTATGATGGTCCAAGTATAAAATTTAATTTTGGATGCAATTTACTTTTAGATTTAAATTATATTTTTTATTTATATTCAATCAAATTCAACTTCTTCAAAATGAAGATGGAGAAACATGCCACTGCTGATTACCATGGGATTCCTTACTGAATGAATTTTTACAATCGTTTGATTGATTTTTGCTTTGTTCATATGGGAGAATTTATATAAAAAATGGAAATTAATCCATTTGAACATACACATAATGAAAAACATTTGTAAGTTGTTTCAGAAACATACCTTTGATATTTAAAAAAAACCTTAAAACGTAATCTTTTGTTTCAAGAATGTTCGAAATAAAATAAAGGGAAATAAATGTGATTCTACGATTTCAGTGATACATCTGATACTAATAGCAGGTGATTTTCTCAGTAAAATTTATGCTACTATATTCAATCATATTTTTCGTTTTTACATTTTATACAAAGGATTAATTTTGTAACTTCTTCAAAATGAAGATGGATGAACACGCGGCCGTTGAATACCAAGGAGTATCTTATGAATTAATTTTTGCAATTCTTTGATTAATTTTCGCATTGTTCATGTGTAAGAATTTAAATTAAAAAAAATGGGAATAAATCAATTTAAACATTTACATTATGAAAAATGTTTTTTTATTTATTTATTTATTTTTTTTTTTTGTAGAAATATATCTAATATATTTAAAAAATATTAAAACCTTTTGTTTGTTTTAAAAAGTTTCGAAGTGAAATAAAGAGAAATAAATGTGTTTCTACGATTTCAGTGATACATGTTACAGAAATACCAGCTGATTTTTACAACAAAGTTTATGTTAGTATGTTCAATCATATTTATCGTTTATATATATATATATATTAACATTATGCTATATTCTATTGAAAAATGTGGTGCAAATTAGTTTCAAGCACATTTTTGAATGTTTGCATAGTAAATATGAAAGAATTTACGAAAATATATGTTGGAAATAAGTGAAATTTAAATATTTCCATTATGAACAATGTTTGTAAGTTATTGTAGAAATATATCTTTTATACGAAAACTTTTATACGCTTAAACGTATTCTTTTGTTTCAAAAGTTCTCAAAATTAGATAATGATCAATAAACGTGATTCCATGATTCCACGATTTTACTAATACATCTGATAGTAATATCAGGTGACTTTTAAAGTAAAATTTATGTTTCTAAGTTCAATCATATTTCTCGTTTATACATTTTGTTTTTTAAATTGTATGCTATATTCTTTTGAAAAATATGGAGCAAAATAGTTTCAACACACTTTTGAATGTTTGTATAGTTCAATTGAAGAAATTTACATTAATATATCATAGAAATTATATAAGATTTACATATTCACATTATGAAAAAATGTTTGTAAGTTATTGTAGAAATATATTATTAATACATAAAAAAGTGTTTAAACGTATTCTTTTGTTTCAAAAGATTTCGAGATAAAATATACAGAAAGAAGAGTGATTGTACTATATCAGTGATATTACTGTTTTTAATATCAGGTAATTTTTACAACGAAATTTACGTCACTGTATTCAATCATAATTCTTGTTTATACATTTTATTTGCTGGAGTTTGCTAAATTCTTTTGAAATATATGGTGCAAAATAGTCTCACATATATATATATTTGCATATTTCATACGAAAAAAGTTTAAAAACTATATAATGGAAATAATATAAAATTTAAGTATTGACATTGTAAAAAAAAGTTTGTAAATTATTTTAGGAATATATCTTTTATATTGAAAGGAAAGTTTAAAACATATTGTTTTGTTTCTGAAGATTTGGAAATAAAATTAAGATAAAGATGATTCTAATATGTGATTCTACGATTACAGTGATATATCTGATAGCAATAGCAGGTGATTTTTACAATAAAACTCATGTAATCAAAATCAGTAAAATTACAATGTTCATTTATATTTCTCGGTTATGCATTTTGTTTTCAAAGACTATGTTAATTATTTTAAAAACATACGCTACAACATAGTTTTAAAATCACTTTTGTATCTTTGCATAGTTCATATGAACGAATTTACAAAACATCAAATGGAAAAAAAATAAAATGTAAAAATTCAGTTTATGAAATATATTTGTAAATTATTGTAGAAATACAGGGGTTGGACAAAAATATGGAAACACCTTAAAAAAACATGTTTCCTTGCCTAATATGGTGTAGGGTACCCGTTGTTATTCAAAACAGCTTGCAGTCTTCTCGGAATGGATAAATACAGTTTCTGTATGTTTGCCAAGGGAATATTGTACCATTTTTCCTGAAAAAAGGTGGAAAGTTCAGATAAAGATGTTGGTGGTGGATAGAGAGAAAGCACTTTCCGCTCCAATGTAGACCACAAAGGTTCGATAATATTCAGGTGTTGTGACTGTGGTGGCCAGGGGAGAAGTGACAATTCATCCTCGCGCTCAGAAAACCAGTCCTGGGCAATCTGAGCTGTGTGAACGGAGGTGTTGTCGTCTTGGAAGATACCATCACCATTGGGAAACAAAGTTTGTACCATTGGATAGACTTGATCGGCCAAAATGTTTGCATAAGTCTGAGCAGTCATATGCCCTGACAGAGTTATCATGGGGCCAGAAGAGAACCGCGATATGGCTGCCCAAACCATCACCGAACCCTCGCCATGTTTCACTGTTGGCAACAAGCAGTCTGTATTATACGCTTGAGATGGTGTTCTCCAGATGTAAACTCGGCCAGAAGTGGGAAACAATGTGAAAGAAGACTCATCAGACAATATTACTATCTTCCACTGCTCTATAATCCAGGCTTTATGACTTAAATACCACTTTTTCCTGTTACAGGCATTAGCATCACTGATGAATGGTTTTCAATTGCAGCATGACTAGCAATTTCCTATTTGTGAAGCTCCCTTCTAATTGTTTTTGTACTCACAGGGTTTGGTAACACGACATTTATATCAGCAGTAACTTTTGCAGCTGTGGTCTTCTAATTTTTCACGATAATCCTCCTTAATGATCGTCTGTCACGATCAATCAGCACACACTTTCGTCTGCGCTGTGATTTAGCAGATGATGTTTTTCCGCATTTCAAATATGCAGAATAAATCTTCGACACAGTACCTCTTGAAACACTAAAAACCTCGGCTACCTTGCTTACGGAAGCACCCACCATACGCACGCCAACAATTTGACCACGTTCGAAGTTTGTTAACTCTGACAAAATGCAATGACAACCTCACATAACAGTGTTCTAACAAAGACTGAACGATGCAGCGATTTTACGAAGTTGTACAGGTGGCGTCAGTAGGCGAAAGCGCCAGCGCCATCTACATAGATCATTAAAATCAATCTTTCTTTTCAAACATGCATTTCAAAAGGTGTTTCCATATTTTTGTCCAACCCCTGTATATATTTTATATAAAAAAAATAGTAAAACATAATCTTTTATTTCAATAAGTTTAAAGCGACATTAAATAGTATGCGATTTTATGATTCCAGTTTTACATTTAAAATCATTTACAGCCGATTTAAACAGCACAATAAATGTTAATATGTTCAATCAAAATTCTCAGTTATAGATTTTGTTTTTGAATACTGCGTTATACTGCATTTTTTTTAACAAAACTTTTTTTGTAATTGACATAAATTATTCAAGCCAATTTTAAATATGAAAATTAAGTTAACTGTTTTTTGTTATGGTATTGCATTTATAATATTAAAGTGTTATTAATTAGTAATAAAGTATAATATTAAGTCATGTGTAGCTAATATTTGAAAAATTTAAATGTGCATATGGGATAAAAGAATGCGTTGGTACTGACTAGTTTTACAGTGTTCAGATAGCTAAAAGAAAAAATAAAAGATTATGCTTTATTTTACAATAATTTGTATGGACGATACATACATTTTAAAATATATCTTCGATTTTTACTCTAATCCTTTTATCGTCATTTATAATTCGTTTACATTAGAAACTTAAACTTAACTCTCATATCTTCGCTACCTTAATGCATTCCATATCTTGGAGAAATGAGAAAGCTTTCCGCACCAATTCCAAATCCTATTTATTTTAAAGTAAAGAAAGCGTACTTTTCTACAATTTTTACATTTTAGAAACTATCCTAAGTACAAACAAATAGTAAGCCACTTAAAATACATCGTTTTATGAAAAATGGAAAATGAAGAAAGTAGGTCGAAAAGTGAAATAAAATTTATGAGGCTTGTGCAAATGTCAATAAGGAACTGAAAACTTGAAATTTCTTTTCTTTCTTGCGAATAAGCTAAAAAATATTAATGCAAGAGTAAAGAAAGTATCCAACCTTAAAGAAATTCTTGTTAAGCATGAATAAAATAGTTTTAAAGCCAAATAAATAATGATTTACAATAATACGAAGGAAAAACTTGTATACATTGTATTTTTATTCGTTTAATCTTCATTTTTTTTCATTTCTCGATTCTTTTTTGGACAAAATTTATACAAAGAAAGGATTTAATATAAATTATGTTTAACTTTTATGTAGTTAAGGATTTTATGTATCGGATTTTTTTTTTATTTAATCTGTATTTATGTGATAAGTATAGTTAAGCAGCTACAATAATTTGTTTAAACGTCGCTTTATTGTAGCTTTGCTAACGAGTACATCTGAACAAGCTGTCAAAAGTGTGTTTTTAACATAATTCTATAAATATAATGAAATTACACAGCTAAGTTTTTTCACTAAAAAATGCGTGTGGCACTCGGGGACTGCCGCGGTAAAGCTATGGCATAGCATTTTTTATCAACATATGCAATTATAATTATTTATTTATTTTTTATTTAAGCAGTTTTTTTTGTCTTTGATATTAATTCAAGTTAAACATTTTGAGCGTGATGACCGATAACAATTTTTTTTCTTGTATTGAACAAATGAAAGGTTAATATCGTTTAAAATATTTTTACTATCTTACAATACATGTAGGTTAATCAGGAATTTTTATCATTGAAACTATACGTTTATGGTAGCTGAAATAAAAAACATAAGTTTAAGACTTGATATTCTCAAAATATCTGAAAAATACCGCGTCAATGTCTACCGAAGTCTACCGAAGGATACCGTGCCGAAGTCTGCCAAACTGAAGCGACGTTAGCCGGAGTGTTAGTTTTTTTTTCTCGTTACGGAATTTCTAGACTCTTTCGCCGCGCTCAAAGCCCGCGATAAAAGCTATGCAATACCTTAATAAATTACAAACAAAATTTGGCCGCGCTACGAAAATTAGATCGTAGTTATAAGTATTAGAGTTATAAGTATTTTAAATTTTCCGAACCTCACCGTGGGGGGTCTCCTGTCACCAAAAATTAACACTGTTTCATAATAAATTACCAAACAAAATTTGGCCGCACTACGAAAATTAGATCGCGAGTTATAAACATTTTAAATTTTTCGACCCTCACCATGGGGGGGGGGGTCTCCTGTCACCAAAAGTAACACTGTCTTATAATAAATAACCAAACAAAATTTGGCCGCACTACGAAAATTAGATCGCGAGCTACAACCATTTTAAAATTTTCGACCCTCTCCATGGGGGATCTCCTGCCACTAAAAATTAACACTGTCTCATAATAAATTACCAAACAAAATTTGGCCGTGCTACGAAAATTAGATCGCGAGTTATAAGCACTTTAAATTTTTAGACCCCCACCGTGGGGGGTCTCCTGTCACCAAAAATAACACTGTCTCATAATAAATTACCAAACAAAATTTCACCGCGCTGCGAAAATTAGATCGCGAGTTATAAGCAATTTAAATTTTTCGACCCTCACCATGAGGGAACTCCTGTCACCCTAAGTAACATTGTCTGATAATAAATTACCAAACAAAATTTGTCCGCGCTACGAAAATTAGATCGCGAGTTATAAGCATTTTAAATTTTTGACCCTCACCGTGGGGGGGTCTCCTGTCACCAAAAGTAACACTGTTTCATAATAAATTACCAAACAAAATTTGGCCGCGCTGCGAAAATTAAATCGCGAGTTATAAGCATTTTAAAATTTTCGACCCTCACCATGGGGGATCTTCTGTCACCAAATGTAACACTGTCTCATAATAAATTACCAAACAAAATTTGGCCGCACTACGAAAATTAGATCGCGAGTTATAAGCATTTTAAATTTTTCGACCCTCACCGTGGTGGGTCTCCTGTCACCAAAAGTAACACTATCTCATAGTAAATTACCAAACAAAATTTGGCCGCACTACGAAAATCAGTTCGCGAGTTATAAGCATCGAAAATTGATCGCGAGTTATAAGCATTTTAAATTTTTCGACATTCACCGTGGGGGGTCTCTTGTCACCAAAAATTAACACTCTCTCATAATAAATTACCAAACAAAATTTGGCCGCGATACGAAAAGTAGATCGCGAATTATAAGCATTTTAAATTTTTCGACTCTCACCGTAGAGGGTCTCCTTTCACCAAAAATTAACACTGTCTCATAATAAATCATCAAACAAATTTTGGTCGCGCTATGAAAATTAGATCGCGAGTTATAAACATTTTAACTTTTTCAACCCTCACCGTGGGGGGTCTCCTGTCACCAAAAGTAACATTGTCTCATAATAAATTACCAAACAAAATTTGTCCGCGCTACGAAAATTGATCCCGAGTTATAAACATTTTAAATTTTTCGATCCTCACCATTGGGCGGGTCTCCACTCACCAAAAAGCTACATTATCATATCTTGTTTTATCTTAAAACGATTCTTTTCTATACACATTCTATCAGGAATTTTTATTATTGAAACTATAGATTTATAGTAACTGAAATAAGATATATAAGTTTTAGACTTGATATTCTCTAAATATCTGAAAAATACCGCGTCAATGTCTGCCGAAATCTACCGAAGGATACCATGCCGAATTCTGCCGAATTGAAACGACGTTAGCCGAGTGTTAGGTTTTTTCGTTACGGATGTGTTAGGATTTTTCGCGTTACGGAATTTTTGGATTCGGTCGCCGCGCTCAAAGCCCGTGATAAAAGCTATGCAATAGCTTAAAAAAGTATTGTTGCACTTTTTAAACTTACCGAGATATTAAAGAAAAGTTTATACACTCGTCACTTTTATCTTAAAACAATAGATAGACTTATAATATTATTATTATAATAAATAACATTCGTACATTTTAATATTTATTTTCATTATTATTTATTGGTGAAAATTTTTGGACACTAAATTTTTTTTTTATATAGATAACAGGATTTATACAAAAATAATTCCAAGATTCTGATCCTTATCAAATTTAAGTGGACATTAATCTCCATCACAACACATTTTCTTTGTTTTACCTTTCACATTGTTATTAACAGGCAACAACTCTAAAATATAAAATATGAAATTTATTAATTTTATTTAAAATATGATAGTACTTTAAAGCCTCATGCGTCTTCTTCATCACAGATTTTACTTACCCCTCATACGTAGTATAGGGTAAGTCTTGCAATCGTTTTGAAAATCGAAAAAAAAAATTGACGGATTTACACGTTTTAGATAGTGGAGATTCCAATAAACATATTTTTAGAAAAAAAATTTTGCCGTCTGTCTGCCTGTCTGTCTGTAAACGCTCTATCTCCCAAACAAATTGTGATAGAGACTTGAAATTTTGTATGTAGTTAGTATGTAAGAATGGGACGAACCCTATTTAATATCAGCAACCTCGATTATCCGAAACTATTTTTTTCGGACTCTCGAAAAATTCGTTCTGATGAAAGGTACATAAAAATTTTCGAATTTTTTTGTTCTAAGGAATGGACGTAAAAGGCAGCAAAATAACACACATTTTGCATATAGAAAAAAGGAAATCGGATTATTAGTTGCCGAGATATTTGTAATCTTGTTTTCCACATTCTTCGATTTTTCATGACCCTGTTTTTCATTCAAATTTGAATTCAGAAGTATATTTTAATTGGAAATGAGACGCTTAATCCGACGCAGTTAATTGTTAGTTAATAGAATTATTATTTTTGGAGTTATAAGGATTTTCTTTTACGCAGTTCGGTACTACTTGAGTAGTTTGGCGTTTTTTTATAATTTGTCGAAATTGGTACATCAGCAGTTCTTTAATACAGCATTACTATGTATATTAACAATATTTAAATTTTGTTTATGAATTGCAATGCATTGTATAAATAGTTTCACATGTTTTATTTTCATATACATATCCATGATGGGTAAGTATTACGGTGGCCCCCAACGACTAATTTTAATAAATAATTGTTGTTTATTTATACCATTACAAAATGTACAAAATATATATCTAAATATTTGTATAAATAAACAACTATTAGTTTTTATTATCTGATTTTGAACTATGTCATTATGTAAATTTGTCAACTGTGTAGGATGTCCTCAGTAAAGCCATCGATCTTTTTTATCTATGCTTTTTCGTTACTAATGCTATTTTAAAATTCACAAATTTTTAAGTTAGTAATTCTTCATTTAGATATTTCAGAGATTTTTTTTTTACTAAATATGTTCAAGGCAGTCTTTATATACTTTTAAATTGCATCGCACGTAAAAAATATCCATGTGATATGCAGCAGAGTAAATAGAAGTAAAACGCTCATTCAAAAAAAAAAAAAAAATTAAAAAATTTATGAACATTTAAACATTTTATGAACATTTAAACATGTTATGAACATTTTAAACTGCAACCAGAAATATTATTCAGATATTAAATAGTAATAATAATATTGATTATAATAACAAAGAATAGTAATACTTAAAAATCATTCACACAAATATTCTAGTGTTAATCTATTTTAAACTTTAGACTGGGATTTTATATTTATTTCTTTAAATTGCTGTTCACTTTTAGCCTATAATATCTCTTTACTCCCCCCCCCCCCCCGAAACCAAATCTAACTTAAAGCGAATGGGTCAGTAACAAATATGGAATTGCCATACGGTAGAACGTATGCTCTACGTTGGGAACCACTTCTATAGCTACGTGTACATTAACTCTTAACCCGTCAGTAGTCGCATGTCGGTCTTTTCGCCGCCCGTATAACTTATCTTCTCCTAACTTGTATCAGATTACAAATACAACGGAGATCTTCCATGTAGCTGACTGTGAAGGTTTCTCGACCACCTTAGTGAAGTAACAGAACACCTCTGTTTGTCTTTCAGGTACATTTTTAGAAACAAAGTTGAAATTGGCGAAAAAGTCTACGTAACAACCACTAATGTCAGTTCATTTTTACTTTTTCGAATTATTCCATATCTCATGAATAAAATGCATAATTTAAGAAAACTGCAAATTTATATATTCATTGAAATGTTATATTCATATATTAGGTGAAAAATATTTCTTATTCTACATATTTGGTATGCGGGGAGCCAGCGGCGAAAAGACCGAGCGTGACTAATGACGTTGTGGAAAAAGTCGCGACTACTCGCGGGTTAAAGCTATTCGATGTGTTATGAAATTATTTATTTCCCATCAATATTGACAAATTATTATTTTCTTCTTTTTTATGTACGTTTTTATCGTATAGTATTCTTCTATCTGTTTAATCATGTGATGTTGATCACTACTCTCTTAAAAAGTCAGCCACAAAATAGCTCAAGTTGAGCTGAAATCCACTCATCTCAATGTTGAAAGGCATCTTATCAAAAAAGAGTTGAAATAACTCGAGTTTTAGCCAATTTAAATGAAGTTGAGCTATTTAAATAACCAATTTAGATGAAGAAGATTTAATCGTTTGAAAAACAACTCTTTTATGATCGAAAAAAATTACAGCTCTTTCATGAGAAGCCAAATCAGCTCTTTCGTTTTAAGAGTGTATAGAAGGGACTATATTTATATATGCAGGGTCTCCCATAAGTACTGGGAAAAACTTTAAGGGGAGGTAGGGTACATCACAAGGATTCAGAATTGCATAACAACCCATGGTCTGAAATGTTTTCCTGGTGCGGTAGTGACAACACAAAACACATGAAAGAAAGGACACGAACAGGGAAATAAAACATATTTATTATTCTTAGTGCTGCAAAAATACTGAGACAATGTTGGGAAGTGCTGTGCAACTTGTTAGACGCATTATGGCAGCTGTTGGGGGAAGTTCGGGACATTCTTGGTGTTTTCGATATCATTGTATCATTCATGCGTTTCTAGATGCGCTCCGTGCATCATGGCCCAGGATCGTAATTTTGAACACCTGTTTTGATAATGATCGCTGTCTTTTTAATGTTCTTTTTTCTTAGTCTTTTGCTGTATTAAGGATAATAGACATGTTTTCTCCCCTTATTCGTGCCCTGTATTTCTTGTGTTTTAAGTCGTCATTACCGCACCAGGAAAGCGTTTACGACAATGGGTTGCTATGCAATTCTGAATCCTTGTGATGCCTCCTATCTCCCCTTAATGTTTATCCCATTACTTCTAGGGCACCCTGTATAATATATATACACGAGTATACACATATATTACATATACGCATGTTATAATATATTAATATTCTGTGACTTAAGAAATACTGTATAGTACATTTAAAACTTATTTGACGTCCTCATCTTCCAATTTATCATACACCAAATTAACTAAGTTTAGATTAGAAATATTGCGTTCAAACATACAATAATGTTCTTTAAAAGAAGCTTGTTATCAAAATTCTAGGCGGAGAAAGCAGTTATAAAATGCTGGGGAAAATCAATATCTGCATAGTTCATTCAAGGGGACAACTTTCTTTTCTTATTGCAAAAATCAATATTTTCCGGATTTTTATAGGAAAAAAACCCTTTTCTTAATAAAATTAAAAAGTATGAATATACATACGAGTATTTAATTAATTGAACATTATAATAATGTGGACGTATTTGCATTAAGAGTTTTCCGAATTTAAATACGAATGCTTTGACCTATAATCAGTTTGATTTTTCTGTTCTTTTGATTAGTAATAATCCCTTTTTCTTACTGCATTCTGGTTATTATGATTGTATAAATCTCAGATCTCAGACTTTGGTCTAGACAGGAAATGTAAGAATTTCTTGATCAAGTAATAAATACAGATCGTGTTCGCACTTTTTTGGAACGATTTTGAAAAAAGAATTGTGTGAACAAAGATAAAAAATTCATTTTTAACTATATAATTTGATAGCCTTTTTATTGCTGTATCGCATTACTTCCTATCTTACACGATAAAGTATCTCTTTAAAATATATAGGCTTATTTTTTTTTAATTATATGACCGCAAGCTTCCAGAAAATGTTCACACATTTTTGTAACAATTTTGGTTAAGAAAAAATTTAAACAGACATAATTATTTTTAATAGCTACCAATTTTTTTCTTATATCTGTTTAATTATGAGATGTCAGTCAGTAAAGAAAGAACTATACATGTATATAATGTATATATATATAAATACATACATATATATATATATGCATGAGTATATACATGTTTACATATACAAATGTACAATATAATCATTTGTTTGACTTAATCAATATCTAAAATATATCAATCAATTTAAATAAATATCTGCAGTGTTCGTTCAAAAAAAAACCTTTCTTTTCTTATTGTAAAAATCAATATTTTTCCGAATTTATAGAAAAAAAAAACCCTTTTTTTATTAAAACTAATAAGCATGAATGTACATATGCGCATTTTATTAATTAACCTGTAAAACAAAGTGGGAGTTTTCGCACAAGATTTTTAAAAAATTAATTACAAAATCTGTGATTTATAATCAGTATAATATTTCTGTTCTTTATATTGATACCAATCCCATTTTCATGATTTCATACGGGTTATTAAGATTGTATAAATCACAGTTCTCTAAAACTGATGGCTAGACGGAAAATTAGAGAATGTGAGATTTTCTTGGCCAAATAATAAATACAGGTGGAACGATTTTGGACATTTTTGGAACGATTTTGGAAAAATAAATATGTAAACAAAAATTAGAAAATTATTTTTTTTTACGTATTTAATCTGATTGCCCATTTCTTGAAATAGTATATTACATCCTGACATATAACATTAAAAGACTTTCCTTAAATTATCCAAATTCCAATACGAAAAGTTTTATCTCAAACGTAAGAATATACATAAATGTAGAAATTTATATTTTTTATATATTGAAGTTGATAGCTGTTTTTTAAAAGTAACACATTATAGCCTAACTTATATAATAAAAAATAGTTTTTTTTTTGTATATATATATCTAGATTTAATATTCCCACTCCATGACGCAATCTTCCAAAAATTGTTCATACGTTTTTGTAACGATTTTAGATTAAAGAATATGCAAACAAAGATAAGAATTTCTTTTTTATACATATTTTTAATCCGATAGCCGTTTTGTTGCAATGTTAAGTAATTGAACTGTATAATAGTGCAGAAGTTTTTGCACCAAGTTTCTTGTAAATTTAAATACAAAATCTGTGACTCCTAATCAGTATAATATTTCTGTTCTTTTTATTGATACCAACTCCATTTTCGAGATTGCATTCAGGTTATTACGATTCGATAAATCGCAGTTCTCTATAACTGATGGCTAGACGGAAAATCGGAAAATATGAGATTTTCTTGGCAGAGTAATAAATACAGATGGTGTTCGCACATTTTTGGAAAGATTTTGGAAAATGAAATATGTAAACAAAATTAAGTAATTCATTTTTACACCTATTTAATCTGATAGCTCAAATATTCAAATACTATATTACATCCTGACTTATAAAATTAAAAGACTTTTCTTAAATTATCCAAATTCCAATACGAAAAGTTTTACCTCCAACGTAAGAATGTAAAATAAGTGGAATAAGAAATGTATGTTTTTTATATATTTAACTTGATAGCTATTTTTAAAAGCACCAACATTTTTTCCAAATTTAAATACAAAGTCTGTGACTCCTAATCAGTATAATATTTCTTTTCTTTTTATAGATACCAACTCATTTTCTTGATTGCATTCTGATTATTAGATTGTATAAATCTCAGTTCTCTATAACTGACAGCTAGACGGGAAATAGAAAAATGTGAGATTTTCTTGGCCGAGTAATAAATACAGATGGTGTTCACACATTTTTTGGACGATTTGTGAAAATGAAATTTGTAAAACAAAATTAAGACATTCATTTATACACCTACTTAATCTGATAGCTCATTTATTGAAATATCATGCTACATACTGACTTACAAATTAAAATACTTTTTTTTAATTATCCAAATATAAATGCGACAACTGTGAACTTTAATGTAAAAATAAAAATAATTATAGACATTTATAATTTTATATACTTAATTTGATAGTTTTTTTTTAATTAACACATTACATCAGGACTAATATGATAAAACAATATTTTTTTTTTAAATATCTAGATTTACTTTTTCTAATCCACAACGAAATCTTCCAAAGTTGTTCATGTGTTTTTGTATTGATTTTGGATAAAAAAAATATGTAAACAAAGAAAAAAAATTTCTTTTTATATATATTTTTAATCCGATAGTTGTTTCGTTGCAGCGTTAAGTAATTGAACTGTAGAATAATGCGGAAGTTTTTGCAGACAAGATTTTTCCAAATTTAAATACAAAATCTTTGACTCCTAATCAATATAATATTTCTGTTCTTTTTATTGATACCAATCCCATTTTTTAAATGCATTATGGTTATTATGATTGTATAAACCTCAGTTCTCAATAACTGATGTCTAGACGGGAAATGAAAAAAGAAGAATGATTTTCTTGGTAAAGTAATTAACACAGATGACGATCACACATTTTTGGATCGATTTTGGAAGAACAAATATGTGAACAAAAATAAAGGAAATCCAATTTTGACCTATTTAATCTGATAGCCCTTTTGTTGAAGATCTTCTTTAGATTCTGACTTGCAAGAGAAAAAGACTTACATTAAATTGTCCAAATTTAAATGCAAAAAAATGTGACCTCGAGTGTAAAAATGCAAGTAATTATACGAATTTATATTTTTTATATATTTAACTTGATAGCTGTTTTTAAAAGTAACACATCACATACTGAATAATTACTGACTTACTCAATTACGTTTGCGAATGTATTTCACTTAATGTACATGTGCTAAGATCGGCTTAAATTTCATTTTTAAGTAATATTATATACAGAGCAGTATGTCTTTCTGCAGCCATGTCGATCAAGAATAAATAATAAACTATTTTTTATTAATTTTTGAATAAGCATTAATAACGTAAATATCAAAGTATCAAAGTATTATGATACATCAGATTTGGAATTTTGAAAATCCTTAATTTGGCTCGTTAATCATTATTTATTTTCTCTATTATTTTTTTAACTTTTTATAATTGGCAAGTATAATTATAATTAATAAACAAATTATTCTTAATAAATAGTAAAGAGAATATTGTTATACAAGAGCCTGAAAATATGTGATTAAATAAAAATATAAAATTTTAAATTTATTCTCAAACTCAATTAATGTGAGATAATTATATATACCGGTTCTTTATTAGGCATAGCATTAGCAAATAATTAACAACCACAACAATATTTTATTTCTAATGTGGAACAATTTAAAGTTTCACCACTTTCTAAAAATATTTTAAATATCTATGTCCAATGTAAATCTTATCTATTTAATATTTTATAGAGAACCTATATATAAAAATATATTTTAATTTTCAGACTGCAGTAATACAAATTAAATAAAAATGTAAGGTATATTTACCAGAGTCATACGTAGATACTTTTTCGAAGCCTAAAACTGCAGTATATTGGTCCTTTGAGTTTTTTGGCACAAGCGTGGTCCACATCGAACGATATGATGTTTCTACATTTATCGGCGCTCCATTTTTGAACCATCGTACTTGCATTGCACTGGATCCTTGTGTTATGCATGCTAAACTAAGCTCCGATCCTTCAACAACAGGCATTTTTTCTGATGCATCAATGCTTTGAATACTTAGAGCTATGTAAAGAAAAAAAAACTGGCATAAGTTAATGATACTCTGTAAATTCATTGAAAAAAAAAATGAACAAAAATTTTGAAAAAATTTTGCTAATACAGAATGATACCATATTTTAAAATATGCATTACTTTTATTTCATAAAAGTGCCATACGAAATTTATATTAACTCTCAGCGGATGCTAGCTTTTTAAACATGATTCGATTTGTGTATTCTATTCGCACCATAATATTATATAAACATACATTTTAGTACATTTTTCTTGCACATGATGACAAAGAACATTTCTACCCCTTCCCTAATCTTACTTTAATTATAGCATATCTATTGTACTATAGAAAAAGTTTATTTTTATGACTCCATTATGACGATATAAATAATAACGGTACTACTAGGTTATTCCGTCGACCAAAAAATTATCGCCAATCTGTAAGATTAAATGCCAATAATGGATGATCGTGACATTAAATACGATTTACGTGTTTAAAATGTCGTTGGGGGATTTTTATTTCGACTTTTTATTTGAATTTTTATTAATATTCTACTAATTATTTTTTTTCGTTGTTTAAAAAAGAAATTATGTCAATATGTAAAATTTGGCTATTAGTTTGGCGATTTGTATAATTTGGCGAAATTGGTCGACGGGATAACAGAGTAGTACCATAATAACTCATCCAGAGGATTTAGAGTAGCACTGGATCTGAGTTTTCCATAAAAAAAAATCACCTGTTTATCTGTTCGAATGTTTTTAGTGCAGGTAAAAATGCTACATAAAAGACAATAGGAATAAAAATCATGTAAGAGATATTTGTTGATATCATGTGAGAAATGACAAAGGGAAATGACCGATAAGGGCTATTTAGTATCGAAAGCAAGTCCTCTCGAAACATAAGTCTTCCCCTAATATATTTTGAAGATGCATTAATCCTCAAAATTTAAATATTCCAAATACAGTCGGCTCTCGTTAATTCGAACTCGTCGGGACCACAGGAAATTTTCAAATTATCGGAAGTTCGAATTATGGAAAAAATGAAATGAAAACATGCTTAATACGGTACTGTTACAAATCAATTAATGTTACAGTGTTTTTTTAATTTATTTCGTTCGTTATCATTAGATTATGACTAAATATTAAATTAGAATCTATAAATACACAAACTATTTAAAAGATTAGAAACAAGCACAATGGAAGAATAATTTAAAGCGTCAGACGGCGCATTAAGAAAGTGGATATCAAATGCATGGGATAATATGTACACTCGTTTGGAACAATTTTCACAAAAATCCAAGAAAGAAAGTTATTCAAATGATCTGAAATCGGTGAGAAAGAAAAGAAAAATGAAAAACCGGAATTCTCGTTAGTTCGAATTAAGCTAAGTCGAGAGAAAATGAGTTCGAATTAATGAAAATTTTTAACGTTATTCTTGTCATTGAAAATTTTGGGACTTCATGTTTAGTTCGATTTAAGCGAAGATTCGAATTATCCGATTTCAAATTAACGAGAGTCGACTGTATATCATTTTACCCTTTTACCATCACAATTTTACCTATATATATTTAACAAAAGTTTCATTTATAACCATCCCTTAAAATTATCAGAATTCCTCGTCTGCTAAAGGAGAGTTTACATTCGGTAGTTTACGGAATATTTAAATTATTTTAGGAATAATTAACCCAACAGTTTTAAAATGTTGAACATGTTTAAACACTTTGGTTACATCCATTTTAAAGACATGTTCTCTTCGAATGTAAGAATCAGAGCACTTATTATATTAGGAAAACAGATAAGATGTATAAAAGATCTAAGGCATATTAATAAAAATATCTATATAAATAACTTGTAATTCTTTTTAAAATTAAGCATTTTCTGCTACTGAAAATCACAATCATAATTGTATTAAAATGCTCTTGTAGGATTGTCCTAAAAAAGAGGGGTCGAATTTAAAAAAAAATGCTCGTTAAAATTTGCAAATTAGTACATATTAATATATTAAAAGCACAGAATAAACATAAATTAAACACTGCGAATAGTTAAAATCCAACAGATTTATATATATATATATATTATTATTATTTTAATATTACTGGGTCATTTGCCCTACAATTATTGCTTTAAAAAAATTAGGTTAAAAAAATAAGCATTACATTTAAATAGCATTGCATTTTTTCATTTATTATTATTATTATTATTATTATTATTATTATTATTATTATTATTATCATTATTGTTATTATTATTATTATTATTAAAGAGTTATGATTTATATAAAAAATACTTTAAAAAAGATGGTTTTCGTATTTTAATCCATTCACAATCTAACATTATTTAAATGTAAAATATTCATTAAAACTATTTCTGAAGGAAATTCAGATATTTAATTTTAAAAAAAATACTGGATTTGGCGCAGTTAAATTAGATATTTAAAATCACTTACCTGGCTCCCATTCGAAACTAATGTAGTTTCTATCAACAGCATATTTGCCAATCGATTTACTTTTTAAAGCCTCTTCCATTATGCTCTTCGCCTGATGACTGTCTTCTTTTTCTCCAAAGAAGTGGAATTGTACCACAGCTCCTGGCCTATAACATGTAAATTATTATATATATATATATATATATATTAATCAATCAAATTAGTATTCCTACAGTTGTTTTTTTCTGACTATATGTTAGCAGCTGTGTGTACATATAATAAAAATAGAGAAAATATGATTCATTTTATTCTGGAATATTATTTTATGTTTTTAAATTCGGAATATATGCTTAATCAATCAAATTAGTATCCCTATAGTTTTTTTCTGATTATATGTTAGCAGTTGTGTGTACAGATAATAAAAATAGAGAGAATATGATTTATTTTATTCTGGAATATTGTTTTATGTTTTTAAATTCAGAATATATGCTTAATCAATCAAATTAGTATCCCTATAGTTTTTTTTCCTGATTATATGTTAGCAGTTGTGTGTACAGATAATAAAAATAGAGAGAATATGATTTATTTTATTCTGGAATATTATTATTTTATGTGTTTAAATTCTGATTATATGATGATCTCATTCTAAATGTAAAGCATTACAAACATATATTTTTTGTTTCTATTGCAATATTTTAAAACGATTTTCTGTTGCTTGAAAATCAAAAGTGATTGTTTGTTTCTTCAATTTTCAAAAGTTTGTTTATTCAATTTTCATTGCAGTTTTCTTTTTTAATTGGTAATTATTGCAGGTTCCAAAACTAAAACTTATTGAAAAAAAATTCAAATTAAATATGAAAAAGCAAAAATTTTAACATCAGATTGAGGACTAAGACATCGTACTGAGAATTAAATAAATAATTATAAAAGAATATTACCTGCATATCTATCGTTTATATGGAGTTACTTTAACTGGTTTATTCGGTTAAGCTGTCTAAATTACAGAGCAGATGCTATTATCAATAAGGTTGTCTAAGAGCAATATGCTCATCGGCAGTCGGCCAAGTTGGCTTTGACGGTAGATCATTGACCACATAAGCCAAGAATCTAGGTTCAATTCTCGGGCTGTGCTTTTTCTTTCTGCTCAGTTGCAAATATTCAATTCGTATAATATCCTATTACTATAAATATCACCTAAAATTACGATCTATAATTGCCCTTAACAAGATATATGGGAAAGAAATTAATAAGCAAATTGCTTTCAACTAAAAGATGTCCATTAATAACTAGGCCAGAAATCTAGTACAAAAATAAAGGTAGTCGTATGAAGGTTATTTTAGGCGTATGTCCGATCTTCTAAATTTCGACAGCAGTACATTGTAAAAAAAATGCTTTAATTTGTTTAATCTCGGAAAAAAAAATCGAGAAAAACTTATTGGGAAAAAATATTTGGGCAAAAATTCAAGGCACTTTACGCACATAAAAAAATTACATTTGGCAGTCGTTACTTTTTCTCTCAGCTGTCAGGCCTAGAATGAACGAATATATACGTAAAAAGACTGATTGACAGAATCTTTATTATTCAAAATGTTATTATTTAAAGAGAAAAAAATGCAAAAATGTGCCGCACATGTTTCGAGCTGCATCATGAACATGGAGAGATAACTATACGATCCGATAGATTTTTCATCTTTAGAAATACTTCTATAACTTAAAAGAAAAGCTAGCTTTTATTGTATAAATTGCAGTACTTGAAATTCATAAACTATCTTTTAGTAAAATTAAGATAAATCAGAACGTGCATTATAACATAGTAACCTGCATGTGTAAACATTCAAATCAATGAAAATGTTTTAGGAGAAAAGCTGTTACAAATATTGATTGCCTTGATTTAATTGCCAACTGTAACGATATTCAAATTTATATGAAAGTCTAACGAATACAACATATGCAGTTTGATATGAAACGGTATTTCTGTTTCTCTAGTTATTTCAAAATTTCCTAGTGAATGTGCCTTTAAGTATGAAATTTAAACATTCAGAATTTTTTATATCATTGAAAGTTCTCATGAATAATAAAATCTAAAACAGCGCCTTCATCATATATCAAAGTTATCGTATGAAAGTGGAAAAAATATATTTCAGTAGTAGTTATTGTATGTTTCTGCCAAATTGTATTGTAATTTTAAATTCTATTGCTGCCAGATTGCTGCAGATGTGGCTCTTTGTTGTTATTTTGCATGATATGTTGGTATGTAAATAGTAATAATATTTTTTCGGTTGGTAATTGTTTGGTTAAATTTAAACTGTGAGTTGTTTCAAAACTTTTATGCAGATATCTATATCTGTTACAAAGTTTGTTATTGCGACAGATCACAGTTTCAAAACAAATGTTTACAAATAAATAGAATATGAATTGACACGTTTATGCAATTATGAACAATTAATAAATAGATGTACAAACTTCTTTTGTCCAATCCCGTGTGTTCTCGAGATACCAGGATCTGGACATAGCTTAGTTTGCGTCACTGTTTCAAACGTAAGATTAGATAATCCACGATAACGATATTTGGTAGATTTTTTGACAACGAATTGAATCGCTTCTTTTAAAATGGGGGATGCACATTATATATATATATATATATATATATATACATGAAATGCGGTTATTCCTGTTAATTGAAACAAGACTCATTTCTGGACTAATACAGTTAAATTTTTCTTAAAAGCTATTATTTGCGGAAAATGTAATTTTTTTTTAAAATTAGAATAGAATCATACTCATAAAAATATTTTATTTGGATTGCTTATATATTTTATTTCATTTCACTATTTTTGTATAGAATTTTTAATGCAAAACAAAAATAGAACTTTGTAGGTAAAATTGAAAAAAAAACATATATATCGAAAGAAAAATATTCATAACAGGCTATAAGCATATTATTATATTTCTTAATAAATATTTTAAAGCATTCATTATGAAATGGAGATTTATAGTGTACTAAATCTATCATATCATTATATTTTTCTTTTGTAATAATCCTTGTTTTCACATTAAAGGTAAGACTGATTATTCCGAAATTTCATGGCCATATAACTTGTATATATATATATGCGAAAATAGTAAAAAAGAGTGATATCCGGTTTTATAATCAAACGATTTTTTTAAAAATGTTGCCTACATCCCACAGTTTTATTGCAACTTTTAAAACAAGAATATGATTCTCAATCTCATTCATTTTAATATTTTTTTTTAATCACAATAGGCTTATGTTGCCTTCGGCTTATTTTGGTTGTAACAAATTTATACTGATATTAACATATATCTAATCAGGGATTTAATTAAAACATAAATTTTCTGTTAATTTATAATACACTATTTTGAATTAATCGATTTAAAATGAACCATTTACTTTTACACGTTTGCTGCCGCTTACGTGAAGATGTGATGATAGTTAATGACGCACTGTAGAAGTGGGTTTTTCCCAGAAGCCGATTTACTTTTTATAACAAAGAATCAGTGAAAGATTTTTCCCGCGCCAGCGCGTGACTGGCTATTGGACATTACGCCACATCACGCGCTGTCGCGTGAGAAACTCCCTAACGTTGGCGCCATATCACGCGCCTTCGCGTGAGCGGCAGCGAATGTGTTAACCGCTTCCATGATTTTCCCGCTCGTCATATACGGCAGTGTGTTTTTTCCAATCCTGATCTGTCCTTACCATGTGCGGGCATCCATATTCCGACCGTGATTTATTATTTACACCAGAAAATTTCTATTGTAAAATTTGTCTTATTGAATCCGAGTATTTTTTTTAAATTCATTTCGCCAAAAATTTCTGTTTTGAAAAACCGGTGATAAAAGAGTAAAAATTCCGTAAAAGACATGAAAAAATATGCTTTATTTGAAAAATTTTAAATTAATTAAAATTGATCAATTAAAAAGAACTGCTCAATTTTTAGACAAAATATTGCTTTTTTGTATAAAAACAACTTCGTTATATATGTTGAACAGTTTTGTAACAACACTGTATTTTTTTATTTTTTTCATTTTAAGAGTTATGTTATATTTCCATAAAAATAATAAATGCACAATGCTAACGATTACTTTTAAAATATAAAGATAGCTCTAAAGAAAACCTCAAAAATGAAATACGATGCCTATTAATGAAGGAATCGTTATTCACAAACCTTTCAAAGAAAAATTGAAAACGCTTCAGAAAGAGTCATTAATTCATGAAAAAGTTCGGGATGTCCGTCAATATTATCTTTCACTCCCATGTCTTTCAGAGTTTTTAATTTTTTACTGAATTAACTGCTCTCAATCAAAATGTAAATTTTTATTAATGCGGTGAGATTTTCCTTCCTGGCATTTTTCAGAAGAAATAAGCTGACGCCATTATGCTGTTGATGCATATAAATTAAGAGGAAAATTGTTTGAAGAAATGTGTCCCTATTGAGAGAATAATTAATTTTCCCTTCCTAACTCAACAAAAGAAATAATAAATTAATAAACTTCAATCTTTGTAGTTTGACCACCGTATCGTCAATTTGCTTTATACTCGTTAAACTTCATTATTTTAAAATATAGTGATAGCTTTTTGGCTAACAAAATTTAGAAAGAAACATTTTTGTGATAGATCTCGAATAAAAATATTTTAGCATTATGTTATAAAGAGTTTATTTTAAAATACTGGTAGAAATTGCTAAAATTTAAATTATGTTATCTGCGAATTTCACGGATAAACAGTGCTAAGTGAAAAGATAATCTCTCCCGGGCATACGTGAAGAATATGTGAAGGATACGTGACTTGTTTTTTAGATTTTTATAAATGCATCACAATTTTTATGTCAAAAAAATATCTTATCCCTAAGTACTACCCATTTTAAACTGTTTATTATATTAAATTTTTGGTACAAAATCGATTGAAAAAAATATTAAAAAATACATATACATTTCTAATATTATTAATTTCTTATTCTTAACTAACTTTAATTTGTGATACAAAATATATTTTTGGAATAAATTTCTGTGCGCAATTCAAATAACATGTATGCCGTGCAATGATCGTACCTAGCGCTAATCATATGTAATTCAAAATGTTTAAGTGTCAATGTCAATTATCAATTTTCTAAAACATCTAACACTCTTTTGAAATATTGATTATTTTAATTTAAGAATCTTTAGGAATCTTTTTTCATTTACGTAGAAGTTATACAAAATCATAAAATCTGGATGCATGTCTAATAATTCAACTATTTTATGCAATACACACAAAGTGGAAAACTACTTCTTTCAATCAGAAAATAATTACATAAAGATGATCGAAAAAAATTATACTTCACATACTACTAAATATTAAATAGGACATTCATAAAATTAATTAAAATTTTTATTATTTACTTTTATTGTTCGATTCTATTTTTTATCAATTTCTAGGTTTATAAAAATTTCGGCTAGCAACTGTAATTGAATCTCATTTACCGTTTTTACTTTGCGGTTTATCCTGGAAAACTGTTATTTATAAAAACTTGTAACTGGTAGTTTTATATATAAATGTACGATAAATTTATTCAGATACGGTATACCAAAAAACAGAAAGTTTATAATTCAAATAAATGTTTTAAGCGCTATGCAATGTTGAATTCATATTATGCAAATTGGCATATTTTAGAGTGTGTGGGGACTGATATATTATTGACTGATGTTAGATCGTTGCCTCTGATAGTACATAAAATTAAATGTCATAAAAACAGAAAGTTTATCTTCTCTCCTAATTCTCTTTTTTCCATTAAAAAAAAATTTCACATTAGTAAATGTAGAATTTAGAAACACAAACAAAAAGTAACTGAAGTGTCATTCTTCTTTTTTAAAATATTGCAGTTCATTTAAGGATGTATTTCGATTCAAACTGCTTATTTTCCGATTTATTTTTAAATTCATTTTTGCTCTCAAATGCGTCAAACTGATAAATTGTCTTATTTAGAAAGTACAATAGGTTCCGTGATTGTCGATTCTTTGATAAAGGCAGAAAATAATAAAAAGAGCAATCAAAAACAGCATTTTGAACCGATTTTTCGAGCGAGAGATCTGGGAACGAAAAAAAAGGTCATACTGCTAAGGTAATTGTTTATAAACCAAATTCTTATGAATTGAGCGTAAAATGACATCATACGGAACCTTATACGTCTTTTCAAAAATCCCCTCAGTAAGTTTCATTTTTCTACTTTTAAAAATGTTTCTGAAATTGTATCGTAAAATTTCGAGCTGTTGAAGGTGGAAAAGCATTTTTTCGAATTCACCCTTGAATGAACTTTTATTTAAAGAATCCATTTGTTTTTCTTAGTTGACATACATTTTTCTTTACTGTCTGGCTCCTATGAGAAAGACTTTAGAACCAGTTTCAGGTCCTTTCTGTTCCCAAGATAACAGGTCAGTCGACTTTATTTTAGGCAAATCCGGAGGTTCCTTTTCTCCCATTCAACTGATCATTCCGCGAATAAACATTATTTTTTTGTCCTACAGATGAAGTTCCCTTTTTACAAGTTTTGTAACCTTCGAAAGCAGGAAACTTACGCAGGTTTTTTCTTTTTTCGGTCAGACAGTACCTCATTGATGAAATTATAAAAATGTTTATAACATTTTCAAACAACAAATCACAATACTAATATATATCTCATCAGAATATTTTCTTAAATTTTTAGAAGCGCGACACTACAGCAGAATGACAATAATCCACCACACACTGCTGAGAGAAATAAAAAAAGGTATCTTTTAAGCAGATTATTAACCTACAAACAGGATATAAACTTCGACTTTTCGAGATTTGTTTGAACAAAAACATACTTGCTGAATCTTTCATTGTGTCGAAGCTAACGCAGGTCTGCACGTGAGCAGATTCAAGAAACGCGTATAATCTCCTAGTTCTTTAATGTGAAAAGTATGTGTTTGGAGAAATCTTTCCAATATGACAGTCCTTATCTCATATACGGGATTCTTTATAAAAACAAACAAGAAAGAAAAACACAAGTGTTAAGCATAGATTATGAAGCACTTTCCAACACATTCAGAATAATTTAAGAAAACGTCACCGTATAAAAAATTAAAACATTACGTCTCATTTAATCATATGGAAATACATAACGCACTTCAAAACCGAATTTCAATTATACCCATTTACAGTCGGAAAATTTTTCGATTTTTTTTCAGCTCTATACATAATACAGAGATTTGTATCTATCAGCTACATACAATTTAAAATTCAATTTATTTAAGAGATACAAATATTTCAGTTGAAAATTCCCCTTCAGCAGTTTCCTCTAATAATGAGAATGGTATGCGAATACTTTTGAGCAGCTTTGTATACGAGGTATAGAATGTATAAAAAATAGTAATATTCAAAAAACTAATTATATTTAAAAGCGCATATCGAATTTTAAAGCAGACTCTAGCGCAAATTATACGCAAAGACAGTACTGAACCGATTTTTTATGTGTGTCCCTATAAATTATTAAAAAAGCTATGATTGCCCAGTTTCAAAATGTTCATAAGGAAATTCGATGATTTAAATAAATTTCAATACATTTGAATTAGCATAATGTCAGTAAATACTCACCAAACGATTTTTCCCCATATACCATAATGTAATCGAAACATTTTGAATATTCCTGTAAATGAACCATTAACCGTGCATACTTCATATGCAATACCAAACTTGCTTTTGGATACCTAAATAAGCTTTATCAATTGAATGAAAATCCGAGTATATTTACGGAGTTAGAGTGTGGACAGACGGAAAGATGGACAGATAAACCGATTGCAAAAGCACTTTTAACTTTGTTGGAAAGTGCTAAAAAGCAGACTTAGTTTAAAAGTAAAGAAAAAAAAATTAAATTTTATTCAGTAGTAGAAATGTATTCTTATAACATCTTAAAATTTTAGCAACATTTGAAATACTTTTGTCTTATATTTATGAGATTGTTTTTTACCAAACTCAAATACGTTTAAGTACATCCGGATTTTTTCTTTCCACAAGTGCTTGCTATCCTTATTACAATGAAAATTTTTTGTTAAATTATATATATATATATATATATATATATATATATATATAAAAGTGGAAAAGTGTGATCGCACATATCACAGTAAATATCGTTTAATATTTCTTTCAAATCAACTTATCCATCGATAAATAAATAAAGTACGTAAATTGTCAAAAAGCATGAAATTTATTATTTATATTACCCACTTAAGTCCGTTGCAAGGAAAACTTCAGCTGTCATGTTGTCTAAAGTAAGCACCAAATGTAATATTAATAAATCTGTTTATATATAAAAAACGTAACAATTATGTGAGTAGTTATGTAATTTTTTTACATTTAGTAGGTATAATATCTGAGTTTTTTAAAAATTTTAAAAACAGAAGGATATGTAAGTATTAAAGTGTCAAATTTACTTTTTTAATAATCTCAAGCAAAATTCGACAAGCCTAATACATTTGCGAAAAATGAAGTCACGTTTTCAAGTTAAACAAAATATGTTTTTATTATTTTCAATAATTTTACAATAGCGGAACTTTGTGTTTTATACGCATCTGCATATGTATCGTAAAAATTCGAGAATTGGCTATCTCGTTTAAGAAATTTTATTTGACACCCGCCAACGTGCTATTTTAATGTATAGTTTGAATAAGGAATTATGTAATTTTCTTTATTGAAAAAAAATGAGAAATTAATATCTCGCAGTAAGAGAAATAAAAGAATAATGTTTATAACTTTTGGGATTACTGGATCCTGCATGTTACCCATGAGACATGTCCCATTTACCCCAGTTTTAAAAAAATGTTTAGGGTAACTGAAACGCTTGTCTCAAATTTAAAACATCAAACAGATATGCTTAGAAGCCTAACATCATTAATGCATATATATACCTATTATTTTATAAAAGTAGTTACCATATTTTAATAAATAGTCGAAAAAGTTCAAACAAATTGGCATCGTTTGTAAAAAAGTGAAGCTTAAATTTTCGGTACCCTTTTACAACAAAAACAGATCTTTGATTGAATTTGTTTGAACACATTGTCATTGTTTTTGCAGCTATTCCAACCTTTTTTATCTAAAAATGTTGTTTAGTGCACACTATGACGACGGCATTTAGAGATATGTGCGTATGTGTGTGGTTTATATATTTACTTGTCATTTCTGAAATATGCGCTAAATGACGTTTGCAACGCAGTTAGTTTAAATATAACTGTATCACTGAACACTTATCTTAAATATGACTGATCTCCTTCATTTTTTTAACAGCAGTTATTGTAGTTCTGTTAATGCGAAGAAATCTTATATATATATATATATATATATATATATATATATATATGGTGTCCATATATAATTGAAATATATGGGTACAATGCTTTATCCGATTGTTGTTTTCTTTCTGTATAATTATTGAATACAAATTTGCATTTTCTTTATGATATATTTCAAAAAGGAAAACAATATTTTATGGGTAAGATTGTGTGAATAATTACATGTGAATCTTGTAGTTAAAAAAAATATTAAAAATGTATGAAAAATACAATAACTTCATAAATCCTGATAATTTTTTAGTAATGATTTATTTCAAATAGCTATTTCATAAACATGTTATTCGTATAATTACCTTTGAATATGAACTTACTAACTTGAATAATTTTATTAAAGAATACAAATGTGAACAGAACATAATTAGTGTTGCGAGTAAAGAAATCCTCATAATGATCCTCATAATCCTCAAAATCCTCAAATCATCTATCGTACATAGTGTGTAAATTGTTCCCAACCAATTTTTATGCACATGTTATGTTCTATAGAATAGTTATGTGTAATTACAATTTTACAATAATTAAATACAGAAACAAACCATAATAACGATAAAAAATATAACGTGTATATAAATTCCTCTAAAACGCATAAACTCATAAAAGTTTTCATGCATTTAAAAGAAATAATTATTTAGAAACATCAAAATATAAAAATATTATTTGATTAAAGGGAAGTAATAATAGTTTCGTATCGTGATAAATTCCCCCAGAAAAATACTGCTTGAAGTAAAAGAAATTTAATAAGGTTGCATTTTTATATGAATATAATATAAATTCCAACGAAATTAATGCAATCTAGCGTATTAACCTTATGAGAATTATCGAAACATTGTATTTAAATTTGAATAAGTAGCTATAAAATATAATTGAAAACGATGTCCAAAAATAATTAAGAATTCGATTGTGATTCTTTATGTTTAAAACTAAGAATTTCATTTAGTATTATTTGTATCAGAAAAAATGAAAGGTTTTATTGTTAGAGGATATAGCCTATATTTTTACTAACTAAAATTAAAACGAATATTCATGCAATATATATTTTTATTTCCATTTTTTCAATTTGAATGTTTTCACCTTTACACATCAACATTTAAATTTTATGAATTTAAACTTTTTCAACATGTGTAAAGTTTTCATCGCTAATTGTGATGAACGCTACAAAAAAGAAAATTAATTTATTCAAAATTTTGCTATAAACACAGAAATGAAATAACATAAAACATAAAGTTTTGAGATAATGTATTTATAAAATTGGTTTTGGGAGTAGTTCCACAATGGAAGATTTACATTTAAATATTTTGTACGCCGTCAAAAATAAAAGGCAAAGTGTTAAACAAGAATATTTCCCTTATGAATGCTTTAATCTAAATATATACGTTATAATGCAGAACAATGATTATGTATCAGTGGGAGGTAATTGTACAAGTTAATTTATTCAATTTTTCTATGAATTAATTATGGATTAATTTAAACACCGAATAATTTTATTTTTTAAATCTTCGAATGGGAAAGAATCTATACATTTAAATGTAACTTGTTTAAAAACTCTATCTCAATTTATGAATTATTTTATTGTAAAGAAAAATATAAATGTTTTTATTAAAATCCCATGCGATATATTTACCGTCGGTTTTAGTGTTGGTACATAAAACGATGTATCTAGTTGACCATTTGATTTTAGCTAATATTTCGATAACGAAATTAGTTTCCATAAAAATATAATAAAATAATTCAAATAAGATACAAAAATAACAGATATGTAAGATAATTACTCATTTTTTTCTTTGAAATTTTATCCTAATTATTTTTTAAATATCGTACATAATGTGTAAATCGTTTGTAACTAATTTAAATAAATATATTACTTTCTAAAGATTAGTTATGTGTAATCTCATTGTTTCAAAATATTAAAACAAAACATAATAACATAACTAATATAATGCGCATACAAATTACCCTAAAATGTATTAACTCATAAATATTCCCATGCATTCAAAGGCAATACTTATTTTGCAATACTTAATAATAAAAAAAAAAATTCGCTTGATTAAAAACAAGTAATAATTGTTTCATAACGTTATTAATTCCCCAGGACAGTACTACTTGGAGTAAAAGATATTTAATGAGTTTGCATTCTTATATGAATGTAATAGGAATTCCTATGCAACAAATGCAATCAAAAATATTAACCTTAGGAGTATAATCGAAACATTTTGTTTAGATTTGTGTGAGTAGTTATAAAAAAATAATTGATAATGATGATAAAAATTAATTATTTGAATGCTATTCTTTATATTTAAAACATTTTAAAAACTACATAGAATAATAATTGCGTTTAATAATATTTGTATCAGAAAAAATGAAAGGATTTATTGTTAGAAGATATTGCCATATACATGACATTAAAATTAAAGTAAATATACATGTAAAAGGGATTTTTATATCCATTTTTCTAATTTAAATATTTTCACCTATACGCATTAACATTAAAATTTTATGCATTTAAACTTTTTAAACATGTGTAAAGTTTTCATTGCTAATTGTTATGAATGCTACAAAAAGAAAATTATTTGATTCAAAATTTTACTATAAACACAGAAATGAAATAATATATACCGCAACATTTTTAGATAATGGATTTACGAAATTGGTTTGAGAAGTAGTTTCACAAAGGAAAATTTAAATTAAAATGTAAATTTTTAAAATTACATTTAATTTTATTTAAACATTTTAATTAAATTTAAATTTAAATTTAAATGTTTTGTTCGCCATCAACACTAAAAGGCAAACTATTAAGCGAGAATATTTCCCTAATGAATGCTTTAATCTAAATATCTACGTTATAATGCAAAACCATATGTCTGAATAACACTTGATTAGATATCAGTAGTGGTAACTAAGCAAGTAAATTGATTAACTTTTTAAAATAAATTAATAAATTTTAAACACCGAATAATTTTATTTTTCACGTAGTCGAATGTGGAAGAATTAATACATTGAAATGTAATATATTTAAAAACTGTATCTCAATTTACGAATTACTTTATTGTGAACAAAAGATGCATAATTTTATTAAAATCACGTGCGGTTTATTTACCAACATTATTAGCATTACTACATAAAACGGTGTATCTAGTTCACCATTTGATTTACGCTTACATTTCAATAACGAAATTACCTTACATAAAAATATAATAAAGTAACTCAAATAAGATATAAATATAACAAGTGCATAATTTAATACTGTGCTTAAACGCAGAAATAACCATAACCAAACAAGCTGCTGTAAGAAGTAAAACTTTTGGTGGATATTTCGGCTCTAATTACTGTCATGCATCAAATATGAATATATATATATATTTTTAATTCTACAAATATTTTTTAATTCTACTACTCTTCTTTTAGTTTGTTAAAGAACACCATTTATAACATTTTTGCAATCGTAACTATAAACTGTTAAACGACCAGCTTTGCAATTAGTTTTTTTGACAACGCGATAATTAGAAGAAGCGCATATATAACTAAAAGCTTTTCGTGCTACTTTCAAATGTTATACCTTTTCCTTATTTACAAATGTATAAAATATAAAGTCACTTTCTTTTCTAATCAGATAATGATGTTTTGAAATAAATATACAAAATGCTTCATTATAATTTTAAATTATAAATGCATTCATGATCCCAGGTAATAAAATTATCATGGGATGTGTTACTATTGGAAAACAATATACTTACTGAAAACTGAGGACAGTCATATTTTCTGTCTTGTAAAGCCGGGGCTGAAACAATTGCAGCAACTGAAAAAAATAAGACATTTTGATGGAAACGATAAATTTAAATGCAGATATATCTATGTAAGATTGATTAGGAGAAAATTGGACAAAATTTAAGAGAAGACAAAGCATACTACAAGCAAAATTTTTGTATAAAAAAACAGTATCGTAACACATTTAGCTATTAAAAAATGGAAGCGGAAGGATACAATTGCATAGTATTCAAAATCAAAGAAAATGAACTTCATTAACTTTATCCTTACCCACCTCCCCCCCAAATAAATAAATAAATAAATAGTCTGTAGAATGAATTATATGAAAAGGGACGATAAATCAGTGAATCTATATTGTAACCAAAAATGTCTCAGTTTTTTTTGTTTTGTTTTTATTTGTTTTTTTCTAATAATAGATTTACAGAGATTAATATAATAGACATTACCTATTTTTTTAAATATTCAATTGCAGAATTTTAGCTCGCTAGAAAGTGTAACACTCCTGTCTGTGTAATACTTTCAGCCATTTTAGGTATTCAAATTAACACTTCATTAAAGTTAATAAAATAAATAAGAGAAACAAAAAGTTAATTAATGCGTAATGATGCTGCTTCAATTTCATTCTCTACCAACCGCTTAATAGCAATTAATCTAAAATGGATAAACACAAATCTTTCCTGCATATTCCCTATATATACAAATAAATGCTTTTTTAATTATTTTTATAACGATATGTCTATAGTATTTCGATTAAGAAAACTCCAATCCAAACAATTGAATCCTTAATTCCTTCAACTTATATTCTTGTTACTTACATATTAGTTCCTTTGACGGCTCGCAGTAATAAAATTAATACTCCTGTATATTATTTTAAATGTAATATAATGAAATACTCATGTATAAAAATACGGCCAATTATTTAAACTGAATCCTATACACGTACGACGAGTATTAAAAGCTTTAAATAATAATTTTGAAGTAAGAATAAAAACGAAAATGTACCTAAAGATTTTTTCTCCATCTGTACCATCCCATACATGCACAAAACTTTTCAATTTCTTTTCCTTTTTTCTCAGGTTTTTCAAGAGAAAAGAAAGGTACAAAAAGGATAGGCGAATCTGACTTAAACTTTAATACACGATTTCGCATTTAACTTCCATGCACTTTTTTGACAGAACATCTTTAAAGTTTCTACATAATTCTTTCATAGAAGAATAGTAAAAAATTCAATAAGTAATTTAAAACAAGAAAGATTTTGCTTGCTACGCAGTATTTAATTTGATACACGTAGAAATAAAAATGTAATAAATACGTGCACAAATCCTAAATACTTACACACACATTAAAACTTTTTTTTTCAATAGGAAATTAAAAGATCTAAATCTAAAAGTTTAGAAATAATTTATTTAGTTATTTACAATAAGATAAAATACGATGAAATACGTTTCGCACAAAACTGATCAGACCAATTTTTTTTACGCATAAAAAGAATTTTTCCTAAAAATTCGTAAAGAAAGGGCAAATCTTACCAATATTTTCCGATATAGACATATCTTATTATCGTATTATTATGTTATATTATTATAGATCTTATCCTGTTAAAATCCTAGTAGTTTGCATTCATTAAGAGAAAAAGTATGTAATATATAGGTATATATATATATCTTAAAAAAAAAAAATCAGATATCCTTTATTGAAGTGTTTTGTTCAGCGCAATATTGTCCACAAATCATCCATTGATTCATTCATCTTCCCATTCAAATGCGCATCTAAATAACTGTACATTTTTAAATCATTCTATGCATTTCTGAAGTACAGAGGCAGAAACTGCATCGTTTATTCCGTTGTTAGACCCTTCGCCGGAATGTATACATGTGAGAATCATTGAGATTATGAACTACTTCCAAAATCTCTTTGTCTACCAGGAATTGTGCTGTAGTCACAGGGGCGTAGCTGGAAGTGATGAATAGGGGGGGGGTAAAGAAAATGTAGGGGGATCATGCTCCCCCCCCTCTCTCTCTTAGACGCATAAAGATAAATTAGTACATATTCCTTACAGGTACTATGTTTCTTTTTAACAGTTTTAATAATTTCATTTTATGCTAAGAATATAATATGATGATAAAAAATTCGAGAGTATAGTGCAATATTAAACATCATGTTAGCTTCATATGCGCGAACAGGATGTGCGAGTGTTGAAACATTTATTTTAGTTCCAATTTAGTATTTATGCAAAACTGTGAAAGGGCTTCAAATCTATATTTGATTTTTGAACACACTTTCATATAGTTTTTCAGAACATAAATTTATTTAGTGACCTTGGAATCTATTCCAAAGTAGGTTCAATATATTTTAGGAGGGGGGGGGGCGCTGAGCCACCCTTAGTAGACAGACATATAACCATCATCTGCAACACATTCATTTAACCCTTTAATTCCCATGCTAAAACACGTTCTAGAAATTATGTAGTTCATTTCACACCAGAAAAATTCAAGGGCTAATTTAGTTTTATTTAAATACGGAATGTTGTGTTATTGATTAAAGCAAATATTGTTGTTTTAATTTTCTGGTGGGAACTGAAATATACGAATTAAACTATCTCGGGCGGTCTCGGGCGGTTTGGGATCCACAGGGTTAATGATATCGCAATATAATTTAGTAATGTTGAGACTTTCCCAAACATTTAATTTAATTACGGCCTAGTCTCAATATTGGCTGATTCTTGAGGGGCTTTGCTACTTTGTAGAATGCCACATGGCGAATTTCCTATTGTCGCAGGCTGTACTAAATTCCATGTTCTGCACATATGTACTGCATCGAAAATTATTTATTTGTATTAAACAATTTTTGCTTCGTTTAAAATGAAAATAAGTGTATTAAATTGCATAGTATACTGTCCAGATTGCTATATCATTTCATATTTACCGAATTTAAATCTTAAGTGTTTTAAGGTTAAACTAATTTCACTGTATATAGGCCTATTTTAAATTATTTTTTGTGCAGAATGGTATTACTTATTTCATAAATTTAACAGGAATCATTAAATGCATTTCTTTTCCTTTTTTGTTTTTCAAAAAAAGTTTTTATTCTTTTGGCAAAATTTACATAATATATAAACACACTTTTATGCGTCGTACGATAGTCAATTCCATATAATTGCAATTTTGCAATGCACTGATTTTGTGTAATAATTTATATTTTTTAACCAGAACCTATTGAATACAAACAGATTTCTCTAATTATTAATCATTCGTTTGTACTTTTGTTACAAAATGATTAAATTAAAGCACATATTTTTTTTCTTAATTTACACACATATAAAAAACAGAATAAAATATTAGACGCTTGATTTTTACAACTTTTAGTACATATAAAAAAATATTTTCCTTTATTATTTTTTTTAATTTCAATTTGATAATTGTAACATCACTCTTATTTAAAATTTCACATTAAAATTTCTTTCTCTTACTTATAATGAAAACTAGTCGTTGGGGGCCACCGTAATACTTACCCATCATGGATATGTATATGAAAATAAAACATGTGAAACTATTTATAAAATGCATTGCAATTCATAAACAAAATTTAAATATTGTTAATATAGATAGTAATGCTATATTAAAGAACTGCTGATGTACCAATTTCGACAAATTATATAAAACGCCAAACTACTCAAGTAGTACCGAACTGCGTAAAAGAAACATCCTTATAACTCCAAAAATAATAATTCTATTAACTAAGAATTAATTGCGTCGGATTAAGCGTCTCATTTCCAATTAAAATATACTTCTGATTTGAAATTTAAATGAAATACAGGGTCATGAAAAATCAAAGAATGTGGAAAACAAGATTACAAATATCTCGGCAACTAATAATCCGATCGACTTCGCTCTATATGCAAAATGTGTGTTATTTTATTGCCTTTTACTTCCATTCCTTAGAACATAAAAATTCGAAAATTTTTATATACCTTTCATCAGAACGAATTTTTCGAGAGTCCGAAAAAAATAGTTCCGGATAACCGAGGTTGCTGATATTAAATAGGGTTCGTCCCATTCCTACATACTAACTACATACAAAATTTCAAGTCTCTAGCTCAATTTGTTCGGGAGATAGAGCGTTTACAGACAGACAGACAGACAGACAGACAGACGGACGGCAATTTTTTTTTTTTCTAAAAATATGTTTTTCGGAATCTCCACTATCTAAAACGTGTAAATCCGTCAAAAAAAATTTTTCGATTTTCAAAACGATTGCAAGGCTTACCCTATACTACGTATGATGGGTAAGTAAAAAGACGTGGCCTTTAACGTGGCCATTAAAATAATTATGGAAATGATTTACTGGTGATTTTTTTAAATATTTTTTAAGAAGGACAACAACACTTTAATTAGTCATTACACCTTAATCTCTTGCAGCAACGGAACTTGTTGTATTTCTTTCGAACAAGTGCACCGTATAAATGATAAATGAAAACAGTTGAGTTTAATTACCGCTAGTTTCTTCGTTGTAACCCCCTAATGGTTCATTAATTACTTAGCGTTTAAGATAAAAGTGGGCTATTATTTTTAAAAACAGAAGTTTTCTGATTACAATATTCTTACTTTTTTTTGTATAAAAATAATACTTATGTATTTTGCCGAAAAAAATGGTAGATTTTGTTCGATTTTATTGTGCATTTCAAAAGAAAAAATAAATAAATACATAAATAAAAGCTTTTAACTTACACTGATAAATTGAAAGTAATATTGTGTAACCAAATTTTGCTAAAATAAATGTAGGATATTTATGAAATTGTGTTTTTATTAGAAAAGTACAAACAAAAATATATAAAAAATAGCACCATTAAATGCAATTTCTTTTCAGTTGTGTTTTTGAAGAAGTTTCTATTGTTCTGCTGAAATTTACATAACATACAGATGCACTTTTATATGCCTTACGATAGGATATTTCATAAAATTGCAATGTTGCAAAACTTTGCTTTTATTAAATAATTTTTACTATTTAATCAAAACTTATACAATGTAGTAGCTTTCTCTAATTATTAATCATTTATTTATATCTTCTTTTCAAAATAAATAAACTAAAACACAATTATTTTTCTCAATTTAAGTGCATAAAAATAACTGAATAATATATTAGACATTTGATCTTCACATTTTTTTGTTTATTTAAAACAAATATTGTATTTTGTTTATTTTTTTAATAGTTTCAATTTGATAACTGTAACATCATTATTATTTAAAAATTCACATTAAAATTTTCTTTTTCTTAGTTATAAGGGAAAAAATGGTTTAAACGTGGCCATAAAAATAATTATGCAAATTATTTACTGGTGATTTTTTAAAATAGTTTTTAAGAAGTCCAACAACGTTTTAATTAATCATTACACCTTAATCTCTTGCAGCAAAGGGACTTGTATTTCTTTCGAACAAGTGCACCGTATAAATGATAAATGAAAACAGTTGGGTTTAATTACCACTAGTTCCTTCATTGTAACCCCCTAATGGTTCATTAATTACTTAGCGTCTAAGATAAAAGTGGGCTATTATTTTTAAGAACAGAAGTTTTCTGATTACAATATTTTTACTTATTTTGTATAAAAATAATGCTTATGTGTTTTGCAGAAAAATACTAGATTCTGTGCGGATTTTACTATGCTTCTGAAGAAAAAAAACTTTTAACGTGAGCTGTTAAATTGAAATTAATATTGTGTAACCAAAATTTGTTAAAATGTATGAATAATATTTAAAAAATTGTTTTTTAAATAGAACAGTACGAATAGAAATTATATTTACATATTCCGTGAATATTTCGCCTTGAAAAAATTAATAAATTTTTTTCAAGGAGAAAAAATTTTATTAATTAAAAATTAATACAAATTTAATTAAATAACTAATTAAAAATTAATACGAATTAAATTATTTTTTTTTATAAATTTTATAAATTTTTTCATATAACATGTGATGTTATATTGTTATTAATAAGACGTAAGAAAAATTTTATAAGAGAAATGTATAATTCTGACGCAATTATTTTTAAATTACAAAAGTATAAGTAAAAATATTTAAAATTAAAGCATTTACTTTTATTTATTCATTAATTATTTTGAAAAAAGTTGTTGTCCTCGGTAGAGGAGTGGGAAATCTGAAGTATATCTGAATGTATTTATCGTTGAATTCCACACATAATTTTTCGTTCTCAGATTGTTGCCACAATGACAAAATAGTAATAGAAACTATTTTTAAAATAATAATTCAAAAAGAAATTGTGATAAAGGTTTCAAACAAATATAATTTAAAAGTGCATTTTCTTTTCTCTACGCAAATGTATAAAAATTTGAAATGTGCGATGTTTAAAAGGTTAAAAAGGTGCAATTCCGAAAATAGTAAGACTGAAATTTCACTTAAAATTTGTTTATGATTGGTCCAGGAATATTAATGTTTAATCCATGTCGTACGTAATATGAGGCGTTCAGAAGTCCATCAGAAGTCCATACTCCATCAAATAACAATGCTTATTTTAAAAGGTTAAAGTTGAATATCTATAAACTACAGTTTTTTATGCTTGCACTTGGAATATTAATGTTTAATCCATGGCATCTGCAATATATGACTGTTATTACATAAGTCATGGTTTGTTCATCATAAAAATGATATTTATCATTACTTTTATTAAGTATAGAATTTATATGTCTAAAATTTTAGTCTTTGAAAATATCATTTTCCAAATAGTCTTTGTAATTTGTTGAATTATATTTTATTTATCTATTTATTTTGTGTGTGTACGCATTTATTTATGACATTAGAGAAGAGTCAATATATATTTAAATATGTTATTAGATGGCTCCTATACGGTCCAGGAGATTTCAGTTTTATGATTATCCAATTTTTCTAAATTAATCTTCATAGTTATTAAACACAAACTTGGTTTCATTAACCCATTACTCGCTGGATTTGTGTTAATGCAATATTAAAAATATTATCGGATGTCGACATTTACTAAAGAGCTAAATACTTTATATTTACATAATTTTTTTTTTCTAATAACTGAAACTTTCATCATTAAATAAAGTGAAAACTATCTTTTAGAATTTCGGTTGTAAACATTTTTCTGTACTACTATGTTATCCCGTCGACCAATTTCGCCAAATTATACATTTTGACTTAATTTGTATTTTAAATAATAATAAGAAAAACAAATAATTAGTAGAATATTAATAAAAATACAAATAAAAATTCGAAATAAATATCCCTTAATGATGCTTTAAACACGTGTATCGTATTTAATGTCATTAAATTGACATTCACGATCATCCATTATTGGCATTTAATCTTATAATTTGGCGATAATATTTTGGTCGACGGGATAACAGATTAGAACCCATTTTTCTGCAAAACTATGGAAGTATATGTTATAGTTTTGGAGGTTAATTAGTTAACTATACAAAATAGTATCTTGCGGAAAGTCCAGCATGACTTTACTCTGGTGTACGATACCTGCTGTATGGGAATATTTTACAGAATGTGTTTTATATTAAATATAGTTTGTTAATTTCATAATGGAAATTTGCATAATAAAAGATTGCACCTCTTACTATAAAATGTCATTAGACAAAGAAGAGGGGGGAAAAAGTTTAAATTGAGAAACTGTACTAGTTCGGGTTTTGCAGATTTTATTGTATGCATTTCTTAAAGACGAAAAAAATAAAAAAAACGAAAAACGAAAAAAAAATTAATTATTGTGACTGATGTATAGAAATACAAAACAATATTTCATATTTTGTAAAGAAAAAATAAAAATAAATAAACAAATAAAAAAAATATTTCTGGTGAAAATAAAAAATAAATATACAATAGAACCCCGGTTATCCGAATACCGTTTATCCGAAAGTCGGCTTAATCGAAAGACCTAAAAATTCCTTAAAGTGCTTTTTAAACATGAAAAGTTTTATTGCCAACACTAATTTTCCTATATCAAATGAATGTTTCCAACATATTTTGATTTATAATACTATTTTATTTGTATGTTTTAGATAAAAAAAATTTTAAATCATTTTTAATATGTTGAAGTGTTGTTTTAATAATTATTAGCTTTAGAATAGAAGCAAAAAAGTAAAAATCAAAACTTTGGAAGGCCTAATACTTGTAATAATACTGTTAAAATCCTTGTTCTTTATGGAATAAATAACAAGTCAACTAATAAACAGTCAACTTAATTTGTTATAGCCTTTAGAATCGGTGTTATTTCATGACAGTCTCCGATGTACATTTTTTTAACCATTGAACGTATTATTTCATTAAATACTTGTAAAAGTTTCAATTTGTATTTGCTTTCTTTAAATGTGCGGATCTCTCTTCACTGCGCAGAAAATTTTCACTTCGCATTTTAAGCGAACTCCTGTTACGTAACTATCAGCATTGACCTTCGATTTTAACTAGCACGTTATCGTCATGCTGTTAAACAGACTTGTAACTATGGCTTGTCAATTAGGGTGCTTTATATATGTTACCAGAACATTTTTTATTACTACGATGCTCTAAATTAGAACTACGCTTTCATCAAAGAAGGTTTCGTGAAGCCTTCCGCCTATTCGAAAATTCCTTTGGAACGCCGGTTATCCAAAAATTTCTATGGAACCTCGGTTAACCGAAAATGCTTTGGTCTTTTGGTCTCATGCTTTTCGGATAACCGGGCTTTTACTGAATATGAAATGTATATTCGAGCTGTATCGACGGAGAATACTAATATATATATATATATATAACGTTTTAGCTTTTTTTACTTTCTTCTATCTTAACAAGAAGAAAGTATTGGATTCATGAAAATTTTCGACTTCCGGTTTTCGACGGACTTATACGTTTTAGAAGGTCCTGAACACATTTTGACTATTTTTAAAAAATGTCTGTCTGTGAGTCTGTGTGTCTGTCTGTGAGTCCGTCTGTATGTGACAAATAATTTGTGGGCGCTCTATCTCAAGAACGATTGCTCGAAACTTAATAAAATTGTATATTCAGTTAGACCTTGATATGAATTAGTGCCTATTGGTTTTTGGCGAAAATTGGCCTGCAGGTGGCGCTGTTATACTACGTTTTTCATGATTTTCAAGATTGCTATATCTCAAGAACTAATGCACAGATTTTTACCAAACTTCAGATTCTGTGACCCCTTGATATACATAGACGCTGACTAAGTTTTGGTGTAAATTGGTCAGTAGATGGCGCTGCTATGCCACGTTTTTTATTAATTTCATGATAGCTATATCTCAAGAACTAATGCACAGAATTTCGCCAAACTTCAGATTCCGCGATACCTTGAGATACATAGCCGCTGATAAGGTTTTGGTGTGAGCTGCATTATAGGTGGCGCTGCTATGCTACATTTTGCACGATTTTTGCGATAGCTATATCTCAAGAACTAAAGCAGAGAACTTCATCAAATTTTAGATTCTATTACACTAGAATATATAACATAATTAGACGCTAATTACATTTTGGTAGTAACCTTGCAATAGGTGGTGCAGCTATGCTGCATTTTACACGATTTTTCCGATAGCTATATCTCAACAACCAACGCACAGAATTTCATCAAACTTCAGATTTTGTTACAAAATGACATATGACATAATTACACGATGATTACGTTTTGTTAAAATCTTTCAACTGATGGTGCTGCTGTGCTATATTTTACACGGTTTTTTTAAACTAGCTATATCTCAAGAACTAATGCACAGAATTTCATCAAACTTCAGATTCTTTTACACCATAACATAATTAGACGCTTTTTTACGTTTTGGCATAAATTGTCCAAGATATGGTGTTGCTGTGCTACGTTTTGCAAATCTTTTGTTATAACTATATCTCAAGAACTAATGAACGAAATTTTATTAAATTTCAGATTCTGTTAGGTCTTGACATAAATAGATGCTTATTAGGTTTTAGTATAAATTACTCAACATGAGGCAAAACTAAGCTCATTTTCTCAGAATATTAATTAAATTTTGCGTTTAAGCTTTTCGGATACCAGAATCTCATTCGGCTAGGTCAAAAGTTCGAGGAAATTCGATAGTGAGTAACTTTGGGGTAACCACGTTTTTTTTTTTTTTTTTTTTTTTTTTTTTTTTAAATATTAAAATGCACTTATGAGACAGAAGAAAGTTTTGGGATTGACACATCCAACTAGTTATCAGAATGGTACTATGAAAATCCGAAAATGAGATAAAAAACATTTGCAGCATATAAAGTGTTACCACAAGATATTTGGCCAGTGTTTTCCTTTTCTTCATCTTTCGCAAGTTTACACTTTATCTAAGTTTTAAATGCAATTTATTTGTCATATCAGTTATAATTTGCCCTTGATATAGAAAAACAATCTTACTGAAATTTGGGTACTCATACACAGGCATTTTATAGTGAAAAAATCCAACTATCTTAGTAGCAGTCTCAACGAGCGGGATTTTTCATACTTTTGTTTGATTGTATAATAATACATTCTGACGTTTTATCAATTAAATTGAATACTTTTTTAATATTATAGTTGTGTCCAATTATACATCAGTCTGTAATATAAAATAAAACGCAATATTATGCATTAGTAATGTTAACATGTGGTGAGAGTATGCATGCCATGCCTGAATTACTGAGCTTTATCCTTCTATTTTACAAATGAGTTTAAAACGCAGTTATAAAGATGGAATTTACACAACAATATCCACAAATAGTTAGGAATTAATTATTATACAATCTAGTGCTAATCTAGTAACATAACTAGTAACATAATCTAGCATTTTCATCGGGGGCGTTTTATTGCTCGAATGTTAATTATATGGAATTTTAGTGATTATGATAGATTTTGAAGATTAATGAATAGTTTAAGCTGCAGTGATAATCTTTCAAATTGATTGAGTTTGTAAGCTCAAATTTTGCAGTTAATAAGTAATGGTTTTGCAATCGAAATGCAGGTGAATGTTTAGACAATGCATATTTCACATTCAAAGCAAATTATATATTTTAATTAAGATTTCATCCATGTAGTAATACATTTTTAAATGGCAATCATTATTACAAAATATTGGAATTCTGAAGTTTTTTGGCAAAATTTCTTAGAAAAATTCTCTTATGATTCATTGTTACTCTGGCGTATTAAATAAAGAGAGATCATGTTTTATATAGTATTTTTAAAAAATTTGCTTTGTCATAGTATAAAATGTACCATTCAAAGATATGTATATCTAAGCCAAAATCTTAACATTTAATCCATTTCTGACTTTAATGCTTTCTAAAAGTTACTTTTTATTTATTAACTCTTGTAGAATTTTTACTTTATGGAATCACGACACGCTTGTAACTAAATAAAGGATAAGTTGGAGTTTTTAATTTCTTGTTATCCTTAATGTTTAATTCCTTATGTTTAATTTCTTGTAGTTTTTGATTAGAAAATCCTTTATAGTACATTTTCTTCTTTTTTAGGCGGTCTGTACTCATGTGGGGTATTTTAATCTGACTATCACAAATAATCTATCAAAATCCGGTGTTAAAAATTAATGAATGTTAGTAAACTTTTAATTTGTAGAGAATTACTGAAGCTTAATTTTGACATATTAATTTTTGCATATACATTATTACATGTCGCGTTGTGGATACGTTTTTTACGCATGTACTTGCAGAAGATTTCTTAGCAGTGATCATTTCACCCCAAAAAATATTTTTCAATATTTCTCTTAATTTTTAAAATTTTACCTAAAAGTTCATGACTATAACATACTCTTCGTAATCTAATATGTTTTAAAATATATCTATGATTAATGTTCTCATATGGTATAAGAACATTTTCAATATTCTATTTTAGTATACGGCATAGTAAACCGTTTTAGATTGTATATGTAACCTACGTATTGAATTGGTAATTTTAAAAGCCATTGAACATTTATCCTGCATATAAATCTGGCAACATTTCCACGGACATTTATAATAGTTAGTCATATCATCAGAACGTATCTATAATAATCCCCTTAAAGAGGGTCTTTAAAGAGCCCATAAATTGTTTAATTAGACATGGAAACGTAATAACGTATTTTGCAACAATGTATTATTATCAAATGAAATGAATAACGATTTGAATATCGCATAACATAAAGCTGTAATAAAGTTTGCAAAATATCCGTATTTGAAACAATTTCCAATAAACTTTCGCGTATATTAATTGATACCATTAATAAAAAAATACAAAAAAATACTTTATAAAAACTATTATAAAGTTTAATTTTTATTTGTCTGTTTTTCGAAAATGTGTAACTTCTGGAATTTTTACGTATAGTTTAACTTTTCTCTAAGATGTCATTAATATAATGATTTCTATTGTCACTGCTGGACATATGGCGTAATATAACGATTTTCGTATAACTACGCCCCACCAGAGGTTCTTATCTCGAAACTGATAGACGGGAGGAGCTGTGTTCTAACTCAATCGCGCCCATCTGCCAAACCGTTCGGCGTTTTCCGTGCTTTCTTTAAACCTTGAGTACTCTAGTACCCTTGCGTAAACACAGGATAGGTTCACTTAGAAAGACTCTCCCAAGGAGGGCACTCCTCGTAGAACCTATATCCCTTGTGCAGATAATAGGCCGTCACAATCCTCATAAAATGCATGCTCACAGTGACGTTTTGTACTTGGGTAAACTTGGGTAAACTTGTATAAATACAGGTTAGGTTCACTTAGAACCCCCCCCCCCCACGCCAATGGACGGCACTCCCCCTAGAACCTATATTCCTGGTGCAGTTAATCGGCCGTCATAAATAACAATACGACGTAAAACTGTACTTATGAATTATTATGCTGAAAGATATACGTATTAGAGGAAAAAACTAGAAATGTATTTGTGCAATGGGACACACTTTTATTGCGGGTACGTAAGATGCCATTTCATAAAAAAAGATATGATTTTTTTTGTACTTAGTATAATACTACGGTTTCTGTTTTGTACAAAGAGTGAACAATTTGGCATTTATATAATATTCGTTGGCTTTATTGAAGAAGTTTCTAACACAAAATTATATCAAAAGAATTGAAATAACATTTCATTTTGCAATAATTGAAACTCATAAATGCTATAGAAGTTCGATTCTCGAGAAATGGTATTTTGGGGCACTAGAGCAGTGTTTCCCAATTTATTTTCTCTCAAATATCCCATTTTATAAAACTTTTATTTTCAAAATATTCCCATTTATTATATACAAGCTTCCTTTTCCCCTCTTTTCAACCTGCCATTTTATCCTTCGTAATCACATATTACAAATACTCAATAATTTTAAACAAATTACATTTGCACTTAAGTTAATGTGTATTTGCAAGTTAATATGTCATTTTTAGAAAATTAGCCAAACATTTAAAAAATCAATGTAGACTTAAAAGAAAGTTTAACAATCATACCATGATTATTAATCAATGTTTATTACAAAGGACGTTAAAATCAAAAGATCTGATGGGTATTAGATGATAGTGCAATTACTAATAAACACAGAACAAGAGAAAACGGTTAATTAAAGTTTTGGGAGAACTGGGCGGGGAAAATTAAATATCCATGTAGTGGACGGAGCTACAACCATTGCATTCGGCCTTTTCAGTTATTTTTTTGTGTAACATATTGGATTTGCATCTAAGACTAACGTCGTAATCTAAAACTTTCAATTTTCTACAGGGATTGTTGTTAAATCATTAGTGTGATTTAATGGGATATTAGTGTGACATTATTTCCATGTACTCCTAGTAATCATCTGACGTACCCCAGGTAGTCCGTGTATTCCAGTTTTAGACACGGTGCACTAGAACATAACTACAAAAATAATTGTCCTTTTTTCCGAGTTAATTTATTTTCAGAAATTACCAGTTAATTTATTTTCAGAAAGATAGCGGCCTTCTAGCGGAAGTAAACGTTGGATACTAAGCCACTACTATTGTACAGATATATATTTTTGTGTTTAAAATACCGTGAATGAAGATCAATCAATTTAAATATTTTATAAAACCACTCCACTGTGCTTTAAGATTTCTGCCACAGTTGAAGATCTACTGAAACGTTAAATCAACATATTTAGTATCAGCTTGAAGAATTTTTTCAGCAATTTTTCGTAGTTTTGATAATTTGGGTATTTTTGATTTGTCAAATAACTAATAGATTTCGATTTCAAAAATGAAAGCGAAATCCATTTTCAAGAAAAGTACATATAAAATAGGCATGTTTAAAACATTTGATTCATACTCAGAGAATGTTTTTTGCGTGCTTCAAATCGCAGACTAAAAATCTATCATATATCAATAATTCAAACATTAACTACATTTTATTTCAACTTTATACGAATTACATTTTACAATGTCTTTTTAGAAAAAAGAAAATGAAAATAAAATGCCTTAAACAAATTGAAACATTCTAACAGATTTAAATTCAAGATTTTATTAATTTTCTTTTAGCACAATTATAGTACATACTGCTCTGAAAGTTACTAACACATAACAAATACTTAAATAAAATATTTTGAAAAATTTGCTTTAACTTCTTATTAAATGTTATACTTTTATGAAGTAAACAAGAAGAAGAAGACACAAAACTTACTATACACGTTCAGAAACAAGAACAAAAGAATGATATATTAATCATAAGAATAATACGTTTCTTTCATAATAATAAATATATTAATCTGTACGTGTATTTCTAAGCCCTAAACTAAATTCAAATTTTGAATCGAATAGGTGATTTTAACAATTATTACTGTTACAGAATCTATTTCAAATACCAAATTATCTCACTTAATGAAATAAAATTAGAATTTTGAAAATTCTTCGCTTGAAAGAAAGGTTATTAAAATTAATGAAACACTTAATTAATAGTTTAATGAATGTAAAAGATAAGAATTTGAACAATTTATACATAGAAGTAAAATTCTAATTAACTTTCCAAATTATTTAGTACTTGTTTTATAGATATTAAAAAAGTACGGTTTTTAGTGATGCTGGGTATCCTATTGTATTACAGGGTACCCTATTTTTTTTCTGTTGTTTTTAAATATCAAAATTACACATTTTGGATAATGCAGGGTTACTAAATTCAATTAAAATATAATATGTTAAATTTTGTAAGGCTCTGGATACAAATTAAAGGATTTCAAAGATTAAATTTTTAGTTGTGAAATTATGATTGAAATTATTGAATATTTAATACGTGAATCATCACTTGCTAACTAAGATTAGAGGGAATATGGTGAAAAATGTCCATGTCGGGTTTGAACCCGGAGTACTTCGAATAGCGCTCCAGGTGCTCTACCATTTAAGGGTCCTATCCCTGGCCGCGAAGACACTCAAGTGTTAATGCTATTCCTATGGGGAGGCATTTTCTAATAACTCTTTCAAATTTTGAATTTTTTTTTCACTGGATAGCTGAGGTCCGTCTCAAGATCGCTTCTTGATTACTTTTTCGATTTTGGTCGAAGATATTTTTTATAAAGTTTCTGTGCCGGTTCTGAAAGTGAAAGTAACATTATAAAGACATCTGCGACCAAAATCGAAAAAAGTAATCAAAGAGTGATCTTGAGATGGACCTTAGCTATCCAATGAAAAAATAATTATTTAAAAATGTCAAAACACTAAAGAATTATTAGAAAAATGCCTCCCCATAGATTTTATTATAGAATTAGCTCGCGAGTATCTTCGCGAGCAGGGATAGGACTCTTAAGCTATGAGAACGATGCCCAGCTTGGCATTTTTCATTGTTTCACAGATTATTGAGGCGTAACACAAGACACAAATGGAAACCAGCATCGGTGAACATGTACGCGTCCACTGATGCCGAGTTTTTTTACCATTGGTACTATACCATCTTATAATATAGGGCAGCCATACGAATATATAACAGTGAAAAACGCCAGGTACTATCGTTCTCGTAGCTTAAATGGTTTTAAATGCTCTTCCAAGCGTTGCGGGTTCGATAAAAATATATAACATGCTCTATAGTTAACCCTAAAAAGATGTAGCACAAAATCAATATATATATATATATATATATATATATATATATATATATATATATATATATATATATATATATATATATAATAATGTATGTTGAATATTTTGGGTACCGGTTATAAAAATCTTTATGTTGATTGTGTTGCCTGGTAGTGTGATACAAAAAAAGTATGTATATTTCGAGCTTCAATTCTACATCACTATATCAACTAATAAGTCTCTCTCTAATTTTTTAAAAATCTGAAGAACATTATAGAGTGTAATTTTACATTTTATTTTGGTATACTAATTTTTACTTTACAGATTTTTTCTCTTCAGAAAAAAGGACAAAAGTGCTCTTGAAGGCATAATTTATTAAAAGAAACCGCAATTTATGGTGGATTAATTTATTTAAATCTGGGAGAAAAGTAATTTGACATCTTGAAATTCATTTCCAAGCTAATTTATTACATATTTAATCATGTACTAGTCGTTTAATTAAACTTATAATGTGTTCGCATCTTTTGATAATATATGCAGAAACTTTTACAAATCCAGAATCTGTTAACCCTCAGATTCCAAGTGGGGTCCTTTAATACCCCAGTACAAGATTCTGACACATTTTTTTTTCAAAATTTTTATTGCTAGGTTTTACACTATTTTATGCCGAACTGTGAAGTTTTCGCTTTTTTTCCATAAGTAACATAAGTAACATAAAAAATTAAATTTTGATTTGGGGTTATAGTTAATGGCCCCATCTGCTTGCTAATATTAAAAAAAATACATACATAATGGTCATAAATTTTTTTTTAGAAAATGTAGTGCTTTCATCATTCTTGTAGCTGAGTTTTAAACTATTTTATGTCGAATAATACAGTTATTGCTTTCATAATAATAATAATAATAATAATAATAATAATAATAATAATAAATTATTTTGGGATAATGGTCCGCTCGGACAGTGATACTTTGATATCGTTTATTTAAAGAATATTACATTTGGGATGTGTGTGTGTGTGGTTGAAACTCTTATGCATATAATTCAAGTAATTTTAAAAGTCAAGTGTTGGGGATTATTTGAAATGGTAAGTAAATATGTGCTTTTTAGCAATGGAATCATCGGATGATACCGCATGGCATTTCATGTTTCAAATTTCCTCTCGGTAATCCGAAGTTTAAATTAACTTTAGAGTTCTAACTATTGTCTTCAGCAAACAAAACATTCTAAACAAATATTTATCAGTACAAAAAATTATAACATTACATTACATATAAAACCCTCTCATTAAAAAAAAAAAAAAAAAAAAAAAAAAAAAAAAAAAAAAAAAAAAATTTTTTTTTTTTTTTTTTTTTTTTTTTGTTAATTGAATAGAAATCTTTTTCTTTAAATATATAGTTTTAGATGTTAGTTTGTTACTTAATATATAGCAATCTGAATTAATTTTTCGTTGTTTGCATGTTTGTGTAAAGAAGAATGACGACTTCCTATCAAACTTTTAGTAAATAATAGAATCTTTTGTGCTGGTTTCTTGGCAACACTGCTTGTTTTAATTTCAAAAATATTAGTCTTATTATTTCGATATTTAAAAGACAAGCCTATCTGGCCTGAATATTCCATTGATCCGATTTGAATAATTATTCTGTTAAATGAGAACAGATTATTAGTAGATGCCTCCGCACTCCTATCTTTTAAATATAATATTGCTTCTAAACTTTAATATTAAATGTTCTTTTTGACTGTCTTCACATTTTTGGCAATCGGGATATTTCCATTGTTGAAGAGAAAAATGGAACAAAGAGAATTACCATATCATTGGACTTTATTTGGTTTGAGCTAAAATTTGGATGTATGCCATTGTGTTGAAGTTACAGATATTGAATATTTCTCAGAAGAACTAGGTCAATTTACCTACAGTTTTATGAGTGATTTGTTATAATTAGTACAAATTAAACTATTCTAATATACAATTGGAGCTGTTAAATTTTTATATGGGCATTCTGTATTATAGAAGTTTTGATCAGTTCTGATAAAAGAAATAAGTCTTAACCCAGAAAAATTAAAGTTTTTGTTAGGAAAATACTTTTTTTTAGAAGAATTCTCTGAAACTCGTATTTACTGAAATGTTTTCGTGTTTATATTTTTCCATCACAAAAAAACTTTTGCATCTTTTGTATGAAAAAGGATTTGTAACTTCCATGACAATTTTCTAGAGAAAACGACAAAAAATATTTCTTATGACTTTTCTGAAGTTTATGTTGAATGCGACATCAAGTTTCTATAGAAATGTCTCATATTTTCCCTTTTGTAAATCAGGTCATATCATTTTAACAAATATATCACTCTGAAAATAAAATGTGATTTTGTGTTATCCTTCTACGTCCACATATTTATAGCTATAAAAAGATTTCCTGGAAAATGAAAGTTAGTAGGAGAAATCCAAGCTCTGTATTTCTTTCCTTGAATCAAACTGAAAACATAAAAGTGTAATCTATTTTTATACCACATATCTAAAAAATAGATTATGATATTGATATCATTTCAATATATGACAGTGCCTATAAATTTAATGTGAATATAACCTAAGTAATACATTTATGACATTTATTATATATATATGTATATATATATATATATATATATATATGCATTTAAGAACTGTCATAAATGTCAAAAATATATCACAATTGTGATATAAAAATTTTATTTGAAACCCCGTTGCATTGAGAATTTTTAGGAAGCCTTTGTCCAATTTGTAAATAACAACAGATGTAAAAAAAAAAAAAAAAACAGAATTATTTCTGTAATTACATTTTTCTTTGAATGTAACAATTTAAATATCACTGGTTTAGTGAAATTTGTTAACAATTGGTATAATATTAGTTACTAATGGATCTGCATATGAATAAAATATTTTGCAACATAGTTATTAAAATCGAAGCACACTGACGTTTATTTCTTCAAAAGACTTCAAAGATTTTAGGTTCCTATAAAGTGAATAAAATTATATAACTAAATTAATGAATTTGAAATATATGAAAGAATGAATTATACTTGAATGAAAATATAAGTCATTTTTTTATTGATGTGTTTAATCTCGCCAGTGGCAAAATTGTCAATATTACTTTGAAGTGTATGAGTTTTGATTCTTATCTATATTATTGTACACTGAGAATAAAAATATTATGATCACTCTTTGTTGAAACCCCTTCTCGTCCATTCAAAATGTTTGCTGGTGTAATAAACTGATTTTTTGATAAATTATGTTTTGTTTAGAAGCACTGGAATAGTTGCTTTTTGGCTATTCATGATATAGAGATTTGAGTAATTTTAAATGCACAGTATAAAAATCTGTAAAAAATACCAGAAGTTTTCTAGGAACCTGGGATGCCTAGAATTTTTTTTGTAACGGCTACAGCAAAAATTCATGTAACAGATACAGTTTTGGAATAAAAATAAAAAAATCCGTAAGGTTACTGAGAATTTTTTGGAAACAGGGATTCCTAGAATTTTTTATGTAACTTTAATTGAGTTTAAACATAAAATTTTAGTAAGATAACTATATTTTTTGTAGATTCGTTTGTAAAGATATAGATATCTGTAGCTTTACAGAAATTAGTTTTGTTTATTTACATTTTTCTTGTACAGTGCACAGATAAAATGTTAGTAAGGATACAGATTTAGGCAGCTTTATATCTGCAGTGTAACAGATTTTTTTTTTTTTTTTTTTTTTACAGTGTGGAACATAATTTTCGTTTCTATTGCATCAGATATTGCTAATTTTTATAGGAGTTTTCATCTTTATTTGATATCTTTTAATAAATAACAATAAAGTTACGTATTTGGTTTCTTAAACACATCGATGTACCATGTTCTGACATATTAGCACATATTGATATGTAATAGAATGAATTCGCTCGGCAAAATCAAAGTATACTTGTATGTGTCACAACTTTTTCTATTGTCTTTTATATGATCCACCTTTTGTTTGATCATAATACCAGTCAAACGTCATAAACTTAATTTGAAGGATATTATATAATAGAATGCTGATGTTATTAGAAAAATGAAAATATACTTGTATAATTTCTTTATCAATTTAAAGAAATATTTAGAACATTGAATACTCATTTATTTTCTTAAATAAAGCATCATTGACTCACATTTCGAATGCGTTTAAAATGGATATGGATATTATTGATTTCGTACATTGTATATGCATTGTACGAAAAATATAGATAGTACGAAAAGTTTAGATATAAAATCAATGGCATTTATAGATATATATGTTAAAATAGGAGACTATCGGCTAAATTCGTCTTTCGACTATCTATCTAGATAACATCGGGAGTAATCATCCCTGAAGAACATGACATAAATAAATGTTTCCATCCAGTCACAGACCATATATTTTCTCTACGGTTCTGAAAGATGATATTTTAATAAGATAATATGTCATTCGTGAATTCGATGTTTATCAGATTAATATTTGTGAGATATCATCTCTGAAATTTAAAACTGCGATGTAAATTCTACTACATGCTTTTAATCACAACTAATATTCGCTTTAGTTGAATAATTTATTAAATTTATGTCCATTAAATAAGCAGATCAAACTGTCAGCATAAATTGTGTTTAAAATCATCTGAGTGTAAGACAGAGAATTATTTAAAGACTTCAAAAAATTTTCTATTTTTACTCATGGATGCATAATTAAACGTATTAAACTTATTTTAGTATTCTCTTTTATTTTTACAATAATAAGATTGTAACAGCTACTTACTAAAAGTAGGCTTCGTATTTTAAAATTTTGACACGTGTTTTCAAGTAAATAAGCCCGGTAGAATTTAGTATGTAAAATTTAATAAATGTAAATAAATCTAGTTAGTTTATTCCTGAAACATATCTATCACTGTAAAAAATCTGTAAAATTATTAAACTTTTTCTAGGAAAATGATTGTTTGTCACCAATAAAAAGGCCATAATTTTAATTTAATGAGTTTTATACAAGCGAATGTTTGTGTTATTTGCAAAATGATGATATATATTTCCTTTATCAATTCATAAAAATGTAATCTGAGTGTAAGACAGAGAATTATTTAAAAACTTCAAAAAGTTTTCCATTTTTACTCATGGATGCATAATTAAACGTATTAAACTTATTTTAGTATTCTCTTTTATTTTTATAATAATAAGATTGTAACAGCTACTTACTAAAAGTAGGCTTCGCAATTTAAAATTTTGACACTTGTTTTCAAGTAAATAAGCCCAGTAGAATTTAGTATGTAAAATTTAATAAATGTAAATAAATCTAGTTAGTTTATTCCTCAAACATATCTATCACTGGAAAAAATCTGTAAAATTATTAAACTTTTTTTAGGAAAGTGATTGTTTATCACCAATAAAAAGGCCATAATTTTAATTTAGTGAGTTTTATACAAGGGAATGTTTATGTTATTTGCAAAATGATGATATATATTTCCTTTATCAATTCATATAAATATTTCGAACATTCACTAACATTAATAAATAAAACATTCAAAACCCACATTTTGAATGCATTTAAAATGGATATGGATATTATTGATGTCGTAAATTGTACATACATGTAAATATAAAATCAATGACATTTACAGATGTATATGTGAAAATATGAGAATATCAGATAAATTCGTCTTACGCCTATCCATCTAGATAATCTCGGGAGTAATCATCCCTGAAGAACATGACATAAATAAATGTTTTCATCCAGTCACAGATCACATATTTTACTCTACGGTTCTAAAAGCTGATATTTTAATCAGATAAAATGTCACTCGTGAATTTGAGCGTTATCATATTAATATTTGTGAGATGGCATCTCTGAAATTTAAAACTGCGATGTAAATTCTACTACACGCATTTAATCTCAATATTCACTTTAGTTCAATAATTTATTAAATTTATGTCCATTACATAGGGAGAATCAAACTGGCAACATAAATTGTGTTTAAAATCATATAAGTGAAGGATAAAGAATTAATTAAAAAATTGACGAAATTTTCCATTTTTTCTCATGCACGCATAATTACTTGTTATAGCCTTATTTTACTAATTTAATTACATTCTTAAAATACCATGATTTCGACATCTACTTATTAATAGAACACTGTAAAAAAATATGTAAAGTTACTAACATTTTTCTAATAATCTGGGATTCCTCGAATTTTTTATGTAGCGTCAATAGCAAAATTTAATGTTACATATTCATATTATCCAAAACTACTTGCAGATTATGACACACATAATTAATATTGTCAGGTAAAACATATGTTATAACGAAAACTATATTTTGTATTTTTTCTATTGCTTTTTATATGTTCTGCTTTTTTTTTCAATCATATCAGTCAAAAGCTGTAATCTTAATTCATTAGGTTCTGTTTTATTTTCAAAATGATTATCCATAGTTTCTTAATTAATTCATAGAAACATTTAGAACATTGAATAGTCATATATATTCATAAATAAAACATCCATAACCCATATTTCGAATGCATTTAAAATGGATATGTACATTAATGATATCAAAAATTGTATATATATGAACAGATGTAAAATCAATGGCATTTATAGATGTATATGATAAAATATGGGAATATCTGATAAATTCGTCCTTCGACTATCCATCTAGATAATCTCGGGAATAATCATCCCTAAAGAACATGACATAAATAAATGTTTCCATCCAGTCACAGGCCATATATTTTACTCTACGGTTCTGAAAGGTGATATTTTAATAAGATAATATGTCATTCGTGAATTCGATCTTTATCGAAATAATATTTACGAGATGGCATCTCTGAAATTTAAAACTGCCATGTAAATTGTACTACATGCTTTTAATCTCACATAATACGCGCTTTAGTTGAATAATTTATTAAATTTATGTCCATTACATATGCGGGCAGAGTGACAGTATAAACTGTGTCTAAAATTATCTGAGCGTACGACACAGAATTATTTAAGGACTTTAAGAACCCTAGTAGTAAACCAATATTGGTCCAACTTTGCGCCAATATGTCACTTATTGGAAATATTGCTAATAAAACGCATTGGCATTTTATTAGTAATATTGTATTATTATATATATTATATTTAGCATTATATATATATTTAACATTATTATATATTGGCATTTCATTGGAAACATTTTCAATGAAAGACCAATATTTTACTAATAATAAGGTTTTATTGGTAATATTTCCGACGAAACACCAATATTGGCATAATATTGGCTGCAAATATTGGCTAAATAAGGGTAAAATGTAAATACCCCAATTTTGGAGCAATATTTCATGCCAGTTTAGTGCCAATGTGCCAATATTGCTCCAAAATTTAGACAATATTGGACCTATATTGTTTGGCTACTAGTTTGGCTTAAAATTTCATTCATGTACACTTAATAACTTATTATACACGGGCTTTTTTATTTATGTATATTGTTAGAATAAAAAGATTATGACAGCTACTTACTAAAAGATGGCTTAGGTATTTAAAATATTTACACATGACTTCAAGTAGATACACCCCTATAGAATTTATTTCGATATATTATAAAAAATAAAAATAAAGCTACATTTTTATTCCTTAAACACATCAATGTTAGTACAAATTCATATACGAAGGGTGATCCAAAAAAAAGTTTACAACTCAAAGGAAAAAGTACTTATTAACAATAAAAAAAAAGATACAAACGGCAATCACGAGGCACATCTTTTAGCCTTCTCGCCAGCTATTTTCATTACATCGCCTGAGGTGAACCGTGTTCCGTATAAGTTTCGCTTTAACGCCGGAAAAAGTCACTTGGAGCCAAATCGGGGCTGTATGGGGGTGATTTCAGACCTCCCACTTGAACCTTTGCAGCAATTCCTGAGTCTGGCGAGCTCTATGGGGCCTGGCATTGTCATGTAGAAGAATGACGAATTTTCTACCTGTTGTCTGCTCATTGCTTTGTCCCCGTATACCTCAATGATTTGTCTGTGAATATCGGATACGGCCACATTCTTGGCCCATAAGAATCGAATTACAGCTCGCAACTCTATGCGAGACCACTTTTCTTGACGTCGTGCCATTACTGTTGCTCTTAAGTGTCTGTGTACTGACGCTACTTACTCGTAGAACCACTGTAGGACAATTAGCGCAATCTGGCAGCCACCCTGGGTGGAAATATTCGCTCCACAATTATTACGTTTCAAAGGTTTCTGATTGTAAACTTTTTTTGTATCAACCTATGTATTATGGAAGGTATTCGCCCGTGGAAATTTAAAAATACGCATACATGTCAACTTTTCCTAATGTTTTTTTATATGTTCCAGTATTTATAAACCAGTCAAACGCGGTAATCTAAATTTAATGGGTATTTTACAATCGAATATTAATGTTATTTGCGAAATGATGATACATAATTTTTTATCAATTCATAGAAATATTTACAACATTCAATATTCAGTAATATTTATAAATAATATCCGTAACCCACATTTCGAATGCATTTAAAATGGATATAGATTTTATTGACAACGTTACTTGTACAGACAGTATAGACATAAAACCAACGGCATTCATAGATGTATACGAGAAAATATGGGAATATCTGATAAATTTGTCCTTCGACTATCCATCTAGTTAATCTCGGGAGTAATCATCCCTGAAGAACATGACATAAATAAATGTTTCCATCCAGTCGCAGGCCATAATTTTCACTCTACGGTTCTGAAAGCTGATATTTTAATAAGATAATATCTCACTCCTGAATTCGATCTTTATCAGATTAATATTTGCGAGATGGCATCTCTGAAATTTAAAACTGTGATGTAAATTCTACTACATGCTTTTAATCTCAGCTAATACACGCTTTAGTTGAATGATTTATTAAATTTATGTCCATTACATATAAGAAACAAATTGGCAGCTTAAATTGTGTTTAAAATCGTCCATGATTTTTTTTAAACATGGTTTATTTTAATTCGTGTACACTTAATTATTATATACTTATTTTACTAATTTAATTATGTTCTTACAATAATCGGATTATGACAACTACTTGTAAAAAGAACACTGTAAAAAAATCTGTAAAGTTATTAAAAGTTTTGTAGGAAACTGGGATTTCTAGGACCTTTAATGTAACGACAACGGCAAAAATTCTGTAACAGATACGAATTTGCGCTAAATTTATAAATTCAGTAAGGTTACTAAGATTTTTTTAGGACGCTTATAATGCCTAGTATATATTATGCAATTCCAAACCAGGTTACAGTAAATTTTTAGTAAGATAACGACCATTTTAGTAGATTCGTTTGTAAACTTACAGATTTCTGTAGCTTTAAAAGTAATAGTTTTGTAGTTATAATTCTCCTCTTGCACAGTGCCCCGACAAAATTATACAAAGAATACAGATTTCGGCAGTGTACTATCTGTAAGATTACAGATTATTTTTACAGTGATGATAAAATATGGGAATGTCTGATATATACGTCTTTAGAGTACCCATGTAGTTTATCTCGGGAGTAATCATCCCTGAAGACCATGGCACAAAATAAATGTTTCCATCCAGTCACAGACCGTGTATTTTACTCTATGGTTCTAAAAGCTGATATTTTAAATAGATAATATGTCACTTGTGAATTCGATTTTCATCATATTAATATTTGCACGATGGCATCTCTGAAATTTAAAATTGCAATGTAAATTCTACTATATGCTGTTAATCGCAGCTGTTATACCCTTTAGTTGAATAATTTATTAAATTTATTTCCATTACATATGCGGAGCAAACTGACAGCAGAAATTTTGTTTAAAATCATCTGAGTGTATGACAGAAAATTATTTAAAAACTTCAAGAAATGTTCCATATTTACTCATGCACGCATAATCAATTGTTGTACACTTATTTTAATATTCACTTTATTTTTACAATAAAATAATAACAGCTACTTACAGAAAGTAGGCTTCGCAATTTGAAATATTTACACGTCTTCAAGTACAATAGATACCCCGATAGAATTTAGTACAGAAAATTTAATAAATGACAACAAAACTACATAGTTGATTCTTTAAACATATCTATGTACACTGTATTAATAATTAAAAAAGTCTGTAAAGTTATTAAACTTTTCCTATTAAACTGATATTGTTAGAACTTTTTATGTAAAGACATCAGCAAAAATTCTTGTAACAGAATTGGTTACCTGGTTCCTTGTTAAAAATAACTTAATTAACTACTTTACAAGTGCCTAAGGTACATTCTTCTATAGGCATTTAGAGCACAACTTGATGTGATTTTAAAAGTAAAGTTATCTATAGATTTCATTCATTCAATGCGTTGCAGTACTTCTATATTTTGTGCGATTAGGTCAAATGGATTAAAATCAAGTTTAATTTATATTAAAAACGGTTAAATCAATTATAAAGTTATATATAAAGGTTAAAGTTATGTATAAAGGTTAAAGTTATGTATAAAATCAAAGCAGCAGACAGTAATGTTACATATTTTTAAGGCCACATGTTAGAAAAATTTAGGTTACTGCATCACATTTAAGTCCCATTTTATCTTAAACAAACTCTTATGATTCTGACTAATTTTTGCATTATACAGATTTAGATTACATAAAGCCCATTGCGCTTAGCACATATACTAGATAATTCAACTAGTGGCTATTTTGTCTCACTGCGGGTCCTAATGTTATTTTAAAAAAAGATAGAAACGATTTTGATTAAATATTGTATTTAACTGTCTTCATACATTAGAAAACAGTTCGGTAGGTTGCAAGTTTGAAACAATTCTATTAGTGAGTGATTTTCATTTCTTATGGATTAGGATTAAGTTTATTATATTTAAAAACTATTAAATTGATTCAGACTGAATTTTGTATTAATTCATTTTTAGCCACAATAACACTATAGGTCTGGTAATATATTATAGATATTTTGAGGCGTAAGTCATTTTGGGGCCACTACGGCTCAAGCTAATTTTATCTAAAAAAACTGTTTAACTTATTTCAATTAACATTTATATTCTTCTTTTTAGAAATACGAGAAAACCATTGGCCTAAATAATATGTTCCAGAAAATTAGATTATTCAATCATATAAATTCTTTCTACTTTTAATTAGCTGCGCATATTTATATCCATTTTGGCATAGCGCAATTTCAAGCTTCCGTCTTAAAACACCTTTTCAAAATTCTTCCTTTAGTATTTTCCCTTGGAATATTTTTTTCGATTTCGTTCGTTCTGGAGTCTCTTTCGTACTCATTCCCGAATCTCTTCACTCATTTTCTTCTTCCCAATAAATGAGCTACGCCAATTGTTAAAAATAGTACGTAGTGTATTTTTGTTTACCTTTTGTATACATGTACCTTTTGTATACATATTGTGTTTTATATACCTTGTAACAAATAAATAAATTTGCGTGGTTCAGAATGGAACATTTTCCAGAGATTTTTACTACTGGCATGAAACGGCGGCATTGTATGATGAACCCACATTTGAATTTTTAATATTTTAATTTAATGTCCTTTTCAGAGTGCTCCATCAGTTGAATCATGGTCATGTGATAAAGAAATTGAATTATATCTGTATGATATTAATTTGTCGGGAAAATACACCTAGATATTCACTTTTTGCCGTCGCTTCATTTTCATCACTCAGTACAAGAAATGTAATTGTGATGCCATTTTTGAGTGACAAATTATTGTTTTATTAACGGTATGTGGATATTAAATAATTTATGAGGAAGTGATTTTACAGAACCCACTTTTTAGTCAGTAAGTACACGATGAATAATGTGTATATATTATACCATAATTGAGTAAGGTATCTGCTTCTCATGGAGATGAAGAAATTTTGCACATCGTAACCGCTGCAATACTACATACATATATGCATGTAATTAAATATAATATACCATTTTATTGCGTGGGTGAATGATACATTATTAAAGTTAAATATGTATATATATATATATATATATCAATATAGCAAAAAATAATTTTGAAATACAGAAGTGAATTTTATAAAGTTTTACTCACTGCGTTTTCTATTCCTTTCTTCAACTGATTGTATCTAGTGGTATCCAAATGCGCCAGGTCCACATTTTGATCATATAGTTTAAAACTTACTAAGTACCTGGTTCGACCTGTAAAGTAAGGTACACAATACTCTTTGTAAATTTACATTGTGTCTATTTAAATAAATTCAGGTGCATTAAACATATTTAGTAAATTTCACAAAAACATACAGTTGTTTAAAAACAAAATAAAATAATAATTAAACTTTGGAATAAATGGAAATATTCTAAAATGAATAAGAAGAATGTTGACATGCATGTGATTTAAATTCATCTTTATAATAATGAAATAAGTTTGAAAAAATAAAAGTGTAAAATACGTACTTTTTCAACAAAGACTCAATACAGAAACATTTAATAAATGCTGCTTCATGTCGTAGTTTGTCAATTTAGTGTAACATTTAGCACTTTTTGGGTCGCATAAGCATTTTTTGCAGCAATATTTCTTTTTTGGAGATTCCGCATTTAACTGTTATATATCTATATACACATACAGTGCGTGTAAAAACTTAAAGAACAGCAAAATATGTAAGAAATTTTCATAATTTTCAAATCATTTGAAAAAAAAGTTATAAATTGAATCATTACGTTGAAAAGCTATCGTTTAGAAAAACACTACTTCTACATGCGTAAAAACTTTAAGGACAGCAAAATAAAAACAATACAAAAACGAAGAAACAAACACTTAGTATTTTATACATCCATCACTGTGTTTAATGATTCAAATATTCTATCTTTCAAGGACATTATTAATTTCTGGCACAGTTAAGGACTAGTTTTAAACATTCAAATTCAATCGAAGATCTAACTTACGAAACTGACGGAAAATGCCATCCATTTTTATAAACTTGTCTTATTTTACCCCTCGTGAGTTTTAGACAGGGATTATATTAGGAATTCTGGAATAGAATGTTGATAAATTTCAGTATTTCTTGTCTAGAATTAGAGTTTTGTGTCACGGCTTAAGTGGATAGGCATGTTATATTACTGATAGATTTATTTTCTGCAGTTAGAACTGTTAAAACAAACGAATTATGATAGGAAAGAATTTTCAGCCCTTGAATTATTTTCTCCAAAAAAAAAAAAAAAAAATCAGTAACATAAACCACCGACATTGCCCGAAAAGCAGTTCCACGTTATAATGTATCCGGTACTTTGACGTTTTTAGAAAATATCTTTTTTCTTTCTGAAATCCTGTCAACAATATTTCCAGCAGTCAAGACCATCTAATGAGTGTGAAAAATAACACTAGTAAGTCTTGATTACATCCACTACTAACTATATCGTAATACCAATAATATATATACTACATAAAATATAAGAGTAAATATTATAAAAATATTTTGCTTCTAGCACGTTGTATATTAATAAAAACATTTAAAATATATTAAAAATTTCGTATTTACATGTTTCAACTCACTAATCATAGAGTCATACTCAGAATGTAAATAGAAAAATAAAAATTACAAATACAATGAACGTGAAAATCGGAATAAAGAGTTACTGAAAATAAATAAATCACGCACTTTTTAATTTTGAATTTTGGTGATGACACTTTTTATTTAACTAGTCCAAGGACAATATACAAATTAAAAAGCGCGCGATACATTTAATTTATTTATTTTCAATAATTCTTTATTCCGATTTTCACGTTTATTGTATTTGTAATTTTTATGTTTCTATTTGCATTCTGAGGATGACTCTATTAATAGTGAGTTAAAACATGTAAATATTTTTTTAAATACATTTTAAATGTTTTTATTAATATACAACGTCCTAGAAGCAAAATATTTTTTATTATATAATTTCTTATTTTGGTACTAATAGGTTATCCCGTCGACCAAAAAGAAATAGGCAAACTATATGATTAAATGCCAAAAATGGATGATCGTAAATGTCACATTCAATGAAATTAAATACGATACACCTGTTTAAAACATCATTAAGTGATTTTATTTCAATTTTTTATTTGTATTTTTATTAATATTTCATTAATTATTTGTTTTTTCGTTATTTAAAATAAAAATTATGTCAATATGTATAATTTGGCTATTAGTTTCACGATTTGTATAATTTGGCGAAATTGGTCGACGGGATAACAGAGTAGTACCCTTATTTTTTATGTAGAATATATATTATTAGTATTACGATAAAGACCATCTAAGTATCATTTTTTTATCAGAGAAAATAACCTACAGAGATTTGTCATTACAAATCATCTCTGATCCCACAAACTGTGCGACCGAGAGGCACACTATGCTCTACAGGCAGGGCTTTATTGTTTCAAAGTCCATCTTAGACATTCAAAAATTGGGGAATTTCCCAAATGAATTAACTTTACCGCAGGTTGCTTTTTTACAAAATTGAACCCATCAACCGTTTGTAAAATACAGTCGAGTCTCTCTTTAACAAAACTCCATACATTGTATTTCTCTATATAACGAATTTTTAGTAGGAATGGTCCCATTTTCCTATGTTTATATTAAAAACAATCTCTATATACCGAAATATCTATCTCCATACAACGAATATTTTCATAAAATGCTCTTTATTTATTCAGTTTTAAAAAAGCTTCTAAATTAAATGTAATCAGTTTTCCATCACTTATTTCTGATTTATTGTTCTTTGCTAAGTTTTTTATGTTACTTCTATTTTTGAATCTACTTGTTTAAGTCCGACAAATTAATACCCCCCCCCCCCCACACACACACACCTTTCAACATCCTTCTCAAGCTAAAATTTGAACATTTTTTGTTTCGAGTATAACAATTTTGAAATCAAAGCAACAAAAAATTACAGGTTCTTCGTCTAAAATTAATGCAAGTTTTCCTCATGGATTTATTTGATTTTCATTAATCTTTCAAATCAATGTCTGTTTAGTTTTTGAAATTGTTTAAATACTAAAAAATAGAATGATTAGATAATATTTATAGCTAAACATTTCAAATTGTTAATTTAACACATCAAAAATAAGTTTTGTTCAAAATTTACACAGTAAATATGAATTTTAACTTCATTCTCTATACAACGAATTTCTCTATATAACGAATTTTTTACTGGAACAATGGATTTCGTTATATAGAGACTCGACTGTATATTTATTTGAGTATTTTCCAGTTGTTGATTGATTTAAAACTGTCGTTTCACCTCTTGGGTCTCAAAGCTTTTGGTCTGCGAAAAGCGAGTTTTTTCCCTATACTCGTCTTTTAACCACAACATCCTTTGTTGATGACGGTTTTAGGTAGTACTATATATATATATATACATATTAAATAGATCTACAACCAATTCCTAATAATGCAACAGATCCGATCATCTTTTTCAGATTCAGTCAATTTTCCTGCTCTTGACATTGTTAATACACTAAAAAAAATCTCTTAACAGAAAACGTCCGAAAAATCACTATAGGAAGAGAATTTATTGTGCAAATGACTGACAATTATATGAAAAATATCTATTTAAAAAAATGTTGTTCTTAAAGTTTTTTACGCAGACAAAAATACCGTTTGTTAGCATTATTATTACTTTTTCAGAATAAAAACCTCACACATATATTTTATTGACCTTTTTATTATTTTTTAAACTTTATGATCAATATTAAGTTGCCATTTCAATTATCACATCTTCAATTTATTAAAATTTTTACAATATTTGTTGTCCTTAAAGTTCTTTCTGCTAGTGTACTTTATATATATATATATATATATATATATGCATGTTAAACAAATGCATTGAGTAAATAAACCGTGCAAATTGCTGTAAAGCTACTCCCGTTGCATGGAACAATCCCTGCATGCTTTAATATTTTAATCAATACGTTGAAGTATGTACATTAATAATCAATATACAGTAGCCGACAAAAATTTCCAGCCATTCAGTTTGTTTGATTTGTTTGACAAAACGGTTTAGGAAAGGAGAGGCTTCAAAAATTAGAAATATGCAGACAACCTTTAACCACGTGATTATTGTGATTGGGTACTGAAAACATATGATGCAAATGGAAAGAATTCGAAATTGGTATGTGCAAAAGTTTATACCTATTCGTCTTTCGTTCGTTTTTACCATCGGTAAAGTAATTGTATTTTCGGCTTATTTGTTAATTAATTTACATGAATAATCCAGTTGATATTAAAAATTGCAAAAATCAACATTTACTGTTCATAAAACAGTTATTGGAGTGTCGTTAAAGTGCCAATCCTATAGTGAGATTGAGACGAAGTTTTCGATCAAAGAATATATTTTCACAGATATAATATATATATGTATATATCTATCTAAGGTACCCTGGGGTAATAATGCCAGGCGGGGTAATAACGCCAAGTGCTTATATTTTGCATAATTATGAAATAATCAGGTAAATGACACCCATGTGCTCTGCGCAGAAGGGTTTTGAGTCATATAAATCGCAAAAAACAGCTTCAAGTTAATTTGTTTCATTTTTTGGTCTTATTGTTTTGACAAGCAACTAAAATTAACGCTTGATCTAAAATTTGCAAGATAAGGTTTTTGATGTGAAGACTATATTTTTTATCCGGAAATACTTTGTTTATTACATAAATTTGTAGTGTATTTCATGTACTTTGAAATTGTTGTAGAAGATTTTGGATAACTTCTCGAGATAATTTGTAGTTTAGGATTTACTGCGCAATAAGTATCCCGGGGTAATAACGCCAGGGATTGGCGTTATTACCCCGGTTGATTCCCAACAGGGGCCGAACTATATCCGAGGGGGTTTATATATTAATATGGGACAGCATTATCATCATTGTTGAAATGGTAAGATTAAGGGGGGGGGTGCCCAATATTTAAAAATAATCTCTCAATTTTATTTTTATTATATTATTATTATTATTATTATTATTTTTTACTAATGTAAAAAATAATTTTTAAATCTTGTAAATAAAACTATATCAAAATGTTTTCGAGATTCAAATTCGAACATCTTCAAAATCAGGTTTCTATTAAATTTCCGCTGGATTGTTTAATTGAGTTCCAAATTTTAACTGTCCGCTCTCTCAGCGTTCGGCTTTTCAAAACTTTATAAATTTAATTTTTAACTGATGTGACAGAAATTGTAACGTATTAATGTGATGCGGTTTGTGAGACCGCAAAATTGAAAGATGAATAAAAGGCGAGAATAACTCATGTCATAGGATTGTGTTTTTGTACTAAACTTTTTATACAAGAGTATTATACTTAATATTCACCTATTTAGTTTCTGGTGATAGTACTAAAATTTCCAATGAAACAAAATTTCGGTAGTGTTCGCAGTTAAACTGAAAATTACAAATTAAACTAAAAAATTAAAAGAAAAATAGTGGTCTACGAGACCGGTAACATTAGTTAAAGGTTTAAAGGCGATCCATGATTAAAAATCATAGAATACTGTTCCTGCGCTAAACTTTTTGTAGAGAATTAATTCTAATAAATTTAATCTATTGAAATATTTCTAACAATATTACGAGAGCTCCAAACGAAAGAGAATTTCAGTTGTAACTATAGTTAAACTGAAAAATACAAATTAAACGCTATTTTTTGGGGGGGGTGGAGGGGATACAGTGTTCAGTCAGATTGCTAACAGCAGTTAAAGGTTAATTTTGTTGCTAATATAGAGATAATAATATATAACCATATGAATTATGTATAAAATTGAAAAAGAGATCTCTTTGGGATAATATTTTGTTAATCAAAAATTTTATTTATTTTAATAAAAATTTATTAAAGCATGTTCTTTAAAACGTCGACAATTTAACTGTAGGTTTGGAGAATCCGCATTAGTGTGGAGTTATGGGTTAAAAACTATTTACTAGATTACTATAATAGTATTAACCCTTAACTGCTGTGACAAAAATTGTCGCATAACTTACTGTGAGCGGCCTGTCAGACCGCTTAATCTAACTATGAATAAAATGTTAAATTAACTTTTAGAATATTGTTTTTGTATTGAACCTTATATATAGGACTATTATAAATAAAATTCAGATATTCAAAAGTCTCTAGAGGTAGTAATAGGACTCCAAATGAAACAAAATTTTCCCGGTATCTATAGTTAAACTAAAAATTGCAAGTTAAACTCTGAAACTTGAAAAATTCAGCGGAATGTGAGACGCTAACAGCTGTTAAGGTTTAACAAAAATATTTATTACATATAACTCTAGTTATTATAAAACTTCACATGATTAAAATATTACATTATGAATGGTTAAAACCATGTAATGTTTCCTATAATCATATTTAAGTGGGACTTTTTAAGCAAAGAGAGACACACGGTGTTATATTCTGTTGAAGCTTCCCCTCACTCCTTTTTCTTTCACTTTCACAAAAAAATCAATATTTTCTATCGCATAGAATGCATACATGGGAATATAAATACTGATTCAAATAATCCGTGCAATGTTTCTAATAATTCTATTTAAATGGTCATTTTTAAGCAGAACGTAGCTTAGAATCTGATATTCTTTTGCCTCCTCCCCCCGCCGCCACCACACCTTTCATTTTCTTTCAGAGTCACAAAAAAATTGTACATTTTCAATAGCTTAGATTGCAATTTGTCAATTTCTAGAGCTGTTGAGTTTTTATTTTTAGAATTGGGCAATCTACATGCCATTATTCCATCTTATTTTATAGTTTTGTTTGCATGGCGTTATTACCCATATAGGTGGGTATTAACGCCAAATAGCATTGGTCAAGAAAAAACGCTATTACATTTTATGAATACATATCTGTTAAATTATTTTATTTTATATAGATAGTCAATGAGTTGATGTATCAGATCCTATATTTGTTTGAAAAATACAATCTAAAACTAAGTCGTGAAAATTGGTCGAACCTTGACGTGGCGTTATTACTCCTGGGTACCTTATATATATAAGGATGACCATGACCTTCAGGACTTATTACAGTCTCGACCCCGGATGACAACCATTTGTGTGAACAGAATTATCATGTGAAAAGCTGTTGATAATCCGCAAAAATATTCCACTGCAATATTCCGCAAATTACGATGTGAAAAAATTACTGAAATAAATCGGTCTACCGTGTCAAGTCGATTGACTGATGATTTAAGACTTTATAGAAGGATCGGCGTTAAAAGAAAAAAGAAGACTTTCATCAGTAAAATAATTTAGACGTCCGGACTGGTGTTTTCCAAGGAACAGAAATACACATCAAGTGATAACTGGAAAAAAAACTATTTATCCTATTAATCGAAGATCAACTTTTTTGGGAGTGATGTAAGACACTACGTCCGATAACCTAAAAACAAACCACATAATTCGAGATAAGTTATTCTTATAATTAAGCATGTTGGTTTACACGTAACGCTGTGGGGAGCATTTTCTGAAAAATATGTCAGTCTGTTAGTTGAAATCTTCCGCAAGAAGAATGATACAACATATAATTTTTACGATCATTAGCTGCTTATTGGTGTAAAATGCAGGGTGTTTTATTAAAATGAAGGTATTTAGAGCTCTTTGTGGATAATTTTAGTTACAGAAACTCCTTTAAATTTTATAACAGGATTAATGAAACCAACGGAAAAAAAGATTGCAAGAAAAAACATACTTCAAATCCTATGTATTCCATGTGATATGTTATGATCGGCGGTTGAAAATGTTATACAACAAATGCAAGATACAGTGCAAGAGAACGGTGGTCTCGATGAATGTGGTTGAATTCATAGCCGGGAAAGTAAATATGATGAATAAAATATGGCATTTTATCCAAATTGTTAATTTTGTCTGTTTTTGATTTTCTTTTCTTTATGTACAGTGTAGATTTTCCCGCTATTTATGGTGATTAGAACTATTTTTTAATGATTTATTTATTTATTTATTTAGAATCTTTTTTCCCATGCTTTTATTAGTCTCTATATAATTTTGTGTCATTCCAGTTATTAGAACGAGCTACCGGTGGATCTGGATAGCTTGAGTTAAAAAAAAATCACACTATATACTGTCGCAACTGTTTGTTTTAACACGATAAAGACTCAAAGCTTACATAGGAACTCTTCATGCAGTGACTTTGGAATAAATTAGTAAAATGGTCCTTTTGAAATGACCAGCTGAATCTCCCGATCTGAATCCAATAGAATATCTTAGAAACAAACTATACAAACATATCCGGAATTATAAATATTGTAATTCAACAGGATTTCGTCTAAAATTTCAAGAAGAAATTAAAAACCTTACTGTAGTTTAGCTTCAATAATTTTCTGAATCGATAGAATGCGCTGAGCCTCATTAGTTATTGCTACATGTATGACTATGAAGTACTATATGTAAACATTATTGATCACTGTTATTTTCTACTATAACATTATTTTTTTCAAACTTGTGAAAATGACAGGAAACTTTTGAGAACATGTGTTTTCTCTTTCAGTTATTTTTTTAATTAAATTTATTGATATTTATTTGTTATTCCATAAATAAATTCCTAACTATTAAATCAATACAATGTTCAAGTATCACTTTGATACTTCTATTTATATGGGTATACTTACTAAATAAACATATATTTTATACTGGCTTGAAATTTTTAACCGCCAGTGTATGTAATACATACAATAATAAAAAAGAATATTGCCTAGTTAAACTGATGTCATTGAGCCCACAAGCTATATTGCTAATACTAATACTAATTGTACTAATAATACTAATTGTACATTACAGCCTTATATTTTCAAATGTTAATTCCGTTCGAAAAAATAATTTAAGGAGGGGAAGCATCTCCCCCCATTTCCCCTTTTATAGTTAATCACTGAACCCCCTAAATTAATCAAAGACATGGTTTATCATATAAAGAAATTTATATCCAAAATTCAGAGCAAATCGGAAACTTCTTAAAAACCCATTTATATAATTTAAAAGGAGTTATCCCCCTCTTTTATACTTAACCATTAAACTTCCAAAACTATTCAGAGATTTGAACGAAATCTGATAATTCTGAATGAAAACCCTTTTATATGAATTAAGGTGAGAAGCATTAAAAACCCCGTTCCCCCTGTTTATACTTATCCAATGAACACCTAATACCAATCACGGACACACCTCATCAGAATGATCCTATATCTAAATTTTGAACGAAAACCGATAATTCTGCATGAAATCCCATTTATATCAATTAGAATGAGGGGCATGAGCCCCCCCCCCGGTTCTCCATCCTCCATCCCATATCAAATAAATTCCAAAAACTAATCAGAGAAACGCCTTATCAGAACATACCTACATACAAAATTTCATGTTGATCGGATATTTTTATCATGACTTATCCCGTTACGCACGAACGACCGTAAGTACATACATACAGAACGGGCATGCACATAAGCTCTCAGGATATGGTAGCTTGTGAGCTAAAAACCAATAAAAATCGATAGAATGAAAAATTGCGAAAGAGAATGCTATTAAAAGGACAAGGCGGTTAATGACTGATAAAAACTAAACAATTTCACATTTCAATATACTATCAAATGAAATAAGTTGATAAACCTAACTTGGATTGTACTAAAACAATTTTATGCTGCGAATCGAAGTGTTACGAAGCAGATGATGCTTATTCTAAAACAGCATTTAATGCAGCATATTATGATGAAACTAAGATATCAGAATTGCTATCAACAGAATTATGCCATTGATTAATCAGAACGAGCAACTGATGAAGGCGAATAGGTTGATATTGCAGATTGTGTGTATTATAAATGACATGATATATTCCGTACAGTCATACGATTGTTTTGGAAACCTATAATTTAATAATGTGTTATGAAAACTAAAAGGAGAAAAATATGTTGTATCTATATTATAAAGACCAAAGGTATTTGTGCGTAACGCAAACGCCATTTTGTGAATGGCAACACTATGAAATTTGAAATACAATTTCGGTTTTGCAATTTTCGATACTGCAAAATTTTCAACTTCTAAACCTTGCACATTTTCAATTTTCACACCGTCGTATAGAAAAAAAATGTTCTTTTAAGTACTTTTTTTTAAATGTATCTTCATTTTTTTTTCAGCCCTTAGTACCTTTTTTCTAATCGTGGCAATAGAAATATTCATTTTCTATTAAAAATAAAGGGGGAAAAAGCTGCAGATTGCGGTACCTTTTGATTGCCATTTTTTATATATATTTTTTTAATTTTACAAATTAAAATGAGTGCTAGGTCAAAAAATCTTCTGTTACGTATCAGGTGAATTTTGGTTTTACTTCCTGTTTATCTATCAATTAAATGATTTTCAGTTTATTACAAACTTACTTTACATACGATACAACACTTTATTTTTACAAACATGCATTTTAATTACTAGTCGAGTGACTTATTTCGTGACAAATACATGAAAGAGTGCAAATTTATTAATCTGTGTATGAAATCTTTTTCCGAATTTTGAAGAAATTTAAATGAATGATTTCCGATAAAACATGTAGCTATTGCAAATAAACAAATGAAGACATGTGAATCATTAGATACTCAATTTACTTCAGGAATGACGACATATCATTTTTTCTGGGTTTCCGCGAGAATGACGTCATACGTATACTTTTCTAAAGCTGTTGTTTTAGAATAAATCGTAATACAGGAATACTTTAGCGGACGACAGAAAGGACGTCAGCAGAAATGTGCTACTATTGTTTTGTGAGCTTCCTTAATGATTAAATGCACTTATAGTTAATAAACAAATGTTTTTTTTCTTATTCATAATAAAGTTTTTAAAAACTAATTGGATTGACCCATTTTCCCAGTGCGGTCTAAGGGGTCACTATTGGGAGTACTCGTTCAAACATTAAAAAAGATTTCTCAACTGAAGAAGTATATTTTTATAAATACTTTCTTAATGAATTGTTGCGTTTATTGTTTATAGTCAAATAAGTTTTTTTTTAATGTATCGTAATTTTTGTGTATAAAACTGTTTATAGTGACCCAATCATGGCCCGTTGTAGACTTAGAAGTTAAGGAAACCCAATATTACACAGGGAGCCAATATTACTCCTCCATAATTTACTTATTTATTTATTTATTTATTAAATCTAGTTTAGTACGTATTAACAATAATTTAAAATTTTACCATCAAAATTTCGCATACATAACATTTTTAGTGTTAAACTAAATCTAACTGTGTATATTATACACATTAAAACATATTTTATTAAATGCATAATTATGTATAACTAATTAACTTTTTAAAATACAAATATGGAACTACGATTGAGAATAGTCGAAATTTAAATTATATATTATGATTTGCAAATTGCGGTATGGTAAGGATAAAAAAACTGTTTCGTAAGGGAAAAAAAATACATGTCTTTAACTTGATTGGATTTTTTTTTCATTAAAACATTAAGAATTAAAATTAGTTTTGGGGGCCCTTTTTTTCAGTGATTAAGCGCGGGCTTTAAGGGCCTACTCCGTAAAAAAGACACTGGAGCACAAACAACCACAAACTTCATAGTTGTGCGCGCGTCTTCTATTGGGTGAATAAAAATACGTAAAATGTGAAAAATTGTAATTTATTTATATAAAGCTAATAATATTTCAGTCATTTTAATCCATTTAGTTTTCGGAATTTAAAATATTTATACTAATTTCATAGCTAATTTATCACATTTCTCCCTTATAAATGAATTTCTTTTACATTTAATGTAAAATGACGATTTAAATTTTTCTAAAATAAATTTATTTTTTAATTATTTGCGATCTTTAAAAGGAAATTCTAAATGAGTTTTATTTTAAAAAAATATAAATATATGAGATAGAAAGAAAGAGTGTGATTTTTATTTCATTTAACATTCTGATTTAATTTTGAGAGAAAATGAAAATAATGAATGTTTCAACTGTATGATAAAAAACTCTTTTGAAGCCAGATTTTTTTTATATATGTTTACGCTTCTAACATTTATGAATAATTTAAATATATTTCTGTTGACATTTTTTTTTCACAATTTTAAGCAATTTAGAGAAAATTTTCATCATTGTCATGCTTTCTTTACTTAAATATAAATAATGTTATTTCAATAAACATTTTCAGTAATCAAATGCAGTTATTGTGTTTTAATATTAAATTATATTTATGTTAGAATTTATCTTCAGGTTTTCTTTCTTTTGCTGTCTAATATTATTTATTATTCCATCATGTTTAAAGAAAAATAACGTTTTATCTTGTAAATTATGTTTATTGAGCAATCTTGTTTCTTACAAATTGATATTTTCTGTTAGATAAAATATAATATAGTTTAATTATTTAGCAAAACTAAAATTTTGCTAACTAATTTAGTAATTTGTGACATTTTATTACTTTATTTACGAATTAGTTTAAGTATTCAAGCAAATTTGCATTACTGTCATGGAAATTTCATTATAAAATTTTACAGTTTACGTATATTATTAATACAATTAAAACCATACAATTAAAAAAGTTGCAAGATTTTCTGGCATATTTGTCCTTTTAAAACTTATACTTAGTAGAAGAAATTATAGTTAACACTTAACTCGCCTTAACTCATAACTAAACTCTACAATGTTTGTAGACAGTGTTAACTTTTTTTATAAATTTCACCAGTATATATTATAAGCGTCTGCATATCTATATAAATGGTATTAAAACAAATTGAAAGTTAATGAACTATTGTTACATACTTGTAGTTAAAGGTTCTATAGTCAAATTAACAAACGAATGTTGAAACAAAATTATTGATTTTTTTTTCAGTTATTATCAAAGTACAATATGCAGTTTAACTTCTTTCTCAAGAAAGAAATAAGAAAATAAGAAAATAAGAAAATAAAAGAATAAGAAAAAAAATAATTTTCTTTTTTAAACTTATCTTTTGGTTTGTTTTTAAAGAGAATATATTTATAGCAAATGTGTTAAATGTTATAATAAGACACATATATTATAAACATCTTAATCTCAAAGTGTAAGCGATTCCATTTTTTTTTTTTTTACAAAAATGAAAGCACCGTTTGTGCTCTTATTTTATAACGGAACTAAACATCTAAGTTGATTTATTCTGAAATTATTACGTTCTCCTAAGTTGAAAAGATTTGGTTAAGTATATTTTTGGTTATTTTAGACATGCAAACGCGATTTTCACAATACCCACGTTGTATTTTGTTCCCTTTAAAAAAAATTGGATATTAAATTCATTTTTAATATTTAGATAAAATTATTAATTCTTACGTACGATTAAAATCTAAAGTATATCAGAAACGCCTCGTTTAGCCCCAGCATAAGATATTTTCTTTTTTATATGATATATGTTTTACTGCACACGATTGATTTTGTGAAATAATAATAAAAAAAACTCCTTGTTAATAAAAAAAATAATTTAAATTAGGTAATATAATTTTAATAAAAATTTTATAAGACTGTTAACGTGTAATTAAACTGACGTTTTTCAAAATATGATGCGTCATACATATTTTTGTGATTTTTTTTAAATTTAACGTATAAAGTACCATGTTTCTTGTTTGTTTGTTTCTGAAAGTATAATAATTGTGAATACTTCAATAAGGAATTATTTTCTTTGATTCATACGTTTCTTTTTTCCTTTCGAAAACTTTATTATTTTAATGCAAAATTAAAATTTTTAGGTAATCAGAAAGCAAAACATTAGAATTATGGATGATTTTTTATGAAGTACCTTTTTCCACACAGGTCTTTTTGTCCTCCAACAAGTGATATCCCGAATGGCACGTGCACTTGTACTCGCCTTGACTTGTCTGTACACAGGTTTGCGTACAGCCCATAGCAACGCATTGTGCTGAAAAAAGTAAAAAAAAAATAAATAAACTTTTAAATTCAGTAACTAATCACCACTCATTAATCATATTAATTATGCATTAAAAATGATAATTTTTATTTTGGGACTGCTTCGAGAAATTCATTTTTGAAAAAAAAAATTACGCGATTTATAAGCAAATGTGGGCTGAAATTTTATGTATTTTTTTTAATTTTCTGTATTGAAAATTTTTGGAATAAATAAGTAAAAGTTTGTTAAAAAAAATATTTCAGAAAAGTAAAAAGTAATATTTCAAGAAGATAAAATTTAGATAAAATGTGATTGACGAAATGAAGAACTAGGCTGTTATAATATGGAAACCTGACAAATAATTTTAAAGTTCAATAAAATACATGAGCAAGAAGCATCCCCTATGACAGGTATTTGCTTTAATTTTATAACAATTTTCACTAACATAACATCTTTTACATGGATTAATAAAGGGAATGTGCAATAAATATGTATCATTATTTCCGGGTCTCATTATTATAACTGTTAACATTTAAAGAATTCTGTTTAATTATAGTTAATTATAATAGAAAGATAGAGGAAATGTAATCGCAATATATCCAATCATAAAAAAGAAGGACACCTAAAAGTAATGACTAATAGTTCTGTGTCTTTGATTTCATTTTGTCTATAATCGTTTTTACCATGCATAATTGTTTAGTAAGTTTTTAGAAATGCATTGCTTTTTTATACTTGCATTATATAAGTTAGGTTCTGCACAAATTTTGAGATGATGAGCAAAGGAAACCGAATTTGCTCTTTAGATTATGACATGAATGAAGTTCTAGAAGCTCTTAGAAATTACTGTGAAATAACATAGTTGTAATGTTTCTTAAATTAGAATGCCGTGCACCGTCTTGCAATCGTTCTGTAAGACATCGGTTCATTGTTGAATATTAAAATACAACTTTTGAAGTTTTTCTCTGTTGCCCTTATATATTTTAAACTTTTGTGTTTTACGTTTTCCAATAATAATTTTTATTTAACTTGTGTTTTCTTTCGACATTCTTCTTCGAAATTTCATATGCTGCCCATGCGGAATTTGAACTTTTCTGTTTTATACCTTAAATCTACAAATAGATCTATTATGTTTCACTTCCAAGCCCCAAAATGCTGTTCAGAACTTAGTATAGAAAACTCCTGTGTTAAACCATCTATGCTCTATCTCCCAGCCAAATTTAGACATACACTGCAAAACTTGAAAAGATTCAATTAGTCTTAACCAATCATCCTAGTTGATACTAAATTGAAGACTTTTACAAAGAGGCGTGAGACAAACTCTCTGTTTCAGCCTACCGAATGCCAAACCCTGACCACCCTCATATCATTGGATTTCAAATAATACCCATTATGAGCTCAGAAGTCCATCTATCATCCTGTAAGATCGAACACTTTTAGTGGCATCATGCACAAGTGCCTTGAATGGCTAAAAGAATTTGACCTTTTTCTCCGCGGAAATGCCAAGAAAATATAAAAAGATACAGGATCTTATTTTAAACAGAAAGTTTTACAGATTCGAGTTGAGTTTTAATTTTCGAAAAGAAATTAGTTTGCTATTCGGTACTAATATCTGTAGATCATTTTATCTCTTGCCCAACCAAAGGTGGACTAATGTCAGCGGGCCTTGCTATTTTCTACACCCGGTAGCAAAAGGAATGCTATAAAATTTTTGACTACTAATAGATGAGAGTAGTACGACATCATATCGTATACGTAATTAATCCACAGAGCTAAAATCATTAAAGCGGAAAAAGAAAGAAAATATATTCTCATTTAATGAACAAGTGTATATAAATGGCTTTTGTGAACTCTATTAAAAATATTTTAAATACCAATTTAACCCGAAAACGTTGTTTTAAGTAACAACGTTCATTTGAAATAATTCACGCTACTATTTCGTATCACAAAACCGGTTACAATAGATATAAAACTTTTACAAAATTGCACATTAATTATAATAAATCGTCTGCATTATTCTAAATAAAGAATCTATGAAAAATAAAATAATAATAATAATAAATCTCAAATGCATATACCTAAAAGTTTTCTGTCATCTTTCCGCTTTTCACACTTCATGCCTTCATATTCAGGTGGACACTCGCAACTCTTTACTGTGGATCCGATGTAATATCTGAAAAAGAATACAAACATATTGAAATAATTTGTAAATAACAATTCGCATTCAAAAAATTATTTAAAAAATAATTTCCGAAGACAACCCGAAAATAATCGTGTCTTTCTTAAAAACGTTATTAGTCGGTCTTTTTGCTGCAGGTTCCGCTTATATGGAAAATGCAAAGTAAAAAACATTTTTCACCTAATGTTTGAATGTTACATTTCGATGAATTTATAAATTTGCTGCTTATATAAATTATTTATTTTATTAATGAGATTTTTAATAGTGGTAAAAAGTAAAAATGAATTGATATTAGGAACCGTTCCACGGACTTTTTCATGAATTTCAACTTTACATGTAAAAATAAACCTGGCGAAAAAACAGAGGTGTCTTGTTCCTCAACTATTGGGGTGAAGTAACATTTAAACTCAGGTACATGGTAATTATCTGTTGCAGCGGTTCCAAAACATTATTGGTAAGGAACCCACCTCTAGGTAAAAAAAATGTTTTGCGACCCACCTTCAGGTAAAAACATGTTTCGTGACCCACTTAATTAAAAGGTGTATATCAGAATGGAAGTTGCTACCAAAAAAACTGCCAAATTTTCTTACGAGGGCTACACTATCAACGTAAGCAACAATTCGTAATTCCATGTGTGTAAGTGGAATAATAATTAACTGAACACACAAACTAGAAAGATAATTAAAAATACATTTAATTACTATCAAAACATAAATCTGTAATCAGTGCGTTTCCTGGAATTGGGTTTTATGGATGACAGTATCTATATCAGGATTAAAACTTGTTAATTTCAAAATTAATTCTTTTTCAGCACACAGTTTTAACCTTACTTGTTTTTACAAATCAGCAAAGTACAAAAAGCATGTTCACATGAGGATATTATGTTGAACTTCGTCAAGGAATTCAAAGCTCATTTAGATATTTCTGGACATTCTTCTCGTATATTTCTCCAAATGGAAATTAAAGAATTTCCCTTGAAATATTATTAGCTATTGAAATTGTTAAATTTTTAAAACTGATGAAATACAAAATATATTTTTGTGACACACCTTGACTGTTTCCGCGAACCACTAGTAGGTCGCGACCCACAATATGGGAATCGCTGATCTATAGATTTTCTAAGTAGTTATGAGGTAGGATAAGGAAATTAATATGGGCGAAAAAAAGACCGAGACGCTGACGGAACCGCGTACGGAACGCTGAAAAGCGTGAGTAAAATTATTGACTGGTTAATAAAGTGCTTTATTAATTTAATATGAAATATAAGAGATGGTACAAGAATTATTTGACAAAATTTTATAGATGTGCGGGAAAACTATATAAAATAATTTTTGTTAAAGCAAACAGGTAGGAACTCATTTATTTAGTCTAATTTACAAGGCGTTTTCTTTCTGCAAACCATTATTGTAAAAATAAGAACTATAATCAACTTATTCCGATCATTTTTACCCCATACAAGTTTTATTAATAAACTCTTAGGATATTGTGAAAAATATTAGAAATGCAATGCATTTCCATCAGCAACAATGCATTTAATTCAAAGAAATCTCATGGTCCCCCCACCAATCTAAAGTAATCAATGTAAAGTTTTCTCGAAGTTTTCATTTGTGAACTGGGGGTAATAAATAATGTTTATTTCTTTTTTTTATTTTAAATAAAAAAGAGGTTTTCTATGTGTGAGAAAACACACGCGTTTAAGGGTGTATTTCGATTCAAACTGCTTATTTTCCGATTTATTTTTGAATTCATTATTGCTCACAAATACACCAAACTTTCAAAATCTCTTATTTGGAAAGTACACAAGGTGCCGTGATTGTCGATTCTTTGATAAATGCAGAAAATATTGCAAAAAAGCAATCAAAAACGGCATTTCGAACCGATTTTTCCCAAGCGGGAGATATGGGAACGAAAAAAGGGTCATACTAACAAGGTAAATGTTTATAACTCAAATTATAAGGAATTGAGCGTGAAAAACATCACACGGCACCTCATACGTCCTTTCAAGAATCCCCTCAGCAAGTTTCATGTTTCTACTTTTAAAAATGTGCCTGAAATTGTATCGGAAAATTTCTAGCTGTTGAAGGTCGAAAAGCGTTTTTTCGAATGCACCCTTAATCCAATATGTGAACTGCGATATTGGTTCCAGACAGAAATATAATTTTGTGTTCAGACCCTTCATGAACTTTTTAATCGTCTTGAATATGAAAAGTCAATTTTTTGTTATTTACGGTGATAATACAAGTTAAAAAAAGTTAAGCGGTCAGCCTGGAAGTGTTGATGACAGTCACATGTTTTTGGCTTTTATTATGCAGATATTAATAATAATAATAATAATAATTAAAAAAATTTTAATTTAACAAATTACATCGACTATTTTGAAAATGATCTTTTCGAAGACTAAAATTTTAGACTTACAAATAAATTATATAAGTAAATCTTTAAAATAAATAATAATAAAAATAAACATCATTTTTATGATGATCAAAACATGGTTTACGTAACAACAGAGTCCTATACTACACACGCCATGCATTAAGAAATAATATTCCTTTACCAATCTTATACAAATATTAGATGAAATTTTAGTTTTACAATTTTCGGAGCTGCAAATTTTTAAACTTCTAAACATCACACATTTAAAATTTTTATACCGTCTTATACAGAAAGAAATGTACTTTTAAATGCAATTAATCTGAAAGCTGTATCTCAATCTGTTTTTAAGTTATTAATTTTCTGTAGTTTTTTAATACATTTTTTGCCATTGTAGCAACAGAAGTATTTCATTTCTGGACAATAAACATGAACTCATATGAAAATGAAAAAGTTGCGGAATTTAATCAATAATAAGATTCAGCTGTACTTCAGATTTCCCAGTTTACTACCAAGGTCAACAACTATATACCAAATAGTTAATAAAAATATATAAGAACATTTATTTTTTTCTGATTTAAATAACTGATTACTTGTTTCATAAAAAAAGAAAGGAAAAGACCTGCGAAACTTAAAAATTAATAGTTCCAAAAATTAAAAATTCAAAAACAATAATATTTCAAACTCAAATAATTCTGTAATGTTCTTTGAATAAAAACAACTTAAGTTGCCAGGATTTTAAGAAATAATGAATTCCATAAGAAAGCCATGAAAAAAATGTGTCTTTTGCTTTTAGGTAAGACGCTGGATATTGACTACAATTACACAGAGAAATAAACGGAAATTATCTGGTAAAAGCTTTTATTAAATATTCTTTATAATTGTCTCTTTTGTGATTAAAGAATTTGAATATGCAATTTAGTAAATAATTAAATAATGACAAAAGATACAGTTTTGTACCAGAAGTTAGAAAACAGATTGAACTTGAAGAAGAAACTTAAAATCAACTAACAATATACAAATATCTGCATAAATAAATAATAACGATGAAAAAGAAAAGTCTTCATATCTTGAAACATGAAAATCGCAGAATTAAGTAAGGACGTAAACAGAGGGATGCATGATTACATTTTCTCGAAGATATAGTTCGGAAATAGATTATTCTAGTACTTGTCCTAAAATGTGCTAAAAAAATTGTATCCCATAAGTGTAAAAAAATGCTTAAGGGCAAATATTGGCAACAGTGACATATGCAAGTGCTTCACAAGCTAAGACGTTTTCTCATTTGAATCTTTATAGTTTGTTCACAATGGAACTACCAGTCGCTACGAACGCTGTTTATTATTATGCATCGTCCTACATTTTTTTGGCGATATTTACACCATTGAGACACTATAGCATGATATATTCTAAAATAAAAATGAAATAAATGAAAATGAAATAAAAATCGATAATTACCATAATAAGTAAATAATACAATTAAAAATAGCAGCCACAGAAAATAAAGTAATTAAATAAATATTTAAAAAACATATTTACTATTATTCAAATATAAATTTAAATGGATTGCCTATTGCACAAATAAATTAGCTTAACATAATTTAGAAAGAAGTATTTTTTTAAATAATGGAAATCTTCTATATAGCTAAAATACTAAGTCTTGTTAAAAAATACATTTTTCTGCACTTAAAAATTGATTTCAATAAGTTGTTTTGAACACTTCTCTAAAATTCTTGTATTACTGCGTTCTTTAGCAATTTTAGTCATGCCTTTATTTTGCTGGATGTGCTTTTCGAGAAAATTTGGATCAACAGAAAATGCAAAGTCTGCGAAATACAATCTTAATGAAATGTTTCACCTTATCATTAGTTTGGGTTTAAAACCAACTGAGACAGTCATGAATTCCTACAGAGCATTTGAACACGAAACAGGCTTTTCCACCCAAGAAAATTTCTTTTGCATGTTGTTTTTGCAAGTAAAGAAGTTTTCTTAGTGTGCGATATGTATTGGGTGTCCCAAAAATGACTGATGGATTTTAAAATACAATAACTTGCAAACGAAGACATCTACTTAAAATTTTTTATCACGAGTATTATGTATAATGTCAGGAGTTTTTTTTAACCGTAAATTTTTATTTTAGTTCGAATTTTATAAAATAGGTGGCGCTGACGGCAGTTAAACAGGTCAACGTCGAAACTGACGTCACTCAGCACTGATCACCTGGCCTTCAATCGCCATTAGCGCCATCTATTGTTTGAAATCCGAACTGAGAAAAACAAATACGGTAAAAGAAACTACTGACATTATAGATAATCCTCCTGAATTTTTTTTTAAATAGCTGCCACCGTTTGCAAGCAATTGAATATTAAAATCCATCAGTCATTTTTGGGACACCCTTTATGATGATCCAATTATGTAAGAAGCGATTGGACAGTTCATGCAATATGTATGATCACCACAAACGTTTTAAAATTGATCTTTAAATCAGGAGTATTTGCATGAAGATTACTAAAACACATTTGGTTCAGATAAAGATTTTTTAACGTGCTGCAGATATACTCGTTTTGCCTGACGAGGCTATTCTCTCGAAATTTCCAGCTTTAAGCTTCAATCTGTTCCTCTCTAGCAAATGCCGACTTATGAATTAGTTAATTTGGTGATCACACTTTTCAAAAACCCTTCTTTATTTAAAGCAACTGTCTTACTTTTTATCTATGATGTCAATTGAAAATATGGAGCCATTCTTTCATAAAACAAAAAAATATGAAAAAATTATGATCTGTCATTTAGGCACTCTATTTATGAAAACTAGTTGATGAATTGCTACGAAGTATTAGTATTTTGCAATAATCGCATACAAAAAATGCTGTACAATGCTTTGAAAGGACGGGGTTAATTGTAGGTGAATAAAAAAGTGTGTTAAAACTACCAAAATTAAAATTTTCTAGATTATGCAATTTTTTATTTTGTTACCCACTGTATATGTCACTTTTCTATGGACACAACAACTTACATAATTCTGCACAAATCCTTTTCAAACTGATGTATGAAATAAAGATTGAGAGAATTTCGGTAGAGTCTTTTAATGAGCAAAATCGGAACAAAGGGCTACTAACCAAAAAGCTTCGTAATTATGATACATGTGTAATCAGTTAACAGTAATTATTTGTTCTAGGAAACGGGAAAAAATTATGTATGAAAAATTAAAAGTGTGCTCAAGGGGCGCAAAATAGGATTTTAAGAAGAAAATAAATCGCAACTTCGTCAACTCACAAGATATCAAATCCAATTAAATTTATTACAAATATCTTTTGTGCTAACAAGTTTTTATATGGCCACTTTTTACATCAATAATAATGAAATTATTATAAATAATAAAAAGATGAGTGGTTGTAGAAGTAAAAAAAAAAAATAATAATTCCATATCTGTTAATCCGCAGCTTAGGTGATAAAGAATTCTGTATCAAATTTCATTGAAACTTTGAAATCATAAGAAAGTATGATTAAATTTTCATGAAAAACAGGAAAAGATTTAAAGTAAACGAGTTTTCTTATTTTTCCTGTACTTTCTGTTAAAATTTTTTGGCCACCGTTGCTAAGAAATCCAATTTAAACACCCTTTTCGAAGCGAATTCCAGCACCGATGCTATGAAGTGAATGCAAGCAACAAGCGAAGAAAAAATAATGAAATAAAGTGAAATGAATGCATTTCTGTTACGTGCAGCAAAGACAAAAACAACTGGATAATGCCAAGACTTGAGGATTTAACAGCACTCATAAATGCAGCAGCTCTTTTCCAGCAGTAAATTATGCCTAATGGTAATGCCATACATAACTATATTCAAATTTTTAATACAGGCAAGTTCTGATGTCATTTTCGACAAATATACGTAAATAAATAAATGAATAACTAACAAAATAAATAGATGTATATATATATATATATATATATATATATATATATATATATATATATATATATATATACATATTTCAGAAATAGTCATTTAAACAGACCTTTTTAATATAGCGGTGAAATTAATTTTATTGTTACAGTGTCATCTGTTTCTACTGATTTTATGTGTGTTATGAATACGGTTCTTATTATTGAACCAAAACATGTCAACATCTTTAATTAATTTTATTTGTGACACCTGTTTTAAGTAAATAAATGTAAAATGTTTTTATACGCAAATGAAAAGGTGATGTAAATTTGTTTTAGTTTTTTACGAAAACCAACAACAGTTTTTGATGTGTTACAGTTAGTAATTCAAATCTCCTATTAACAAAAGGTGGTCTGGTGTAATAACGCCAGGCGGGATAATAACGCCAAGTGCTAATATTTTGTGTAATTGTGTAATAATCTGGTAAATTACACCCATGTGCTCTGCGCAAAAGGGTTTTGAGTCATATAAATTGCAAAACACAGCTTTAAGTTCATTTGTTCCATTTGTAGGTCTTATTGTTTTTACAAGCAACTAAAATCAACGCTTGATCTAAAATTTGCGAGATACGTTTTGTGATGTGAAGACTATTTTTTTATCTGGAAATTCTTTGTTAATTACATAAATTTGCAGTGCATTTCATGTACTTTCAAAAAGTTGTTGAAGATTTTGGATATCTTCCCGAGATAATTAGTAATTTAAAATGTACTGCGCAATAACTATACCGGGGTAATAACGCCAATCCTTGGCACTAATACCCCGGTTGATTCCCAACAGTGGCCAAGCTACATCCTAAATACTGATTCAAATAAACACAGTTAAAACTGTGCAATGTTTCTAATAGTTCTATTTAAGAGGTCCTTTTTAAGCAAAAAGAAGCTCACGGTCTAATTTTCTTTTCTCTCCTCCCCCCCCCCACACCACACCTTTATTTTTTTTACACTTTCACAAAACATTTCAATACAAAACATTTCTTTCAAAACATTTTCAATAGCTTAGAATGCGATTTGTCAATTTCTAAGTTTGCAGAGTTTGTATTTTTAGAATTGGGCAATCTACATGCAATTATTCCATCTTATTTCATAGTTTTGTTTGCATGCCGTTGTTACCCATATAGGTGGGTAATAATGCCAAATAGCATTGGTCAAGAAATCACGCCATTACATTTTATGAAGACATATCTGTTAAATTGATTTTTATAAAGATAGTCAATGAGTTGCTGTATCAAATCATACATTTGTTTGAAAAATGCAATCTAAAACTGAGCCGTGAAAATTGGTAGAACCTTAACGTGGCGTTATTACCCCAGGGTACCTTACATTAAAAATTTAATTTTCTTCAACTTTATTATAAAAAAACTCTTGTTAATGAAAAGTAATTAAACAAATTAAATAATATAAAAATAAAAATTCTTCATTAAAAAGGTAATAAAATCTACATATTTAAGTTATTAATTAATTTTAATTTTAAATCATGCTGTTTATGAAGCTGTATGCATTTTTAACCTTTGAAAAAAATACAATATTCTCATACATATTTCAATACCTTCATGGGATTAGGTGAGAAAAATACGATTCTTTTCTATGTAAACATACTTAAAGTTGATTTACTTATTACCATTTGCTTGTTTCAGAGCTTTCTGTTTACAAATGATTTTGTACGTTTGCCCCATCTGTTATAACATCAAATTGATAAAGTAAATCTTCATATTTTTAAAATTCTGTTGGATTTATTCATACAGAAAAGACAAACATTTTCTTCAGCAGCTATTATAGTTCTAACTCGCAAATATTTGCTAAGGAGGCTTGAAGGTGGAGGAAAGAAAGAAGAAAAAGGATGATAATGAGCATTTTTGAATAATTACTTTGCATCTGATGCACTAGTCCACTCATAAACGCACATATTGTTTTACTAAAACAATTATTACAAATAATATAATACATCGCTGAGATTTTAACATTCAAAAAATAGCTTTTACAGATGAGCAGTTAGTACAACTTAGATAAAAAACTTGTTCCAGTAAATCTCGCGGAGCTTGAGTGGAGTGGAGAGGTTCCTGAGTAACGTGATAAAAATTATAAAACGGTTGCAAAAGTTAGTTATGGTCAAGGCGCTACAGTACTCCCCCCCCCCAGTGTCTTCAGACACGGAATCTGATTGGCAAACGGACTTTTCTACCGGACTTGGTTATTTTCTCGGGTTCATTCTTTTGTTGGTCTATCGTGTTTGGCTGTTGAAGAGTTTCTTTGGCTGTTGAAGGTTTTCTTTGGCTATTGACGGGTTCCTTTGGCGGAACTTCTTCAGGCACACTGAGCAAAAATGCTGGTTTTAGTCGGTCAAGACAAACTGTTGTCTTTTTACCTTTAACGTCAAGTGTAAACCATTTGTCTGTACGGGAAAGGACTTTAAATGGTCCGTCGTAAGTAGGTTGGAGTGGTTTTCTGATTGCGTCATGTCTGATAAAAACGTGGGAACAATTTTTCAACTCCTGATAGATGAATGGTGTATGACGTCCATGGTTTGCAGGAGGTACTGGTTGCAATTTTCTCATTGCCTCTCTCAGGTTATCCACGAAAGGTTTAGGATCAGGGTCCGAAGTTGGTCGCACCCCTAAGAATTCACCTGGAAGTCTCAAGGTAGTTCCATAAACCAATTCTGAAACTGTTGCACCAATGTCTTCTTTCAGGGAAGAACGAAGGCCGAGCAGAACAAGTGGCAATGTATCAACCCATCGTTCTGTCATGTGGCATTTGATGGCAGTTTTCAATGGCCTATGCAAACGTTCTACAATGCCATTAGCCTTCGGGTTAAATGAAGTCGTTCGAAGCTTCGTTATTCCGAAATGTCGAGCTAGAGCCTTTAATAATTCTGATTCAAACTGACGACCTTGATCGGTTGTTATGTATGTAGGCACTCCGAAACGAGAAATCCAGGCAGAAAGAAATGTCCGTGCAACCGTTTCTGCTGTGATATCAGCTATGGGAATGACTTCGGGCCAGCGCGTGAATCGGTCTATGATCGTCAAGGCGTAGCAGTATCCTTGAGATGGTGGCAAAGGTCCAATTATGTCCATGTGGACATGTTCAAATCTTTCATTTGGGGTCTTAAAGGATCCCAGAGGACTGGAGACATGACGTTGCACTTTAGATCTTTGGCATGCAATACAAGCACGGGACCAGTTTCTACAATCTTTGTTCACTTCCGGCCACACAAATCTACTGGTAATGAGTCTTGTTGTAGCCTTTATTCCTGGATGGGACAGATTATGAAGAGATTTAAATACTTCAAAACGTAGGCTTTTTGGAACGTAAGGCCTGATGGTAGTTGTTGAATAGTCGCAATAAATCTCTCCGTCTGGTAGAACAACTTTACGCAGTCTCAAAGAAGTGCTTTCATTTAATAAGTCTTGTAATTCAGGATCATTCGCCTGTGCATTGGCCAGATTTGTATAATGAATTGGCGAAGGCATTTCTATGGCTGCAATTCGAGAGAGAGTGTCTGCTATGATATTATCAGAACCTTTTACATAACGCAAATCTGTTGTGAATTGTGATATATAATCTAGTTGTCTGTTTTGTCGTGGGGATGCTTTATCTGATTTCTGATGAAAAGCGAAAGTTAAAGGTTTGTGATCGGTATAGATGCAAAATGTTCTACCTTCAAGCATGTATTGGAAGTGTCGAATAGCCGAATAGGCTGCTAATAATTCTCTATCGTACGCGCTATAACGTTTTTCAGTGGGAGACAGTTTCCGGGAGAAAAAACCCAAAGGTTGCAATTGGTTATTTGTAATTTGATTGAGTGCAGCCCCGATAGCAAAATCTGAAGCATCAGTACACAAAACCAAACCCGACGTTTCTGAAGGGTGAGCAAGTAAAGCTGCATTTGCAAGTTGTTGTTTACAGTCATCGAAAGCTTGTTTATCTTCCACAGTCAACTCGATATGGTTGTTATCTTTTTTGTTTCCTTTAAGATACTCATTTAAGATGGCCTGTTTGTCCGCAGCATGTGGCAAGAATCGACGGTAAAAATTGATTAAGCCTAAAAACATGCGTAAATCCCTTACAGTTTTCGGTTCCTTAAAATCTAATACCGCTTGAACCTTTTCTGGCAAGGGTTTGGTCCCATCTTTTGAAATCAAATGTCCTAAAAATGAAAGTTCAGAGACCCCGAACACACATTTAGATGTATTTAGTTGTATCCCGTAGTCGCTGAGTCTTTGGAATAATTGCTGTAAATGCTCTGCATGCTGCTCTTCATTATCAGAGAAAACTAAAATGTCATCCAAATATGCAAAGCAAAATGCCAAATCCCTTAAAACTTCATTGATAAATCGCTGAAAAGTTTGGGCAGCGTTGCAGAGACCAAAATTTAAAAAGGGGAATTCGAACAGGCCGAAGGGTGTTATTATTGCAGTTTTCGGGATATCCTCTTCATTTACCGGAATCGCATGGTAAGCCCGAAAAATATCTAATTTTGAAAAAATAGTTTTGCCATGGAGAGCAGAGGAGAAATCTTGTAAGTGAGGAATGGGATAACGATCTGGAATTGTTTTTGCGTTTAAGCGCCTATAATCGCCAACAGGACGTATACCACCTGTGGATTTAGTCACAACATGAAGGGGTGAAGACCAGGGGCTCTTGGATGGTCGACAAATACCCTTCTCAATCATAAATTCAAATTCCTTTTTAACGGCATCGAGGGTTTTTGGATTTAATCTTCTAGGGCGACTATGGACTGGCAAAATTTAAAAAGGGGAATTCGAACAGGCCGAAGGGTGTTATTATTGCAGTTTTCGGGATATCCTCTTCATTTACCGGAATCGCATGGTAAGCCCGAAATATATCTAATTTTGAAAAAATAGTTTTGCCATGGAGAGCAGAGGAGAAATCTTGTAAGTGAGGAATGGGATAACGATCTGGAATTGTTTTTGCGTTTAAGCGCCTATAATCGCCAACAGGACGTATACCACCTGTGGATTTAGTCACAACATGAAGGGGTGAAGACCAGGGGCTCTTGGATGGTCGACAAATACCCTTCTCAATCATAAATTCAAATTCCTTTTTAACGGCATCGAGGGTTTTTGGATTTAATCTTCTAGGGCGACTATGGACTGGCGGCCCAACTGTCTCAATATGATGCACAGTGGAATGTTTGGCCTTCCCAAATTTGGGATCTGGGGTTATAATATCTGGATAAGATCTTAACAAGGCGTGATAACGGGAATTTTCTATAATGACTTTAACTGCCCCTTGTTGCACATTATCCAAACTGCCCGAGGTGCCTATATTTGTCATTCCATCGATAAGTCTTTTATTCCTAATATCGACAAGTAGATTAAAATGTCTCAAAAAGTCTGCTCCAATAATGGGTGTCGAGACCTCAGCAACTATAAAATTCCATTTAAAAACCCGGCGTAAACCTAAATTCAATTGTAATAATTTTGTACCGAAGGTTTTTATTTTTGACTGATTTGCGGCGTATAATTCAAAGGAGTCAGGAGAGCGTTGGTAACCGTGTTGGTTTCTTTTTATTGGTATGCACGAAACATCACTACCGGTATCAATTAAATATTTCAGATTTGTAGCACTGTCATAAACGCAAAGGCGGTTATTAGTTTTAGCTACCGAAACATCGCTACCACCCACGGCACTAGTTTGAGTGGTAGCGTCTACTCGTTTCCCGACTGGGTGAACGAGCAAGGCTGCCTACACTGCCTAGCAAAACGACCAAACCGATTATGGTAATAGCAATAATTTTGATTGTTTTCATAAGCCGGATTTCGGCTTACATTCCTAGATTGGCCTCGGAATGTGAATCTTCGGCCCCTTGAATTATATTGACTTTTTTCTTCGGAAAGTTTCTCGACAAGCAATGTCAACTTCTCAATTTGTTTTTGCATGTCTAAAATAGATGGCTGGCCTATTGCCGCAATTGGTTCTGATTTTGCAACAGAATATACCTGCGTGTTATCTGCTGTAGTTTCGTATATCTTGTCGGCTAAAACCGCAAGTTCAGGTAAATTTTCGTTCGATACCAATAAGATGGTTTGAATATTTGGTGGTAATCTCTGTAACCATAAGCTCTGCAAAAAGTTATCGTTGAGTTGGCCTGCAGCCAAATCGCGCATTTGGCGGAGTAATGTAGACGGTTTACTGTCTCCCAACTGCAATTCACTCAGAAGTTTTTTTAAGCGTTTTCCATCAGAGTCCGCGAACTCTGCAATAAGCCTGCGCTTTAATGTGTCATATTTACCCTGCTGTGGGGGACTGTATATAAGGTCACTAACATAATTTAAACTTTCAGAGTCGATTGATGAAATTAGACTAGCATATTTGGTGTCATCGTTTGTAATTCCAGATAACTGAAACGCGGCTTCTACTTGTGAAAACCATAATTGAATATTTTGTTTCCAAAACGGCGGCACGCGAAGTGCAATTCTATTAATTTCATTGCCTTGCATATCCAGCTATCTATAAATTTATGCTATCTATGCTCAGTTATAATATCAATGTGTTTTATGTGCAATAACCTTAATAATAATATGAATTAAGCATGATAAAAAGTTTAAAAAAAAAATCTCTCTCGAATTTACAGAAAACAGAACTGACCTGATATCCAATCTCTCCTCAATCAAAAGCGAACTCTTTGATGTACTATCACTTAATTAATTTTGCACTGGTTGTTTGAAAGTTGCGTGCTTGTGCGGGTCACCACTGATGCACTAGTCCACTCATAAACGCACATATTGTTTTACTAAAACAATTATTACAAATAATATAATACATCGCTGAGATTTTAACATTCAAATCATAACATTCATTCATCAGATATCTTTAAAAGCTCTTAAGAAAAAGACTTAAAATGTATTGATTTTAAATACATTATTACGCTTAGTTTCAACTTCAAATCTTCTTGATTTATAGCATCTTTGTGAAATAATAATAAAAGATTTAAAAAAGAAAAACGGAATTCCCTGATTTTTTTCATTCTTGTATTTATCTATCTAATTACATTATGTTACATTGCAATAGTTTCTAAATGTATTAATATTTTTGTTTATTTTGTTAAGTACAGGAAACAGCAAAGAAAATTGGCGATATGCGGTAAATAAAATAATAATACTTTTTATTTTCTTTTTTAACTTTGCTTTATTTTAATTTTTTAATTAACAAAATGGGGACAGAAAAAAGTACCACGTGTTTTGGTTACTTCTTGTTTTATTTTTTATATTTATTCATTTAATATTTAAACATATATACATTTTAATTTAGTTTATTTCTTTAATTTCCACTATTTTTCACATCAATTTCTCTTCTATCACTTTGGCAGCATTTTATTCTTCTGCATGTTCTCTTTTCTGCTAACGACATGTCCTGTATTTTTTCCAAGATCATCAGACATTTCAGTTCATTTTTGATTTTGTCCCTTTACAGACAATTGCTTACTTCCACTAATGATGATCTGATAAAGTTTTAGCTCGAAACTTATCCTATATATATATATTTTTTATTTTATGATATTTTTTACAAAGTTTTTTTTATTTTAATTATTTCAAACTTGATTTATTTACTTGAAAATGTATTAATAATTCTGTGTGTTACCATTATAAAATATTATTTGTCTCCTTATTTTAGGAGTTACGGTTAAGAGACGTGTATTAAACATGTCTAATTCTTCTAGGAAGTTATAACGTTTCAAATGTTTATTATCATAAGCCTCGAGATCGGGTCACAAATAAAAATTTTATTTATTGAGAAATTAAAGAAAAGCAAAAAAATATCTATTACAGCTCAAAAGGATAGTTTAAGTATGTTCTGGTATTTAAAAATCCCGTAAAAATGTCTTAATATGAATTAAAGTGTTACTTATTAGATACAAAAATACATTCAACATTGTAAAAAAAATAATAAAGAAATAATAATTCTAAAAATGTAACATTACTTATTTTTTCTAGGAAACTAAGATTTCTAAGACTTCTTATGTAATAATACCATTAAAAATTCATGTAACTTATACAGATTTGCACTGTAAATAAGCAAGCCGTAAGATTACAAAAAAATATTTAGGAAACCTGGGTGCTTAGAATTCTTTATTGCAACTGCGACCTAGGTTCTAGGTAAAATATTTGTAAATTTACGGTCTTTTTACTAGATTATTTCCTAAATCAACTTATTTCTCCAGTTTTAGAAAAAAAATTATAAATTAATATCTATTTTTTAACAGGAAAGATGAATTAAGTAAAATTTTGACAAAAGCAAAATTGTGATTTACAGGTGACATTTTTACTGATTATTGTTTGTATACTTTATATGAGAATTCACTTGATTGCTTGAAAAATATAAAAAGTTAGATGTAGCAATACCCGACTTTCCTTCAATATTATACATTTCAACAATGACAAAAATTAATGGCGGTCAATGCCAGTAATATGATTATAAAAATACGAAATCCTGTGCAATTTATCATGACCTATTACTGTGGATAATAAAAGTGCAAATCCTTCAAAATGTAGCCCATAACAGCATCATTTATTCATTATTTTTCATTCATAATTTGACACAAAAATGCAGCACCATGTTACCTCATCGCCTAACCATGTCCTTAGTTATATGGAATGTAATTTCGCGCAAAAATTCTCGAGCTAAAAGTTTTGGGGAATTTATGAAAAGTGCAGCATAGACGATTACTAGTTTTAGAGTATTCATACCAAAACTTAATCAGCAGCAATCTATATCAGCGACTAACTGATTATAAAATATGATTAAATTTTGCACATTTGTACTTGAGGTAGAGCATCCACAAAAATTTGTATAAACATACAGATAAACAGACAGACGAACAGAGATCCTATTTGTAAAAACGTGCTTTCAGAAATGTGCCAGACACGTGGTCTCTTCTTTTAAAGACAAAAAAAAATAAAAATATGAACGTAGATAATAAGTAAAAATTTAAAACTCTTCATGTATATAACATAAGCAAATTTATATCTTGATAATAAAAACATGTGATATAAAATTTGAAAAAAATAATGAAAAGTACATTCATGAAAATATGCATTAATGTCTAAAAAGGGAAATTTTCATATGTAAACTAAACGACTGAACTATACAATGTCTACAATAAAGTAGTCTATTAATCTAACTAAATTTTTAGGCAATTTTAAACTTTATCTTGTATTTTATTTGAAATAAGCAAAGATTCACTAAAAACTCTTAGTTATAAAAGATTCTCGCACATTGTTCACTTTTCTATGACGCTTTTAAGATGATGCCTTTTAAAATTACAATTACAATGCTTAGAAAGCTGATGCACACAGACTAAAAAAGTTTTTACTCCTACATCTGCAAAATTATATCGCATTAAACTGCTGTAATATTTTACAGAGATCTTTTCTGTAATTACCTTTTCTAACCTAATTACGAATCTCTTCTGTTTCTTAATTTTTCACTCTTTTTCGGTTGCTATAATAATTATACTAATAAGCCAATTTTATGAAAGTAAGGGTAAGAGCAAATTTCATGAATGTGCGGGCGAAACATACATAAAAATGTTATCTCTGTTCCTACCATTATTTTTCGACTCCGCTAATGATGGGGGAGGGGATGGAGAGAAAAAGATTAAACGAATGTATCTCGGGAATTACCATTTAGGAAGGCTTTGATGATAAAAGGAATGTTTCTGCTCATCAATTTTCTAATACAGGCACCAATTTACACATATTTAATACATTCGGTATGTATGCATTGTGTAGGAATTGATATGTTTCGATAAAGGATTTTTGTAAATTTCAAAGAATATGCAAATGGCCATGTATAAATGTGATGAATTTTATCGTGAGAGTAGCTAGTTAGATAATTAGCAATTACAATATGAAATACTTTCGAATAAAGCGACAATAGATAGAAAATATTTTACAAGATTAAACCCATTTTTTATAAAGTTTATATATGCACTGGTGAAATATATTTAAGAGAATTTGCATATTTTATTTTATTGCATGAAAATAACTCAACTGAAGGAAAAGCCACTGCTTCTAGATAAAAATGCAAATCTTATACGGCAAATACGTATGCTTATACGTGTGTGTAAGATGGAGTCAGCAGTAAGCGTATTTTATAACTATTTAATATAAGACTTTATAAGAGCGTGGAGGGTAAGACGAATGGCGATCTTTTGGCCACCTCAGCAAATTTCTTAGTGTTATCTTGCAGCAATTGATTAAAATCACATCGAGATAGTAAAAATGAGTAACCACCAACGTTTAAATTTTGGAATGAGGTGGCCAATTGTGTGGAGACTAGAGGCAGGACAATCACAAATCCAGATATGCCGAAAGTTTAATTTAGTGCCGAGCGTCCTGTGTAACCTATAACAACAGCTCCATGATACTGTATCCATCAAGAGAATGCCTGGTAAAGGTCATCCAAGTGTGACGATTGCCAGAGAAGATCGCCATTTGTTCATTTTAGCCATACGTAAAAGAGAGGCTACAGTTTCTCAGCTCGCTCAGGACCTGTATGCTGCCACAGCAATCCATATAACAAGAGTGACTGTTTCCAAAAGACTGAACGAGAGAGCTTTGCTTGCCAGTAGACCGGCTGTTCATTTCTCGAGATTGAGGACATTCGCCGGGTGGAAGGGCCAGCCAGTTCTCCAGGCCTCAACCTTATAGAAAATGTCTGGGACGCTGTGGGGAGGGCAATTGCAACTCGCAACCCCCCTCCGCGAAAAACCCAGGAACTGAAAACAGCCTTTCTGAATGAATTGGACCAGTTGCCACAGGCACTGATAAACAGCCTTATTTCCAGTATAACATAACTCTGCAATGCCTGTATAGCTGTAAGAGGGGATCATAACCCCTATAAATCCATTTCTTTCATGCACTCTGAAACCACTGTTTCAGACCTTCAGACTCCAATGAGTGTTATGCACGAGCATGTGTGTCTATTATAACTGTTAAATGTTTATATTGTTTGTATTATATCAACTTTCGTTCACACCTAATTTTATTAAATTCTGCCCAGTAGTTCTTCAGATCGTAGATTAAACATGGAAATTCTCTTAATTTCTTACACCAGTGTATATACACATGAATCGGAAAATAATTTGAGCTTTAGCAATAAAATTTTAAATGAATTTTTTAGAGCATTTATTTCATCTTACAAAATATCTAAAAACTGCTGAATATAATATGTGCACGCTGAAAATAATATTAATAAATTGGTTTTTTTTAATAAACATAAATTATTGAAAAATAATATGAAAGTATTAAGGAAAAAATAAGGATGTCTAAAAAGAAAATTTTCCATATGTAAACTAAACGACTTAACTATACAATCGACAGAATACAGTTTATTGATCTTAAATAATTTTTTAGACGCTTTTAAAGTTTGTTTTGAATTTTATTAGTAAAATCAACAAAGATTCAGTAAAAACACTTTGAAATTAAAGTATATCGCATATTTTTCTCTTTTATATGACGCTTTTAAAATAACGCCTTTTAAAAGTAACGCTTGCCATGCTTAAAAAGCTAATGCACACAGAGGATTTTTTTTTCTCCTACATCAGCAAAGTAATAGCGTATTAAACTACAGTAATATTTTTCAGGAATCTTTTTTGTGATAACCTTTTCTAACTTAATTACGTATCTCTTCTGTTTCATAATTGTTCACTCTTTTTCGGCATGCTGCAATGTCTTACACTAAGAAAATTTTGTGAAAGTAAGGATAAGAGCAAATTTCATGAATGTGCGGGCGAAAAATGCATAAAAATGTTATCTCTGTTCATACCATTATTTTCCGACTCTGCTAATGATGGGGGGGAATGAAGAGAAAGAGATAAAACGAATGTATCTCGGAAATTACCATTTAGAAAAGCTTTAATAATAAAGAAAGTGTTTCTGAGCACAAATTTTCTAATACGGTTCAAATTTACACATATTTAGTGCATTATATGAATACACTGTCTAGGAATCGAGATGTTCAGATAAAAAATTTTACTATTTGGACTTCATGTACTTAAGATGTTCGTTTGCCTTTACGATTGAAATATCGTCTTTGATCTCAAAAAGTTTCGTATATCTACCAGGTGTACAAATATTTGATGTTTGTTTTCAAGTTAACTTTATGGTATCATTCTTTTCAAAGAATATGCAAAGGGGCTTGCATAAATGGGAAAGTCTTATCGTAAATATAGCTAGTTAGGTACTTAGCAATTACAATGCAAAATCCTTATGTATAAAGAGATATAGATTATTGCAAAAGATCTAACGCATTTTTTATAAAGGTTATATGTATATACATGCATACATACATACATATATATATATATATATATATAGTTTTAGCAATAAAATTTTCAATGAATTTTTATTTCACCTTACAAATTTTTTAAAAAATGCTGAATATAATATATGTAGACAATAAGATTAATAAATTATCTTTTATTGAACGTAAATTATTAAAAAAAATTCGAAATTATTAGGGAAAAAATAGAATGTCGAAAAATGCAATTCCAAATATAATCAAAACGACTGAACTATGCAATCTACCTATTACATTCTATTGATCTTACTTAAATTTCTAGACCCTTTTAAACTTCATTTTTTATTTTACTTATAAAATACACAAAGATTCCTTAAAGACTCTTTAAAATAAAAGCATCTCACATATTTTTCTCTTTTCTATGACGCTTTTAAAGTAAAGCCTTTCAAAAATATATGTTACCATATTTAAAAGCCAATGCACACACAATAAAAACATTTTTACTCCTACATCTGCAAAATAATATAGGATTAATGCGCTATAATATTTTACACTGATCTTTTCTATAAATACCTTATCTAACTTAATCACGAATCTCTTCTCTTTCATAATTGTTCACTCTTTTTTGGTGTGCTATAATGGTCTTACTCTAAGGAAATTTTGAGAAAGTAAGGATAAAGGCAAAAGTCATGAATTTGCGGGCGAAACATGCATAAAAATTTTATCTCTGTTTCTACCATTATTTTTAGACTCCGCTAATGGTGTTGGGAAGATGCAGAGAAAGAGATAAAGCGAATGTATCTCGGGAATTACCATTTAGAAAATCTTTGATAATAAAAGAAATCTTTCTGCACATCAATTTTCTAATACAACTCCAATTTACACATATTTAATACATTCGGTATACATGCATTGTCTAGGAATCGAGATGCTTAGGTAAAGGAATTTTCCACTTGATCTTTATGTGTTTTTGATGTTCGCTTTGTTTTATGATTTAAACATCGTCTTTCGTTTCAAACATTTTCGTGTACCTAGTAGGTGTATAAATATTTGATGTGTATTTTCAAGTTTCATTTAAGGTATCATTCTTTTCAAAGCATGTGCAAATGGCCATGCATAAGTAGTTAATGTTTTAGCATAGGTGTAGCTACTTGAGATACTTAGCAATTACAATACGAAATCCCCTTGTATAAACAGACAATAAATAAACTAGTTGGATGTGCCAATCCCAAAACTTTCTTCTATCTCATACGTACATTTTTATATTTAAAAAAATAGTTACTCATTTTAATGCTTTAATAATTTTAATTCAATACCATACACACCTTGATTTTCATCTTGAATTTCTGCTTCAATCAATTAATAGAATGATAGGAAGATTTTTTTTCAAATTCAGGGAGGACCTACTTGCCTTACCAAAAAATAATCATACACAAAAAATTTAGTTCAGTTCTAGAACTAACTTCATACACTTTTATGCGGTGCAATATTGAAATGGCATAAAATTCGCCATTGCAGCACCACCTTCCGGCGGATTTTTTCAGATTCAGGGCGATCCAACTAGCCATAGCCATACACTTACACAAAAAATGTCGTTCAATTCAATGCATAACATCATGTACTTTTGGTCGGTATAATATTGGAAATGGCACAAAAATCGCGATTGCAGCGCCCTCTTCCGGCGGATTATTTTCAAATTAACGGAGGACCAACTAGCCATAGTCATACACTTACACAAAAAATTTGGTTCAATTCGATGCATAACTTCATATACTTTTGGTCGGTACAATATTGAAAATGGCAGAAAAATCGCTATTGCAGCGACCCCTTCTGGCGAAATATTTCAAAAACTGAAGGAGGACCTGCTTGCTACAGCCAAAAACATTCACAAAAAATTTGTACAATTCTATGCATAACTTCATACACTTTTTGATGGTAGAATGGCGACATACACACAGACACACGGACAGACAGACATTTTGTAAAAACGTGTTTTTTTTTTAATTTCTGACCCGTAAAACGTGTAAATCCGTCGAAAACCGGAAGTCGAAAAAAAATTCTATTACAATACTTTTTTCTATTGAAGATAGAAGAAAGTAAAAATAATGTAAAAGATCAAATGCATATTTTATAAAGGTTAAATATATATATATAAATATGTATATATATATGAGTCTGAAAATTATTTAAGATTTGCAACATAATTTTAAATGAATGTTGGAGATGAATAAAGTAAAATTTTGATATAAATGAAATCGTAATTTGCATGTGGAATTTTTTTCCTGCGTACTTTGTATGAGAGTTCACTTCATTGCTTGAAAAATAGAACAAGTCGGATATAGCAACACCCAAATTTGCTTCTATATCATACATGTCAACACTGACAAAGTTTAATGACAGTCTATGGCCCCTCATGAGGATTATAAAAATACGAAATTCTGTGCGATTTATTTTGACATATTACTGTGAATAATATCGTGCAAATTCTTCAAAATGTAGCCCATAACAGCATCATTTATTGGGTATTTGACACAAATATGTAATCAGCACCATGTTGCCTCATCGCCTAACCAAATCCTTAGTCATATGAAATTAAATTTCGTTCAATAATTCTTTAGTTAAAAGCACTGCGGAATTTATGAAAATTACAGCATAGAAGATTATTAGTTTTGGAGTATTTATACCAAAACCTAATCAGCAGCAATCTATATCAGTGACTAACTGATTACAAGATATGATTAAATTTCGTCCATTTGTACTTGAGATAGAGCATCCACAATTTTTTTTATCGAATTCAGATAGGCACACAGACGTACACAGGATACTATTTGTAAAAACGTGCTTTCAGAAACGTGTCAGAGGCGTGCTTTCTTCGTTTAAAGACAGAAAAAAAGGAAAAATATGAATATAGATAAAAAATATACATTCTAAAACTTTCCATGTACATAACATAAGCAAATTAATATCTTGTTAATAAAAACATTTGATATAAAATTTGAAAAATTTAGTAAAAAGTTATTCATGAAAATCTGCATTAATGTCTAAAAAGGGAAATTTCCATATGTAAACTAAACCGCTAAACACTACAATATCTACAAAACAGAGTCTCTTCAACTTACTTAAATTTTAAGTGATTGTTTATCTTTATTTTGCAATTTATTTGTAAAATAAACAAAGATTCATTAAAAAATCTTTGAAAAAAATGTATCTGGTACATTTTTTTCTATGACGCTTTAAAGATGATACCTATCAAAAATAATGGTTGCCATGTTTAAAAAGCTGATGAAAAAAGTTTTTACTCCTTCATATGCAAAGTAATATCGCATTAAACTGCTTCAATATTTTACAGGGATCTTTTATGTAATTACCTTTTCTAACTTAATTACGAATCTCTTGTGTTTCTTAATTATTCACACTTTTTCGGTTCCTATAATGTCGTACTACTAAGCAAATTTTATGAAAGTAAGGATAAAAGCAAATTTCATGAATGTGCGGGCGAAACATGCATAAAAATGTTATCTCTGTTTTTACTATTATTTTCCGACGCCGCTAATTGTGGTAGCGGGAAAGATGAAGAGAAAGAGATAAAACGAATGTATGTCAGAAATTACCATTTAGAAAAGCTATCATAATAAATGAAATATTTCTGCACATTTATTTTCTAATACTGACTCTAATTTACACAAATGTAATACATTCGGTATTTATGCATTGTCTACTAAGCGATATGTTTACATAAAGGATTTTTCCACTTGGAGTTCTGAACTTTTGATGTTCGCTTGCTTTTACGATTGAAATATCGTCTTTGATCTCAAACATATTCGTATATCTACTAGGTGTATAAATATTTGATGTGTATTTTCAAATTTACTTTAAAGTATCATTATTTTTAAAGAATATGCAAATAGGCATGCATAAATGGGAAGAGTCTTATCGTAAGAGTAGCCAGTACATTAAAATACGAAATACTTTCAAATAAAGAGACAATAGATAAAAATTATTGTAAATGATTAAACGGCATTTTTTATAAAGGTTTTATATATATATATATATATATATATATATATATATATATATATATATATATATATTAGTGAAAAAATAAGGTTGTCTAAAAAGGGAAATTTCCATATTTAAAATAAACAACTAAACTATACCATCTACAAAATACAGTCTATTGATCTTACTTAAATTTTTAGGCCCTTTAAAACTTATTTTGTATTTTATTTGTAAAATACACGAAGAATCATTAAAATCTCTTTGAGATAAAAGTATCTCTTACATTTTTCTCTTTTTTATGATGCTTTAAAGATGTTGTCTTTCAAAAATAACAGTTAATATACATGAATATTCATACTTCTATATTTCCTCTTATTGTAATAGTTAATATGCTTAAAAAGCTAATGCACACAGAGTTAAAACATTTTTTCTCCTACATCTGGAAGGTAATATCGCATTAAACTGCTGTAATAATTTACACAATTCTTTTCTGTAAATACCTTTTCTAACTTAATTACAAATCTCTTCTGTTTCTTAATTGTTTACTCTTTTTCGGTGTGCTATAATGGTTATACTACTAAGGAAATTTTATAAAAGTAAGGATAAGAGCAAATTTTATGAATGTACACGCGAAACATGCTCTTTCACTCTTTTCCTATCATTATTTTTAGATTCCGCTAATGATGGGGAGAACATGAAGAGAAAGAGGTAAAACGAATATGTCTCGTGAATTACCAATCAAAAATGCTTTGATAATAAAGAAAATGTTTCTACACATCAATTATCTAATACAGCTCCAATTTGCACATATTTAATACAATTGATATGCGTACATTGTCTGGGAATAGAAATGTTTAGATAACGGATTTTTCACTTGAACTTCATGTACTTTTGATGTTTTTTTGCTTTTACAATTGAAATATCGTCTTTGATCTCAAAAGGTTTCATTTATGTACTGGATGAATAAATATTTGACGTGTATGTTCAAGTTTACTTTAGGGTATCATTCATTCCAAATAATATGCAAATGCCCTTCATAAATGGGAAATGTCTTATCGTAAGTGTAGCTAGTTAGGTACTTGGCAATTGCAATAAGAAATCCTTTTGTATAAAGAATCAATAGATACAAATTTTTGTAAAAGATCAAATGCATTTTTTATAAAGTTAAAATACATATATGTGTTTATGAGTCGGAACATTATTTGAGTTCTAACAACAAAATTTTAAACAAATTTACTTTTATTATATTTATTTCACTTTTAAAAATGACTAAAAATTGCTGAATATAATGTATCCACACTGAACGTAATATTAATATATTTTTTATATAAACATAAATTATGAAAAAAAAATAATATTAAACTATTAGGGGAAAAATAAGGATTTCTAAGAAGGAAAATTTCCATATGTAAACTAAGCGACTGAATTATAAATATCTACAAACATAATCTATTAATCCTACTTAAATTTTTAGGCACTTTTAAAAATTATTTTGATTTTTATTTTTAAAATACACATTTATTCATTGAAAATTCTTTGAGATAAAAGTTTTTCGCTAATTATTTTTCTTTTCTATGACGCTTTTAAAATGATGCCTCTCAAACGTAAAGGTTAATATGCTTAAAAACCTAATGCACGCAGAATAAAAACATTTTTAATCCTACGTCTGCAACGTAATATTGCATTAAGCTGCTGTAATGTTTTATACGGATATATTCTATAAATATATTTTCTATCTTAATTACGAATATCTTCTGTTTCTTAAATGGTCACTCTTTTTCGGTTGCTATAATGGTTATATCACTAAGCAAATTTTATGAAAGTAAAGATAAGTGCAAATTTCATGAATGTGCAGGTGAAAAATGCATAAAAATGTTATCTCTTTTCCTACCATTATTTTCTGATTCCTCTAATATGGAAGGGGATAAAGGGAAAGAGATAAAACGACTGTATCTCAGAAATTACCATTTAGAAAAGCTTTTATAATAAAGAAAATGTTTCTGAGCATCAATTTTCTAACACATCTTCAATTTACAGATATTTAGTACATTATATGTACTATGCATTGTCTAAAAATCGAAATGTTCAGATAAAGGATTTTTCCATTTGGACATCATGTATTTAAGATGTTCGTTTGCTTTTACAATTGAAATATCGTCTTTGATCTCAAAAAGTTTCGTATATCTACTAGGTGTATAAATATTTGATGTTTGTTTTCAAGTTTACTTTAAGGTATCATTCTGTTCAAAGAATATGCAAATGGCCTTGCATAAATGGGAAATGTCTTATCGTAAGTACTGTTAGTTAGGTACTTATAAGTTATAATATGAAATCCTTTTGTATAAAGTGCTAATAGATAAAAATTATTGAAAAAGATCAAACGTATTTTTTATAAAGGTTCTATATATATACATATATACAGGGTGTCCGAAAAGTCTGGAAACGGCCGAATAACTCGAGAAATACATATGAGATTGAAAAACGTAAATATACGTGTTAAATATTTTTAAATAAGCTACTCTGTGATACCAAATTTGACCTTCGAAACCGACCCCCTGGGGGTCAGAGGGGATCCAACTTTGAAATCTTAAATTATAACCCCCATTTTTTATTGCAGATTCGGATTCTACGGACAAAAATACGTAACTTTTGTATTTGATGTTTATTTCAAATCTTAGTTTATCACGGTGTAATCGAGCATATTAAATCGATACATATTCCCGCTTTTCCAACGGGATTTTCCCTAATCGAAACTGATTGGGCAGAATTTTTGACGTCAAATTCCTCGTCTTTTGTAGGAATAGCGTTTCCTGAGAATCACCCGTGGCGATTATTTCAATAGTTAACTTATTTCAAATACTTTACTATGTTATGGAACATTCTCATTGGTCATGAAAGAGATATTCTATAAAAGCTGTGGAGTGACGCTACAGCAAATGGATCAAATTTTTAACTGTGTAGCTCTACCGAAATAATCGGCAAGGGTGATTTTCAGAAAACGCTATTATTGCAAAAGACGAGGAATTTGATGTCATAAATTCTCCCCAATTAGTTTCGATTAGGGAAAATCCCGTTGGAGAAGCCGAAATATGTATCGATTTAATATGCTCAATTACACCGTGATAAACGAGGATTCGAAATAAACATCAAATTCAAAAGTTACGTATTTTTGTCCGTAGAATCCGAATCTGCAATAAAAAATGGGGGTTATAATTTAAGATTTCAAAGTTGGACCCCCTCTGACCCCCAGGGGGTCGGTTAAGAAGGTCAAATTTGGTATCACTGAGTAGCTTATTTAAAAATATTTAACACGTATATTTATGTTTTTAAATCTCATATGTATTTCTCGAGTTATTCGACCGTTTCCAGACTTTTCGGACACCCTGTATATATAGTTTTAGCAATAAAATTTTCAATGAATTTATATTTTACCTTACAAATTATATAAAAATTGCTGAATATAACGAGTGTATGGACATGATATTAATAAATTGTCTATTTTTAAAAGTAAATTATTAAAAAAATTAAAAAGTATTAGGGCAAAATATAAAATGTCTAATAAGGTAATTGCAAATCTAATTAAAACGACTGAACTATGCAATTTACATAATACATTCTATTAATCTTACTTAAATTTTTAGGCCCTTTTAATCTTCATTTTGTGTTTTACTTATAAAATACACAAAGATTCATTAAAGACTTTTTGAAAAAAACTATATCGCACATTTTTCTCTTTTCTATGACGCTTTTAAAAGGATGCTATTCAAAAGTAACTATTGCCATATTTAAAAAGCTAATGCACACAGAGTAAAAACAATTTTACTCCTACATCTGCAAAGAAAAATCACATTAAACTGCTGCAATATTTTACAAGGATCTTTTGTGTGAATACCTTTTCTAACTTAATTCTGAATCTCTTCTGTTTCTAATTTGTTCACACTTTTTCGGTGTGCTATAATGGTATTACATTAAGGAAATTTAGTGAAAGTAAGGATTTCCTGAATGCCCAAAATTTCATAATGTGCGGGCGAAACATGCATAAAAATGTTATCTCTGTTCGTATCATTATTTTCCGACTCCGGTAGTGATGTGGGGAAGGTGAAGAGAATGAGATAAAGCGAATGTATCACGGGAATTACCATTTAGAAAAGCTTTGATAATAAAGGAAATGTTTCTGCACATCAAATTTCTAATACAACTCCGATTTACACATATTTAATACATTCGGTATGTATGCATTGTCTGGGAATCAAGATGTTTGGATAAAGGATTTTTTCATTTGAACTTCATGTACTTTTGATGTTCGCTTGCTTTGAAGATTGAAATATCGCCTTTAATCTCAGAAACATTCATATATGTACCAGGTGTATAAATGTTTGATGTGTATTTTCAAATTTACTTTAAAGTATCATTCTTTCCAAAAAATATGAAAATTGCCATGGATAAATAGGGAATGTCTTACCGAAAGTGCATCTACTTGGGCACTTAGCAATTTCAATGTAAAATCCTTTCGTATAAAGATACAACAGATAGAAAGAATTGTAAAAGATCAAATGCATTTTATATAAAGTTTATATATATATATATATTATATATACATACATATATATATATACATATATATATACATTGTTTTTAGTTTTAGCTACAAAATTTTAAATGAATTTATTTTTAGTGTATTTATTTCACCTTTAAAAAATATCTAAACATAGCTGAATACAATATATGCACGTTGACTATGATATAAATAAATTATCCTTTTTAAACATAACTAATTACAAAAGAATAATATTATCAACATATAAGGCAATAAATAATGATTTCTAAAAAGATTAATTTCCATATATAAACTAAAGGATTGAACTATACAATCTACCTACATATTCTTTGAATCTTACTTAAATTTCTAGAAAAATGTAAACTTTATTTAGTATTTTATTTGAAAAATATACGAAGATTAATTAAAAGCTCTTTAAAATAGAAGTATCTCTCACATTTTTTCCCTTCTCTATGGCGCGTTTAAGATGATGGCTTTTAAAAATTATAGTTACCATGCTTAAAAACCTAATGCACGCAGAGTAAAAACATTTTTAATTTTACATCTGCTAAATAACTTCGCATTAAACTGTGGTAATATTTTACAATATAGAAATTATTTCAGATTTTACAATATTTTACAATATAGAAGTTGTATTCAAAATATCTAAAAGCTTTCGAATGTAATATGAGCACGTTCAAAATAATATTAATAAAATGTTTTTTTTTTTTTTATAAACATAAATCATAAAAAAATAATTTGAATATATTAGGGATAAAATAAGGATGTGTAAAAATTAAAATTTCCATATGTAAACTAAACGGCTGAATTATACAATCTATTGATCTTACTTACATTTGTATTCACTTTTATACTTTATTTTGAATTTTATTTGTAAAATACGCATACACTCAGTAAAAACGCTTTGAAAAAAAACTATGACGCTTTTAAAATGATGCCTCTCAAAAGTAACGGTTGCCATGCTTAAATGGCTAATGCTCACAAAATAAAAACATTTTTACCCCTCTAAGTGTTCTCTAATATTCAGTTCCCCCTCTAATATTCAGTTCACTAAGCTCCAGGTTTCACTGCAATATAAGCAACATTTTAGATAATATAATTCTATAGATTTAATGTATTTTTAGTACATTTCAGAATAATTAATATTTTCAAGGATTATATTCATATTTGCAATTAAGTATTTTTATATCATGTTGAAAAAATAATATTTTCTGATCATTTAAAACAGAGAAAACAACATTACATTTTTACACATTTGCAAGACGCTCAGAGGGTTAATCTTACATCTGCAAAATAACATTGCATTAAACTGCTGTAATATTTTACAGGGATCTTTTCTCAAAATACTTTTCTAACTTAATTACGAATCTCTACTGTTTCTCAATTGTTCACTCTTTTTCGGTGTGCTATAATGGTCTTGCGCTAAGAAAATTTTGTGAAAGTAAGGATAAGAGCAAATTTCATGAATGTGCGGACGAAACATGCATAAAAATGTTATATCTGCTCCTAAAATTATTTTCCGACTCCGCTAATAATGAGGAGAAGAAGAAGAAGAAGAAGAGAAAGTGATAAAACGAATGTATCTCGTGAATTACCATTTAGAAAAGCTTTGATAATAAAGGAAATGTTTCTGCACGTCAGTTTTCTAATACAGTTCCAATTTACTCATGTTTAATACATTCGGTATTTAAAAATTGTCTGGGAATTGTAATACCTTGATAGAGGATTTTTCACTTGAACTTCTTGTGCTTTTGATGTTCATTCACTTTTACGACTGAAATATCGGCTTTGATTACAAAAATTTCGTAAACGGTTCGTATACATACTAGGTGTACACATATTTAATGTGTATTTTCAAATGTAATTTGAGGTATCATTCTTTTCAAAAATATGCAAATGGCCTTGCATAAATGGGAAATGCCTTTTCGTAAGTGTAGCTAATTAGGTACTTAGCAATTACAACACGAAATCCTTTCATATAAACAGACAATAGATAGAAATTATTGTAAAGGATGAAATGGATTTTTTATAAAATTTAAAGATATATATATATACATGTGTAAGACGTCAGTGTGATCATAGAAAGAACATCCGGTGAAATGACGGAAGGAACGGATTATCTCATAATACCGCTGACCAATTTAATTTTTTATATTTTCCGTTAAAAAATGGGGGGACATCAAAATCTTTATTATTGTCCACTTTTACTTGATATCCCACACATCCTTCAGTCTCCATCATTTTATAATAAATACAAAATGTTCTTAATTCAATCAAGTCCGTTAAAGAAAATGCACTACAACAGATGAGCCATTTTTTTAATTCAGTATCACCGCAAGTAATAAGGAAACCCAAAGTGGTCCTTGAAAATACATCGCTAGAAATGCGTTGCACTCGAAAAACGTTCGAAATTGTCCTGATAAGAACCGTGAGTCTTAAACTGTGGGAAGGTCAGTAGGATTCTGATAGCTCCGACAAAACCAAATGACTCTCTCAAAGATTCTAGAATAACCTTGCCCCTCCCCTCTGACGTAAGGCTTTTAAAAATCAACTAAAATTGTTTGGAATCTAAAGGTTATTTACTTCGTGCTCTTCTATTTGTTGATGGGAGGGCTAGATGCAAGGACTCTTTAATAACCAGCGTAATCTGTAAGAGTAACCCCCTCCCCCACTAAATGCGGATGAATTTCAGAGCAGACGAATTTTAAATAAATAAAACAAAATTAAAGTTTCGATAAATGTTTTATTCTAAAATGGAAAATAGATTTGTGGAATGAATTTAAGATTTCGCAATAAGATATTCACGTTTAAATAATACATTCTAGTTCTTTGTAGGAAAATAATTAAAAGATTATCTTGAATTAAAGAAAATAAAAATAAAAGGAACTTTAGCCGTTAAAAAGATTAATATATTACGGAAACTGAGAATTAGAGTATGTTCCTATAAAACACAAAAGTCCCTCAAATCGGGAAAATGAGGATTTTTTTATTACATATATATATATATACATACAAGAGCCGGAAAATTATTTAAGTTTTAGCTACAAATCTTAAATGAATTTATTTTTATTGTATTTATTTCACCTTACAAAATATATAAAAAACTACTGAATACAATATGTGCACGCTGAATATAATGTCAATCAATTACATTTTTTAAACATATCTAATTAAATATACATATATATATATATATATATATATAATATAATATTATCAAAGTATAAGAATTACCATTTAGAAAAGCTTTGATAATAAAAGCAATGTTTCTGCACATCAAATTTCTAATACCCCGATTTACACATATTTAATACATTCGGTATGTATATATTGTCTAAAAATCGAGATGTTTAGATAAAGGATTTTTCCGCTTAAAATTCATGTACTTTTGATGTTCGCTTTCTTTGACGATTGAAATATCGCCTTTGATCTAAAAAAATTTCGGATTTATACTAGGTACATAAATATTTTATATGTATTTTCAAGTTTACTTTAAGGTCTTGTTATTTTCAAAGAATATGCAAATGGCCATGCATAAATGAGAAGAGTCTTACCGAGTGTAGCTAGTTAGTAACTTGGAATTACGATAAAAAATCATTTCGTATAAAGAGACAATAGATAGAAATTATTGTAAAGGACGAAATGGATTTTTATAAAGATAAAAAAAAATATGTATATGAGTCGGAAAATTATTTGAGTTTAGCTACAAAATTTTAAATATATTTATTTTTATTGTATTAATTTCAAATTGCAAAATATCTAAAAATCGGGTGAATATAATATGAGCACGCTGAAAAAAATATTAATAAATTGTCTTTTATAAAGGTAAATAATTAAAAAAAAGTACATGAAAGTATACTCTTTTATTAATCAATCGTTTAACTCGAGTAAATTCACCGTAAACATTTATAACAATGTACGCATGAAACATATTAAAATGAAATGTTTTTCGAAATAACATTATATCTAAAATAAATAAGGCCAAAATAATGAATTTTAATACATACCTTTTATACCTGAAGAGATTTCTAGAAAATTCAAACATGCAAGTTCAAAACGGTAGATTATTCGAGAAATAGTTTTAAAAATTTTTTGAGAAGCTTTTGTGCAGTTACAACCGCTTGGAGATTTTATAATTTTTCTGTTGGCAGCCTTTTACTTACAAAATGTACACTATTTTGTTTTTTATTCCAGTGTTTGTTTTAAAAATATTTTTATTCAAAAAGAACCTTTTTTGCAGTAGTAAATACTGTCGTTTATAACCATGTTCTTTTTTTTTATGAATAGACCAGTTCTGAAGTCATTTTTGACAATATATATAAACAATATATATATATATTTCATCATGCATATAATTTTTGATTTAATATTTTAAATAAATAGGCTATTAAATTCAATGGTTAACATCAAATGTTTAATATTGTTTACTATTAATGGTCTTATATATATATATATATATGTGTGTGTGTGTGTGTGTGTGTGTGTGTGTGTGTGTGTGTGTGTGTGTGTGTAACAATTAGAAATAGTCTTTGAAACAAACCTTTTCAATTGAATGATGCAAACAGTTTGGTGTCTGGTGTTATTAATTCCAGTCTCTAATTAACATTTATAAAATTTTATTTTTTCAACTTTTTCATGAAAAGAACTTTTAATAATAAGTAATCAAAAAATTATTAAAATTAAAATATTTGAAATCTTTAATAAGGTAATAAAAATAAATTATTTACATATTAAAATTTTCTAAATTTTAAATCATGTTGTCTATGAAGCTATATGCATTTTTGTCCTTTGGAAAGAAAAATTATGTATTCTCATACATAATTCAATACTTTCACGAGATTAGGTGAGAAGAATTCGATTCTTTTCTATGTAAACATACTTAAAGGTGATTTACTGATTATTAGTTGTTTGTCTCAGAGCTTTCTGTTTAAAAATGATTCTGTACGTTTGCCCCATCTGTTATAACATCAGTAATGTTAAAGTAAATCTTGGATTTTTTAAAAAAGTCTGTTAGAGTTATTCATACAGAAAAGACAAACATTTTTGTTAGTAGCTATTATAGCTGAAACTCTCAAATATTTGCTAAAGAGGCTTAAAAGTGGAGGAAAGAAAGGAAAAAAAAGAGATGATAATTAGCATTTTTGAATAATTAGTTTGCATCATTAAATCAGATATAAAGAAAGAAAAATACATAAAACGTATTGATTGATAAGAAAAATACATAAAACGTATTGATTCTAAATAAATTATTACGCTTAGTTTCAATTTCAAAACATCTTGATTTATAGCATCTTTTTGAAATATAAATAAATGATTTTAAAAAGAAAAATGAAATTCCTTTTTTTTTTATTCTAGTGTATATCTATGTAATTACATGATGCCATATTGCAAAAGCCATTAAATGTATTAATATTTTTGTTTATTTTGTTTAATGCAGCGTAACAGCAACGAAAATAGGCAATATATAATAAAAAAGATAATACAAATTTTTCTTTTCTTTTTTTTATTTTATTTCTTTTTTTATTAAAAAAAAATGAGGAATGAAAAAAAAAAAGACTTATGTTATTTGGTTACTTCTGCAAAGTTTTTTGTGCATTAAGCTGCTGTAATATTTTACAGAGATTATTTCTGTAATTAACTTTTCTAACTTAATAAAGAATCTTTTATCTTTCTTAATTGTACACTCTTTTTAAGTAGCTATAATGGTTATACTACTAAGCAAATTTATTGGATGTAAGGATAAAAGCAAATCTCATGAATGTGCGAGCAAAACATGCATAAAAATGTTATCTCTGTTTCTACTATTAATTTCCGACCCCGCTAATGATGAGGGGAAGATGAAGAGAAAGAGATAAAACGAATGTATCTTTGGGATCACAATTTAGAAAAGCTTTGATAATAAAAGAATTGTTTCTGCACATCAGTTTTCTAATACGGCTCCAATTTACACATGTTGAATACATTCGGTATGTATGCATAGTTTAGGAATCGAGATGCTTAGATAAAGGATTTTTCCACTTGAGCTTCATGTATTTTGATGTACGCTTGCTTTGACGATTGAAATATCGTCTTTGGTCTTAAACAATTTCGTATGAGTACTAGGTGTATAAATGTTTGATGTGTATTTCCAAGTTTACTTTAAGGTATCATTATTTTCAAAGAATATGCAAATGGCCATATGTAAATAGTGAATGTCTTATCGTAAGTATAGCTACGGAGGCAATCAGCAATAATAATAAGAAATCCTTTCGTATAAAGAGACAATAGATGGAAATTATTTTAATAGATAAAGTGCATTTTTTATAAAGTTTAAATGTATATATGTATGTGTGTGTGTGTGTATGAGTCGGAAAATTATTTGCGTCGTAGCGATAGAATTTGAAATGAATTCATTTTAACTGTATTTATTTTACCGTACAAAATATCTAAAATCTGCTGAATGTAATATGTGCACTAGGAACATAATATTAATAAACTGTCTTTTTTAAAACATAAATTACTAAAAAATATAATATAATACTATTAGGGGAAAAATAAGAATGTTCGAAAAGGGAAATTGCCATATGTAATGTAAAAGATTAAACTATATAATCTACGAAATACAGTCTATAGATCTTTACTTAAATTTTTAGACACTTTTATACCTCATTTTGTATTTTATTTTTAAAACTCACAAAGATTCATTAAAAGCTCTTTGAAATAAAACTATATCGCACATTTTTCTCTTTTCTATGACGCTTTTTAAATGATGCCTTTCAAAAATAACGGTTACCATGCTTAAAAAGCTAATGCACACAGAGTAAAAATATTTTTACTCCTACTTCTGCAAAGTAACATCGCACTAAACTGCTGTTTTATTTTACAAGGTTATTTTCCATAAATGCCTGTTCTAATGTGTTAATTAGGAATCGCTTCTGTTTCTTAATTGTTTACTTTTTTTCGGTGTGCTATAATAGTCTTACGCTACGCAAATTTTAAGAAAGAAAGTATAAAAGCAAATTTCATGAAAGTGCAGGTGAAACATGCATAAAATGTTATCTCTGTTCCTACTATTATTTTCCGACTCTGCGAACGATGCGGGGGAAGATGAAGAGTAAGACATAAAACGAATGTATCTCGGGAATTACCATTAAGAAAGATTTGATAATAAAGGAAATGTTTGTGCACTTCAGTTTTCTAATACAGATCCAATTAACACAGATTTAATACATTTGACATATAACGGATTTTTCCGCTTGCACTTCATATACTTTGATGTTCGCTTGCCTTTCCGATTGAAATATCGTCTTTGGTCTCAAAAATTTTCGCATATCTACAGGTGTATAAATATTTGATATGTATTTTCAAGATTACTTTAAGGTTTAATTATTTTCAAAGAACATGCAAATGGCCATGAATTAATGAAAAGAGTCTTCTCGTAAGAGTATCTATTTGGATAGTTAGAAATTACAAAACGGAATACTTTCGAATAAAGAGACAATAGATAGAAATCATTGTAAATGATCAAATGAATTTTTTTATAAAGTTTATATATATATATATATATATATATATATATATATATATATATATATATATATATATATATATATATATATATATATATACATATATGTATATATGTATATGTATATATGTATACATATATACATATATATATATATATATGTAATGATTCGACGAGATCGATGTTCCATAACAATGTACAAGTTCCAGTGGCACACCATCTATGAGGCAGAACAGATTACTACTACCAAGAATCAACAGTGGGACGAGCTGAGCAGTCGCTCCGGCAATTTGACCAGCAGTGGATGAGTTTATTGGGCTATTTCCCCATAAGAAAGTTCAATCAAGCAGTCTTTAAATTAATTTTATTAGAACTCATAAATAAGTTAAGTTCTTTCACGCAATCACCTTGGCACTCTCATCGAATAACTTCCACTTCACCAACTCCGTGATTAAGCTACATTCCACAATATTAGAATTTTGGGGAGAAAGAAGAAACAGCATCCTAATAATTTTTGAAAGTCAATCGCATTCTCGGGAAATATGACATGGCTTCCGAGTAGTTTTTTAAGAAAAAATGCATTCTAATTCAGCGGAGCAATAAAACGCGCGTCTTGATAGTTTAAAGAAAAGGTGCATTCTACTCTCCTGAAAAGCCAAATGAAAAAAATCATTTTCACGACAAAACTAGCGCCCTCCTACTCCGCGTCAATCATTTTAAAAATCCAATCAGGATGGACTCGAGCCTCTAACGGACAAAATGATCAATTCTAATTGGCCGTAATAGGCGGTCTATTGGCAAGAACTATATTTTTTCCTCGGAACACTAAGCCCTTTAGCAACGCGTAGTAACACTTGTCACGCGATGTTAAAAAATAAAAAATAAAATTAAAATCGCAGGAATATGCCAGAAAGTAAAAAGCTTACGAAATACTTCCCGCCTTTTTGAGAAGCAAGAAATAATTTATTAATAACTAAAGTAAGAAAAAGAATTTTAGCTGTTACAAGTTACGAAACTAAGATTGAAATATGTTCCACAAATTTAGAATTGAAGCTAAGAGAGAATAAAAAAAATGGCGCAATTTTTTTTTTTTTTTTATTACAAATCCCCCCTCCCAGAAAGACGGGTGAAAAAGTAGGTCTGAGACCTGCAATTTCACAGAAAGGGAGATGATGCAGACTTAGCTCACGAAGTTGTTGATATAAGTAATAATAATTAGATACTGAATAAAAAAAAAATTTAAATTAATTTCTCTTTTTTATATAAATATAGAATTCAAATTTAAAAACACCAAGGTGATGCGTGGAATAACTTCAAATTTAAATACAATAAAATAGGCTTCAATACAAATACAAGATATAATCTTGTTTAAAGTACACATCAAAAAGTAATTTGAAAATATAAGCAATTACCCATAGTAATAACATAAAAATGAAACATAAAAATGAAAAACAATAACGTTAAATTCTTTTTTAACAATGTCAAATCTAGAAATCAATTTTTAAAAGTTTGTTTCAAAAATCCTCTTAAAGTCATATTTGGAATGGCATAGTTCATTACCTCATTTCAAGGATGTCTAATTCATTTAACTGTCCAAATTCATCAGCTAACATTATAATATTAGTTCAGTTTTTGTGTGAGTAAGTCCTTGAACATTCATAACAGTTCCATTTTGGAATCTTTGTGAAAATACTTTTATAATTGTATTTTTAATTAATAACACATTTTATAATATAGTAATAATAAAATTTAACAATGTAAATAATAAACAATATAATTAAGAAACATAATAAGGAAAAATATCAATAATAATAAATATCATAAGTGTAAGTAAATCTCATAATGGGTATAAGTTTCTGTAGTGACACTTTTGGAAGGAAATGCCCAAACATATCTTGTGGCATGGTCTATTATAATATGGAGATATTTTTTTGTAGAATTATAATAATTGAACCCTCCTACAGTATCAACAGACAGACAGTCAAAAGGTTGATCTGTAGTGGGCATAGCTTGTAATAAGCCAAATTTTTTCTGTCTAGGTTTTTTATTTTTCTGGCAAATATCACAGTATTTAACAAAGTTAGTAATGTCTTGGGTCATATCTGGCCAATAATAGTTAGGAGAAATTAAATTTTGCATTTTTTGAACACCAGGGTGACCAAACTGTTCATGAGCAACATTAAGCAATTTTTTTCTTAGGGACATGGGAACTACCACTTTACGAAAACCTTTTCTTTTAACTATAATCAGTCCATTGTCATTAATATAATTTGATCCACACACATTTTCTTTTTCTTGCATCTCAATAATCTCTTTAACGTCAAGAAGAAAAGTAAGGGGCTTACAAAAATGAGAAATAGGGTTTCGGGACAACATGTCGGCTTCGACATTTGTAGATCCCTTTAAGTACTCTATTTTGTAATCGAACATACTTAACTTCAATGACCACCTAAATAATCGACCTCTTAAATGTTTGACATTTTTTAACCAAACAAGAGATGCATGATCAGTATGGATGGTAAATTGTACACCGTGAAAGTAATGATAAAATTTATCTAAAGTATCAATGATAGCAAGACACTCTAGTTCGGTAATGAAATAATTTTTCTCATAACTTCTCAATCTTCTAGAAAAATAAGCAATTGGATGTAAAAAGTTATTATGGTCGGGTTGTTTAAGAACTGCACCTACCGCTACCTGAGAAGCGTCAACAAACATGTGTAGGGGTAATTTTGGGTCATAAATCTTTAAAATTGGTTTAGCAATGAGGGCATCTTTTAATTTTTGAAAAGAGTTTTGACATTCAGTATTCCATTCCCAAATAGTATCTTTCTTAAGTAATTTATTTAGGGGGTGTCTAATTTCAGCATATTTGTCAATAAATTTATGATACACATTTATAGAACCAAGAAATCTTTGTAATTCTTTAGTGTTAGTAGGAGGTTTTAATTTTTTAATCGTTTCTATATTAGTATTAGCTGGAGTTAAAGTTCCATTTTGGATTTCATACCCTAGAAAATTGATTTGTTTTTGAGCAAAGGTACATTTAGATAATTTTAATTTAATATTTTCTATTCGGCATAAATCAAAAATTTGGATGAGATGCTGTATATGTTCATCTATTGATTTAGAAAAAATAATTATATCATCAAAATAATAACAAGCAAAGTCTATTTTATATTTTGTAAGAATTCTTCTAATTGTCCTGTTGAAAATTGGGGGGCCTACCTTTACACCAAAGGGGAGAACATTCCATTCCCAGAGCCCACAATTAGTAGTAAAGGCTAACTTTTCGGAATCGGCTGGGTGAATAGGTATGTGCCAATAGCCTGAGGCTAAATCTAGTGTAGAGAAATATTGGGCACCACTTAATTTGTCTAAAATTTCATCTATTCGGGGTAAAGGTTCAGCGTCATTTTTCATGATAGAATTTAATTTTCGGTAGTCAACACACATTCGGTTTTTTTTACCTTCATCTCGTTTATTTACTAACGTAACTGGAGAAGAGTATGGGCTATAACTTTCTTTAATTAACCCAGCAGCTAATAATGATTGGATTTGCTGAGATATTTCTTTTTCATCAGCAGTGGATGTACGATAAGGCCTCAAAGATATTGGTAGGTCAGATTTAAGATAAATACGCTGAGGTTCAATATTAATTCTCCCTACATCATATTTATTTTTTGCAAAAATATCTAAATAATCCCTTAAAAGTTCCCTTACATTTTTATTTTGAATAGCATTCAGATCCCCCAATAGATTATAATCATCATTATTAGTTCGCGACAAGGATTGAGGAGTTATGGTATTTCCATAATCGGGTTGCACAGTAGTATCATTTTTTATAATATCAAAATGAAGCAATTCTAAGTTATCACTGGATATGTTGACATATGGGTTTAACGAAATATTGTCTTGTAACACCTGGCTTTTTGCACAATCAATTTTCAATTTAAATTTGGCACAATCAGGTAAACCTAAAATAGCATAGTCCAAATCAAGTTGACTTACTAAAAAATTAACATATCTCTTTATATTACCAAATTTAATACATAATCGACAAGATTTATTAATTGTAAGAGTTCCTTGTGCCTGTCTGATAGTAATAGGGGTAACATTATGTAAATTACCATTTAAATATCGAACAAATTTGAGGGGTAAAATTGAGACAGTTGATCCACTATCCACCACACAATACACTTTGTTATTGCCCACATATCCAGGGATAAATAATTGTCAGACATTATTAGTAGGGGGTGGTTGAATATGAGCAGGAGTTTGAGCTTGACAGGAATTTGTGTTAAATATACAACTCCTCTCCCAATGATATGCATTTTCTATGCCTCTGTTTAAACATACTCTGCACGGACTACTAGGGTAATTGTTTTGATAATGAGTTGCAGGCATTCTAGGAGTGAAAAACCTAGGATTAAAATTTTGGGATGAATTGTTTGGAGTAGGTCGAGTCCAATGTCTGGGCTGAGGATTGGGATTGTGCATTGGTCTAGTTTGTTGAAAATTTCTATTGCCGTTATTAGAGGTATGATTTGGAATCGCTGCTAATTGTTTAGCAATGCGAAACCATTCACGAGTATTGGAAGGAGGGTTAACCATCAAACAATTTTGATACTCCGGCTGAAGGCCATCAATTAATCCCTGTATAATTAAATTTTCCTCAAGCTGAAGTTGCCTTCCAATCTCAACTTTCTTTCTAAAATAAGAATCCAAATCACTTAGATCATTTAACTTTAAGGAAGTAAATTCAGAAAATTTTGGAACTCTAACTTGAATGAATTTTTCACTTAAAATCTCGACAATTTCTTCATAAGTAGCACAATCCAAACAATCATTTATATAAGTTTTTAGCGCTTCCCCCTTTAAATATTTTGAAATATTTTGGTGTTTCCACTCATTATCTTTCTTTTCTACCGAACATTCTCGATCAAAATGTTTAAACCATTTAAATATATTCATGCCCGACCCAAATTCAAAAGGGACAATATCAAGTTTATTTTCTGACATTTTTTCTTCTTTTACTAATCCTGACCTTAGTAACATGAAAGAAGGATAATTCATATGGAAAATATTTAAATGCTATACTTCAATTATTAAAATTCAATTACTATACTTCAAATACCTCAATAAATAATAATAAAAATAAATAAATAATAAATAAATAAGTAATAAAATAATAAATATCGGGTTTCCATACATGGGAAATAACAAATAATTTTAAAAACAAAAATACTTTTCTTTACGTATGGAAAATAAATTTTGCAACAGAGTATTTTTTTAACAACAAATTAATCCATCTTTCGATTTAAAAAAAAAAAAAATAACACCTTTAAAACTAAATAAAATTTCTATGAGCAGAAAATTTTAATTAATTATAAATTAAGAACAAATTTATTTTTTAATATCTGTAATAAAAGAGAGAAAAAAAAATCAAGAATTTAAACAAAGAAATTATCATTAAATTTCTTAATCAATAAAACAATAAAATAATAAATAATAACTTACAGACATGTTCGATGTGGCCTTGTTCAAATACCTAATTTTTTATTAAACTAAACAAAAATAAAGAACTTCGTAGATACGACTCACAGGTGTAAATTTCAATTATCTTGTATTACTGATGGAATCTACCGTAGTTTCGCAACCATACAGCAGGTGTTCATTTATTATGAAATGAAAATTTATCAAAATATTTATGCACTTTTACCTAGAAAATACAGTAAATAAATAAATAAAAGAAAATGATGTTGAATTGATTTCATGCAGGTGATCTTTTGTAATTTTTATTTTGCATATCTCACAGTTTGGTTGCATATCTCACAGTTGAAAAGTTTCTCACTAGAATGCGAGGTATATTTCACAATTAAAATATTTGTAGATGTAGATACCACACATAATTACAAACAAAACTTTATAAGACGATCTTTTTTCACAGATTGATTCATGTCGGTTCAAGATGAGTAATAAACAAAGGCCGAAGTTCCAGCAATTAGTTTCAAGCTCGGCGAAAATGGCACGTGCACACACAGCGTTGCGAAGAATTCTCTAGAGACGTATGCAGGTTCATTTAAGAAATCCTGCCGGCTAATATGTAATGATTCGACGAGATCGATGTTCCATAACAATGTACAAGTTCCAGTGGCACACCATCTATGAGGCAGAACAGATTACTACTACCAAGAATCAACAGTGGGACGAGCTGAGCAGTCGCTCCGGCAATTTGACCAGCAGTGGATGAGTTTATTGGGCTATTTCCCCATAAGAAAGTTCAATCAAGCAGTCTTTAAATTAATTTTATTAGAACTCATAAATAAGTTAAGTTCTTTCACGCAATCACCTTGGCACTCTCATCGAATAACTTCCACTTCACCAACTCCGTGATTAAGCTACATTCCACAATATTAGAATTTTGGGGAGAAAGAAGAAACAGCATCCTAATAATTTTTGAAAGTCAATCGCATTCTCGGGAAATATGACATGGCTTCCGAGTAGTTTTTTAAGAAAAAAGGCATTCTAATTCAGCGGAGCAATAAAACGCGCGTCTTGATAGTTTAAAGAAAAGGTGCATTCTACTCTCCTGAAAAGCCAAATGAAAAAAATCATTTTCACGACAAAACTAGCGCCCTCCTACTCCGCGTCAATCATTTTAAAAATCCAATCAGGATGGACTCGAGCCTCTAACGGACAAAATGATCAATTCTAATTGGCCGTAATAGGCGGTCTATTGGCAAGAACTATATTTTTTCCTCGGAACACTAAGCCCTTTAGCAACGCGTAGTAACACTTGTCACGCGATGTTAAAAAATAAAAAATAAAATTAAAATCGCAGGAATATGCCAGAAAGTAAAAAGCTTACGAAATACTTCCCGCCTTTTTGAGAAGCAAGAAATAATTTATTAATAACTAAAGTAAGAAAAAGAATTTTAGCTGTTACAAGTTACGAAACTAAGATTGAAATATGTTCCACAAATTTAGAATTGAAGCTAAGAGAGAATAAAAAAAAATGGCGCAATTTTTTTTTTATTTTATTACATATATATATTCTTTTATGAGAAAAGTATGAAAATGATGAAAAGATGAAAAAAATGAAAAAATGGGTGAAACAACAATGAACCACAAAGGAACAACACCAAAAAACAAAACAAAATAAACTCCCTGCTCTTCAGAAGGTGGGAGGAGTAACAGGCATCAAAAATTTATTAAAAAGTGTATCCTCACAGGTTTCGCAAGGCATCACAAAACCGCATTTTCCAATTATATAAAGAAAATGACTGAAAATAATCAATCAAAAATTTTTTAATAAACCAAAACTATAAAATCAATTAATATTAAAAACTGAATTTACTAATTAGCCAACAACAAAACCATAGCATCAATCAACTTGTAACATAACATAAAATATTTTGAAATTTCCAAAAATCCAAAATAACATGTTATTTTTGGAAATTTCAAAATATTTTATGTTATGTTATGAGTTGATTTATGCTATGGTTTTGTTGTTGGCTATTTAGTAAATTCAGTTTTTAATGTTAATTCATTTTATAGTTTTGGTTTATTAAAAAAATTTTGATTGATTATTTTCAGTTATTTTCTTTATATAATTGGAGTATGCGGTTTTGTGATGCCTTGCGAAACCTGTGAGGATAAACTTTTTAATAACTTTTTGATGCCTGTTGCTCCTCCCACCTTCTGAAGAGCAGGGAGTTTATTTTGTTATGTTTTTTTGTGGTTCATTGTTGTTTCACCCATTTTTTCTTTTTTTTCATCTTTTCATCATTTTCATACTTTCCTCATAAAAGAATATATGAACTTTGTGCAAAATAGAGCTTCTATGCGCCGGTTGCATAAAGATAGTAAGTTTTTACACTCAGTTAAGATATATATATATATAGTTTAAGTTATATAAAAAATGAATTTATTTTTAGAGCATTTATTTCATCTTACAAAATATCTAAAAATTGCTGAATATAATATGTGCACGGTGAAAATAACATTAAAAATTTGTCTTTTTTAAAAAACATAAATTATAAAAAAAATAATATGAAACTGTTAGAGAAAAACTAAGGATGTCTAAAAAGGGAAATTTCCATATCTAAACGAAACGGCTGAATTATAGAATCTACAAAATAAAGTCTATTGATTTTACTTAACTTTTATAGAACTTTTAAACTTTATTTTGAATTTTATTAGTATTATAAGCAAAGACTCATTAAAAATCCTTTCAAATAAATGTATCTCACACATTTTTCATTCTCCTATGACGCTTTTAATGTGATGCACTTCAAAAGTAACGATTCCTATGCTTAAAAAGCTAATGCACACAAAGCAAAAACAATTTTACTCCTACATCTGAAATATGATATCGCATTAAACTGCTGTAGTATTTTACAGGATTCTTTTCTGAAAATACCTTTTCTAACTTAATTACGAATTTTTCCTGTTTCTTAATTGTTCACTTTTTCCGTTGCTATAATGTTCTTAAACTAAGCAAATTTTATGAAACTAAGGATAAGAGCAAATTTCATGAATGTGCGGGTGAAACATGCATAAAAATGTTATATCTATTCCTACCATTATTTTCCGACTCCGTTAACGATTGGGGGAAGATGAAGAGAAAGAAATAAAACGAATGTATCTCGAAAATTAAGATTTAGAAAGCTTTGATAATATAGGAAATGTTTTTAAACTTCAATTGTCTAATACAGATCCAATTAACACATATTTAATACATTTGATATATAAGCAAAGGATTGTCTAGGAATCGAGATGTTTAGATTTTTCCACTTGAACTTCATGTACTTTTGATTTTCGATTGCTTTTACGATTGAAATATCGTCTTTGATCTCAAACATTTTCGCATATCTACAAGGTGTGTAAATATATGATGTGTATTTTCAACTTTACATTAAAGTATCATTCTTTTCAAAGATTATGCAAATGGCCATGAGTAAATGGGAAATATCTTATCGTAAGAGTCGCTAGCTAGGTACTTAGCTATTACAATACGAAATCCTTTGGTATTTAGAGTCAATTGATAGAAATTATTGTAAAAGAATAAAGACATTTTTTATGAAGTTTATATATATATATATATATATACATGAGTCAAAAAATTATTTGAGTTTTAGCTTCAAAAATTTAAATGAATTTACTTTTAGTTTATTTATTTCACATTACAAAATATCTAAAAACTGTTGAATATAATATGAACACGCTGATCTCAATATTAATAAATTGTCCTTTAAAAAAGAATAATTAAAAAAAAATATATTATGAAACTCTAAGAAAAAATATTAGGCTGAAAAAAGGGAAATTTCCATGTGCAATCTAAACGACTAAATTATACAATCTACAAAATACAGTGCATTGATCTAACTTAGATTTTAAGACACCTTTAAACTTCAATTTATATTTTATTTTTAACACACACAAATATTCATTAATAAATGTTTGAATTAAAAATATCTCACGTTTTTCTCTTTTCAGGGACGCGTTCATGGTGCTACTTTAAAAAAAAATAAAGTTTGACTTGATTAAAAAGCTAATGCACAATGAGTAAAAATATATTTACGCCTACATTTGCAAATTAATATTGCATTAAACTGCTGTAATATGTTACAAGGATTTTTCTGTAAATACCATTTCTAACTTAATTACGAATCTCTTCTGTTTCTTAACTGTTCACTCTTTTTCAGTTGCTATAATGGTCTTACTCAAAGCAAATTTTGTGAAAGTAAGAATAAGAGCAAATTTCATGAATGTGCACACAAAATATTCATAAAAACGTTATCTCTGTTCCTACCATTATTTTCAGACTCCGCTAATAATTCAAAGATAAAGAAGAAAGAGATAAAACGAATGTATCTCAGGAATTACCATTTAGAAAAGCTTTGATAATAAAGGAAATGTTTCTGCACATCAATTTTCTAACACAGCTCCAATTTACGTATATTTAATACGTTCGGTTTGTAAACATTGTCTAGGAATCGAGATTTTTAGATAAAGGAATTTTTCACTTAAACTTCATGTTCTTTTCATGCTCGCTTGTTTTTACGATTGAAATATCGTCTTTGATTTCAAACATTTTTGTATATTTACTAGTTGTGTAAATATTTGATGTTTGTTTTCAAGTTTACTTTAAGGTATTATTTTTTTCAAAGAAAATGCAAATGACCTTGCATAAATTTAAAATGTCTTATCGTAAGTGTAGCTAGTTAGGTACTTGGCAACTACAAACCGAATTTCTTTTGTATAAAGTATCAATAGACAGAAATTATTAACAAAGATCAGATGCATTTTGATACAGGTTAATATATATTTGTGGGTCTAAATTTTCTTGCGTTTTCGCTACAAATATTAAATGTATTTTTTTCACCTTGCAAAATATTTAGAAACTTTTAAATTTTTATTTAAAATTTTTTTCAGAGCACACTGAATATAATATTAATAAATTGTACTTTTTAAAGATAAATAATTTTAAAAATATGTATCTAATTTTTTCTTTTTTATCAATTGTTTATCTCAGGAGTAAATATCCAGAAAATATTTATGACGGGGTACGCATGAAATATTACAAAATTATATATACAAAATTGTACAAATGAGTATGAAAAAATATTTTTTTGCAATTAATAAATGAAAATGTAATGAATTTTAAGGCACATTTTTAATACCTGGTGACATTTCTTGAAAACTCAAACATGCGAGTTCAAAGTTGCCGTTTATTCGAGAAGTAGACTAAAATCTATTCAACAACAGCCATTGTGTCAAAATTAAAATGTTTGTAACGTTGGAATTTGTAAAATTTAACATGCAGAAATTCAAAACTACTTCACTAAATAACCGTCCAAATATTTTTGCTTTAGGGAGGTCACATTTACAAAAGAATGCAAATACGACAAGAAAATTGCTTATAAGGGATCAAAATGTTAAAGTTAGATACAAGTTCTTATTTCTAGGCGTACCACCTAAGCAAACGGATACGTCATACTTGTCGGGTACATGACATATGGCACCCAATATGAGGCCGTTTGTGATGCACTCGGCAAGGCCGTCATGTAAATATAAGTTAATTTTTGCAGCAGAACTGTTAAAACCATTTATTGAAACTTTATTTCGGCCGGAGAAACTTCGATGAATTATCTTAATCTCAGAAAATATTGAAATAAAATGAAATAACTCACATTATCTGATTTTCCGGAATGAAAAAGTTAGAGAGAAGTTGCATTTTACTTGAAGGAAAGCGGCGATTAGCATAAGGCGATTATAATTCAATAAATTAGATAATGCGAGACGTTTTCTTTTATTTTAATATTTTCTGAGATTTATATACTTCATAAAAATTTCCCCTGATAAAATCCCATCCATTATGTTTAAATAAATGGTTTTAACAGTTCTGCTGCAAAAAATGAACTCCTATTTACATGATGGCCTTGTCGGGTACGTCACATTCTGTGTAAAGCAATAATTAGTGGACGCAGTATAAAAGGAAAGATATCTTTTAATCTAGAAAAACTTTTGAAAAATATTTTGATACACAGAAAACATATTTGATTGACAAACAAACTAAATTAACAACATTGATATTAATATGAAAGTTAACAATCTTTTGTTCCATTTGTATACAGAAATGTAGTTATGCAGATGAAAATGTTGAAACGTTGAAATGTTGCATTTGAAAAATCATAGAATCATTGAAATATTGGTTTTCCAGGTACAAAGAATTGATTAATTCATTATAAATACTGCTAGAAATGTTTCCTAAAATGACGGGAACCTCATGAAAATTTATTTTTATAAATTCTTATTTACATTTTAAAAATAATTTTTTATTTTATTTTATAGATATTTATATATATATATATATATATATATATATATATATATATATATATATATATATATATATATATATTTTAAAGTTTCGAAAGATAAAGGAACACCTTTCGAAATCTTGCATGATTCAAAGGGTTATATTTGATATTTAGGTTTGTCATAATTGTATTCTCCTTTATTTAAGAATCACATGTAATTTTTATTACAGTACACTGCAGATTAACCTTCAGTATGAAATTTTTACATGATATTTATTAAGAATGTATGTTATTTCGACACCCATTGTTAAAAAGAATTTCATCTCGGTGGATTACAATCATTGCATTTCACGCCGTTACCTACTAGTGTAAGCGATGTAACACGTATTTTATTAATATTTTTCCGTTAATATTTGAAAAGTTAATTTTTTACCCTCTTTTAAAATATGATTTCAAAAGAAAAATATTTTTATTGTTTCTTTTATTATTTAGTTATGGTTTCCAAATTTCATATAAATAATAAATTAGTTTTAAAATATCATTTTATTTATAGATATTTCTTTCATACTTTACAGTTGATAAAATTCTAAAAAAAATTGCATTTTTTTCTGCTTAAAATAACCGTATGTATTTTGTGTCATTTCTTTTTTTTTTTTTTTTTTTTTTTTTGTTATAAAAAATAAATAAATAAATAAAATTCTACCGTCGTTATGCAGTATTGCAAATGTTGTTCTGCATTTCCCCTTAGAGTTGCCGTATGCGGCACGTTTTTTATCAAGGCGATAACTACTTTATTCTTGTCTGCACTCGATTTAAAATTTCCCCATTATTTTTTATCTTTCGATGTTTTTTTTTACCTGTACAGTTTGGGAATCTATTTTATGCTAATACATTTTTCTATTGGCAATTGTGCAATGTCAAAAAAAATAATAACCCTTTAAGGGGCTTAACTGGGTTTTTCTGTCACATTATTTTTCCATTCAAAGGCTTATTTAACTCAAAATTCATATTCATGTCAATTTTTTCAATTGTATATTATAAATAAATATCTAAGTCTGTAAAATACAAATTCCTATATTAATACATTCCATACTTTTTATTTTATGAATCGTTAAACTTGCATGCAAAATACTGCAGGGCGCTTAAAGGGATAATAAATAAATAAATTAAAATATAAATTAAAATAAGAAAAAAAACATGCGTATTGACAGTCGTGATTGTAACTCACACGCTTGCAGTTTGTTAAAAAGAAATGATATTTTGTATATAGTGTTGCATTTATTTAAATTCTCAAAATTCTAAAGTAATTCTCGAGATCTCCATATTCATCAAACGTATGTATTTACGAAAATGCCCTTTATTACTCCATTAACATAAAAATAATATTAATTTTATATGCTTGAATCGATTACAGTTTGCTGCATTGACTTGATACAAATGCTTTTCGTTTTCCTTCTCCTATACAAATAAATCATTTTGTCAAGAATACATTTAAAATGCTTGTTTTTCTTGTCAAAAAGACATCAACTATTTTGAAGATGAAAATATATAAATGTAGTAAGCATATGTTTCACTATATCGAATAAGTAGAAATCATTAGGAGTAGCATTGCAGTAACACTACAGCATCATCGTAGGCACTATGCCAATGATTAGCAAGATATTTGCAAACTAAATATGCGTAATCTTATGAAGATAACGCAAGATTCCATCTATCCATTGTTTTGAGTATACTTTACAAACAGAAAACGTTCTTTTTTTCAAAGAAATAATAATATAACCACACTAAAAAAAAAATAGTATCTTCTGTGATACACAAGATTCTGAAATCCGTTCTCTTTCTTCAGAAACCTCGGAAAAGAATTTATTTTTTAGATTAAAATAAGTTTGAGAAAAAAAGTATTCTTTTCTGCAACTTATTTATCGGAAACATTCCCGAGTTTTTCTGGTAGGTGTACTGTTGAAAACTTGAAACTTTTGCTGCATCGTCACTTCATAGCTATTGTAAAATATCTCTATTTTGACGAATGATAATACTCCATAATACAGTGAAGTAATCGTTTTCTATAATAGCTGCGAATGACGATGCAGCAAAAGTTTAAAATGTTTAACAGTGTGTGTTAATTCGTTTTCGCAGCCCAGTTTATTGGATTCTACTATATCTGAAGTAATTATCAAGATCTTCATATTTATCATTTATGAAAGAAAATGCTATTTATCACGCAATTAATAAAAAAATAATATTAATTTTACATGCTTGAATGTATAATTTTGCTTACTCAAGAGAAAAAGTAAAACTGAAATTTTATATAATAGTAAAAATCGATATGCAAGGTTCAGAAGATTTATTAATAAGTTAAATAACTAATAGGAAACGATTTCGAAAGTCTGTATCAATACTATATATTTTTTTTAATACGGAAATGTATTTTCTCTGGTTTTTTTTAGAATGATTGACATAATCACAGCCAGATCAGAAAATGCCGTTTTACATTAAATTGACAAAAAAAAAAAAGATTGCCGTGTTACAGAAAAATATTTTTTTCTGTCAAATTACATTTTCATATATTAGGAAATGTTTGACCTTTTTTATTAAATAATTTCAATCCATACCTTAATCTCATAACCTTTTAAGTCAAACTTGATCGACCATAATAATTATCTTTATGTCTCAAAATACATAAAAAATATTATATTATAATGACATGCAAGCTAGATATTTTTTTTCTGAAACAGCTTAGTGAAATTAAAATACCGTTTTACGAAACATGTACAAGAATATCTTGATTAATTAAGAAATTATAGTGCTAGGAAAATCACTTCTTAAATAAAATCGCAACAGCAAATATTTAACAACAATTTAATTAACACTAGCCTAAATTGACAGAATTAAATACGACAATAATAAAATAGCTAATCCGGGGTAAAGTTAAAATGTTAAATTTTTCTAAAAATATTTTATTACATTAAAAATTTCCCTGTATTTTTATGCTTAAAATTACGCATAAATCCTGCTTCTATCTCAATTAGGAGGGGAAGTGTTATTTTTATTTTTTTCTTTTCTTATCTTTTCAAAATCTAGCTTTCAAGAAATGATTGTCATGAAAATGACTTCTTGTGAAAATGAGTTTCTCTTCATCATGAATTTTTTTCACAATTTTTCCGATTAAATTAATTATAACACTTAAACCATTAAATATATATGCTGCAAGCTTGGTGCATCTAGTTTTTGATTGTTTTACTCTAATTAGATACATATATATCTTAATAAATAAGTATTTCTTAAAAAAATGTGTCACGGACAACAATAAACAGTGAATAATGCAAAAATTTCCAAAAAACTTTATTGTAAAGGATTAAGCTAATAATATTTTAATTTATAATTAATACTGCAAGTTAACCCTTTCAGCGCGGAATTGGTTTGCGGGATTAATGCCCCGTGCAAAATATTTTGACCAAAAAATTTATTTTCTAAAAAAATAACAAGTGTGGCACTCGGGGACTGCCACGGTAAAGCTACTGCATAGCATTTTTATCAACTTATGCAATTACAATTATTCATTTATTTTTTATTTATGCAGTTTTTTTTGTCTTAGATATTAAATCAAGTTTTTTCTTTTTTCTTTGATATTAATTCAAGTTACACTTTTTGAGCGTGGTGACCGATAAGAAAACATTCTTTTTTTCTTTTATTGAATAAAAGAGAAGTCTACCGAAGTGCCGAAGTCTGCCGAACTGAAACAACGTTAGCCTGAGTGTCAGTTTTTACTTATCCATCATACGTAGTATAGGGTAAGTCTTGCAATAGTTTTGAAAATCGAAAATTTTTTTTGACGGATTTACACGTTTTAGATAGTGGAGATTCGGAAAAACATATTTTTAGAAAAAAAAATTGCCGTCCGTCTGTCTGTCTGTCTGTCTGTCTATCTGTAAACGCTCTATCTCCCGAACAAATTGAGATAGAGATTTGAAATTTTGTATGTAGTTAGTATGTACGAATGGGATGAATCCTATTTAATATCAGCAACCTCGATTATCGGGAACTATTTTTTTCGGACTCTCAAATAATTCGTTCTGATGAAAGGTACATAAAAATTTTCGAATTTTTTTATTCTAAGGAATGGGCTTTAAATGCAATAAAATAACATACATTTTGCATATCGAACGAAGTCGATCGGATTATTAGTTGCCGAGATATTTGTAATCTTATTTTCCACATTCTTCGATTTTTCATGACCCTGTATTTCATTCAAATCTTAATTCAGAAGTATATTTTAATTGGAAATTAGACGCTTAATTCGACGAAGTAAATTGTTAGTTAATATAATTATTATTTTTGGAGTTATAAGGATGTTTCTTTTACGCCGTTCCGTACTACTTGAGTAGTTTGGCGTTTTATATAATTTGTCGAACTTGGTACATCAGCAGCTCTTTAATATAGCATTAATATGTATATTAACAATATTTAAATTTTGTTTATGAATTGCAATGCATTATATAAATAGTTTCACATGTTTTATTTTCATATACATATCCATGATGGGTAAGTATTACGGTGGCCCCCAACGACTAGTTTTTATCGTTACGGAATTTCTAGATTCGGTCGCCGCGCTCAAAGTCCGTGATAAAAGCTATGCAATAGCTTAAATATGCATCCCCAGGGGGAGTGACACACAAGACATGCATAATATGAATATGCAGTTGCAGACCTTTCAAATGATGTGTCACACGACTGGTGTTGTAAATAAATGAAAAATGTGCCCCACTGGGGGGCAGAGTGGGGGGTGACACACAAGACATCCATAATATGAATAAGCAGTTGCAGACCTTTCAAATGTTGTGTCACACGACTGGTGTTGTAAAGAAATTATATATGAGCCCCCCCCCCTGGGGGGCAGAGTGGGGGGCACACAAGACATCCATAATATGAATAAGCAGTTGCAGACCTTTCAAATGATGTGTCACATGGCTGGTGTTGTAAAGAAATTAAAAATGTGCCCCCCATGGCGGGACAGAGCGGAAGGGGGCACACAAGACATGCATAATAGGAAAAGGCAGTTTCAGATCTTTCTGAAGATATGCAACACGAGGTGTGTGGATAAAAATTTAAAAAGTTCCCCTTTGGGGGGGGACAAAGTGGGTGCGGCGACCCAAACATGCATAATTGGAATGAGCTGTTACAGTTCTTTTAAACTATATGCCACACGATGGGTGTACATACAAATTTAGAAAATGCCCCCCTGGGGGGCAGAGAGGGCAGATGGCGCACCAGACGAAAATATGAATAAACAGTTTAAGGCCTTTCCAAAGATATGTCACATGACGGGTGTTTACGAAATTTGGAAAAGTAACCCCCTGGGGGGTAGAGGGCGCATCGAATGCGTAAAAAAATTATAAATGGTCAATTTTTCTAACAATATAGCACACGATGGGTGTCATCAACATTTAAAAAAATTCACATCAGGCAAAATTTTGAAAGATTTGCCAGCGGGGGGAGGGGAGTCATTCACATGAATAGTCACAGGGCTTTAGAACGATGTATCACCAACTCCCCCCAAAATATACACCGAACGCGTTTCAAATTTTATAAATAGTATTTATCGAAGTTCCGTGTAAAAAAAAGTACCGCGTCAATGTCTGCCGAAGTTTACCGAAGGATACCGTTCCTAAGTCTGCCGAACTGAAACGCCGTTAGTCGGAGTGTTAGTTTTTTTTTCTCGTTACGGAATTTCTAGATTCGGTCGCCGCGCTCAAAGCCCGCGATAAAAGCTATGCAATAGTTTGAAGAAGAAGAACAAAAAAACAGGAAAATTTCCACACACAATAACACGCCGTGTACGCATGGCGTTTTTTGTGGATGCTTACTGTGTCTACAGCACCCAACTGCTATATGTCGACATCAACTATCTTCCGCACTCAGACCCTTATGTCAACTTCTGCTGACTCCTGTACTAAAAGGGTTAAATAAGCATGAGAATTACTCAATTTCTTTGCCATACTGTCCTCAAGCCATTTTGCATACTCAGATATAAGTAACATATGTTTTTTGTTGTCATTTGTTGGTTAGAGTTTAAAGATAAAAAACATTCATCTATTGATGAACGAAGCAAAAATGTAAAAGTGTCAAACAGCTTAGTTTGTATGAGGAAAAGAACAGGCATTCACACATGTGAAACCAGTTGACGAAGAGGTTACGTTTGATTTTTTTTTCTTTTCTATGCGCTGTCATACAAATTTAAATCATGTAAATTTTATATTTTAGCCAGAGAGATCGCGCAGGGCACAAGGACACCCCCTTCTTAGAAAAACATCAATTCCCGGAAGAAATGTTTATGTGTAATCAATCATCCTTTCAGTATTCTCCTATCTGACACTCCCGTTGCTAGATGAAGTGTTATTTTTATTTGCTTTTAATTTCTTCTTGTTAAACAAAAATGTATTGGAGTCCGAGGTGATTCAGTCACACCACGCGACCGTTATTGCTTCGAAATTTTTCGTTAAAAGTGTAGTTTTCTGTTCTCTACTTTTTCTATTGTTTTGTGTTATTTTCTTAATGAACTATTTCACTTATTGGTAATAATAAAATGTTTTTTTAATAGAACTTTTTTTGTATATAAATGAATGGGTGATCAAGTAACACCGCGCGACCTCCAAAGTTATAATTGGGTGGGTGCCTTCTACCGCATTAATGTCTAATGTGTCCGATTTTATTCGTGAAGAAAAATATAACAGTTTAAGTATCAATGTTTTCTTATTTTTATTTGTGATACCTTTTAAAATGATATTTAATCTATTATTTTCAAGCTAAATATGTTTAATCATAATTTGTGAGAATTATTATTTTTAATTTTGAAAGTCTATATATTTTGTTAGATTTTTTTAACTCAATACAAATTGTTAAATATATTTTATAAAGGTAATAATTAATAATACATAATATTATAGAGGAAAAATGATGTAATTTAAAATATTCTTCTATTCTACTATGCACAAATAATATTTATATGTTTCTTTGATAGAGAATACGTATTTAATTTTCTATATAGTTACTAAAAATATATAATGCATAAAAAAATTCCATCATAAAAATTTTTATAAAGAAATCTCATTTATGTCGATGTTACTTCACTTTCTAACAAGCTTATATACTTTTTTTAAATTTCAAATGCATCATATTATATATTTTTAAAATCAGTTTTATGAGCTTATATTATTCGATTCACATATCTCATTATATGTATTTGAAAGAGAATTTTTTCGCTTATTTTGAGATACAAATTTGTTTGTTACGCACTCAAAAAAATAAATAAGTACAAGATATAAGTAACCAGATTAACTATGAAAAAAATACTAATAAAATTGAGAAAATCTAGTATTTCAGAATATTTTCTATACTTTATATGCCAGTTCTTTTTTTTTCAACGAAAAAAAATTATATTTTAATGCGTAGCATTTTCGGTTCTTTTTGCGAAGAGGGATATAATTATTGAAATATGAATATTTTCTACGTATATTTTGAGACTTTTTAAATTTCTAGGATAATCAATAAGTTATAAAATAAGTAGTGATGAAATACATTTTATAAAATAATACGATTTGTGTGTGTGTGTTTGTAAAATTTCTTTTAAAAATATGTTTAAGCATTTTTTTTAACTAAAATTTGGAATCTACAGCTTTTGGGCTCGAGAAGACCATTGATCTGGATAAAGTCTTTGAGAATATTTTATAAGTCGGTTATTTTGAGTTATGATTTGTCAGGATCCAGTTATTTTTATGCAAAAAATCGGCTCAATCGAGTTTGACTAAATTTTGTGCCCGAACGGTTTGGGGCACGAGAAGACTATAGAGCCAGATCATATAATAAAGAAATTTAATCAGTGGATAAAAAATCACTGTCATACCTCTCCCTCTCCGTAGAACTTCTCTGATTCACATTTATATAAACGAGCACACAGACTGTGAGAACATTTTTTAAGTGTATTCTTGATGAATGACCTTGACTATGTGTATATTCGTCGAAAACCGGGTATTGAACGTAATTTCTATTCCCTTCGTTTCATCCACTATACAGTCTGTAGCGGGTATATTGTAACCCGCTTACAAAATCAGCCCGTTGTATTGTCACTTTTCGTAAGTCCGGATTGACTAAATAGGCATTATGTGTTAAAAAAGTTGCCTATATGGTCAGACTTGAATGGCTACTATCGTATGTGTGATCGCTTTGGATCTCTCTTTTTTAACCCATTTTAGGCCAAGCACAGAAATTTTATAAAATGTAGCATTATTTTTATTGAAATATGCTTAAATTACATACATTAAGACACAAAAAAAGATTCGTGCATGAAAAATAATATTTTATGTAAGAAATAATATTTTATATAATAATATAAAATATTATTTCTTATAATGAATAATATGAATATGAATAATATTTTTATGACTTTTGTTTTATTCTTATTTCATATACAGAATTTGCAACTTTAATCTATTTTAAAAACATATAATTCATTTCAATTGGAATAATAATATATTTTTAAAAAATCGAATTTGTCAAAGGCGTTTCAAATTAAAACTCTAGCGTATTTTGAAAATTTTTTAAGAGAAAGTGTTTACTCCAATTGAATTACTAATATTTTATGGATGTCTTCAAAAGCCTTAAAAAATAGAAGAAAAATAAAATTCTTGAAAAAAATGTGTCAGAGTGTTAAAAAAAATATTTATCGAAATGTTTCGTATACGAACCTTTGGCCGAAAATGGGTTAATTGGGAAATTCCATATCCCTATATCCTTCATAAACATATTATAACAGGTTTTTTTTATTAAGAATATATCTTCACTTTTTTATGTTTTTATATTCGATGATTGCGAACTGTATTTTTGCATTTTGTCAGATAAAAATGTTGATTTTAAGAAGGAAATATATAAGGGTGAGAAGTAAAATAAAGAAATAACAGTTTTATTTACAACGATGGATGGCTGAGAGAAATTGACTTCTTTAGTTATTATTAAACAATGTATCAAGCCTCATTGTTTGAAAAACTGGGGATTGATAAGATGTCTGGCGGACAACAAACAATTGGGTAAATAATTCGCCAATTGGACAAATTTTAAACTAACAAGAACAAAAAAAGTGGCTATTAATCCAGTGGTCATTGCAAACAAATCTAGTGAAAAAATGCGCAATCCTTAAATTAATTTCGATTGAATATCTCCACCAGACTGCACGACCGTTGTAAAATTTTAAATCAATGGTATTAAGTAGCTCAATTTTTTAAGACAATTTAATAGACATTTTTTTTAATATAATTCGTCGAATTAATAATAAACATTTTTTTTTATTTCACAATAAACGTATTCTTACGGATCTCATCATAGAGACAACCGTTCAAAAACAAAACTAACATCAACAAAAATTGCTTTGCAAACCGACCATAAAACAAAAAAAAGCAGGGTACCAATGATTACAAGGATTATCACCAAGCGATAATAAATGCGAAGCTGAAGTCAACCAATGGATTTTTGAAAATTTGAAGATAAACTATAGGAAGTTTGGTTTAAAAGACACCATTTGATCATTTTGTTTAAATCTTAGCTGCAAATGATAAAAAATAGATTGACTGATCGAGAAAAAAATCATAAAAAACTCCTAGCGTGCTCATCACAGACTTGAAATCTGAGCCTCAGGAGTAATAATTTTTTTTAACATAATTTCACTAATATGGCTAATATATTCTTTAAATGTTATTGTTTGAAATAGAATTAATACTTATCTACATATAAGGAAACCATGCTTGCAAAGTCATATTTTTCAACAACACAGTTATTATAACTGATATTGATTGTACATTAAAAACAGTTAAAAAAAGAAAAGAAAGAAGAAGAAGAACTTTTTTCTAAGAAGTTTATTCTAACGCGAATAGGATAAACGAGTTAATCCAAACCAAAGCTACACTGTTAACAATTTGAAACATTTTCCACATCGTCACTCTACCGATTTTATTGTAAACGATTACTCCACTGTATTATGGGGTATTTTCAATGTTTAAAATGAAGGTATTCTATAAAAGCGGTGGAGTGACGATGCAGCAACAGTTACATTTTCTTCAATTTTTTCAAAATCCGTAAAGCAAACTAACTTTTCTAAACAAAGCGACTTTGGCCTCACACATGTAATAAAAACTAGGTGTGCTTGCTATTCACTGATCTGAACTAGTTTAGCGTAAGCCAATATAGTTTATCCTCGGTCAATTGAATTTGAGGTATTATCGATCCAAACGATCGCCCCAGTGAATTAGTTTAGCCAAAGACAATATAGTTTGCCCTGGGTCAAATTGGAGTAATGTTATTGATCCAAATGATCATCATAGTGAAATTTTCGGGAGGACTCGTGTTTAAGACTGCTCTTTCGAACATAAATAAGAAGAAAAAGCCCTATCAGTTCAATCGCCAATCGACATTTAACAAAGTTGTCACCAGTAGCAAGCGTTTCAGAGGAGATTTAAGTAACATATTTATTTTTCAAAACGAGATAAAATATTTAAGTAAATTTCGAAAATTAAAGAATTATTTTTTTTTATTCCTGATGGAAAATGAAGAACATAACGAAGAGTGTATCAAACAATTGATCTTTCCTTTATTATAAAATTAAAATTATAAATATTGCATACTTTTTCCCATTTATTGAGAGATAAAAATTTTAAATTGTGTTATAGTGCACCAAGGAATGGAGGAGAGGCTATCCTAATTTTGAGTAGATAAGGGAATTTAAAGGATTGAATAATTATTTATTGCTGTATGCAAAGAAAAAATAAAAGAACCAGGACAAAGTAAAATAAGATAAATTTCACAGAATTTATGTATATATATATCAAACTTGAAAAAACTGTTTTGTGTGCTGGGAATATGCGCTATGTTCTTGGATGAAAACTTTAAGGATGTGATAAAAGTGTGGTATAGTTCAAATCTTTTTGTAATTCAGTTAATTGGGTGATTCGAATCTCATTTAATTTGATTGCAAATATATTAAATGTGATTTATTTACTTGCAGTATGCAACTAAGTTACATTATTTCTAATTTATCCTAACTTCTATGAAATCCAACTGAAACTCAATTAGTTGCAGCTTCCTAGTATCCTTTAATTGCAATTAAGTCAAAGGAGCTTACCTTTTTCATTAAAATCAACGTTTGAGAAAACAATGCATTATTTATATTAGAATATCAAATGTACTACAGTGTAACTTCTTTTCTATATAGTTTTTTAGTTTTCCTATTAGAAATCTCAACTTGCCATATAAACAAAAAAAAAATGTCTCAAAGAGAAAACAATGAAATTTGTTTGAAAAGGGCTGCAATCAAATATTAGGTTGGTATTGGTAAAGAATTCGTTATCTGAAATTGCAGGAAAATGTGTACATGCAAGAAATATCATGTAAGAAGAAATTATCAATTTGTATTACAAAGTGCCTTAGCAGTTTAGTTTCCAATTATAATTTAGAACGTATTAAGATGTGAGAAGCTCTTTAATATGCACTAAATTATAATAAAGTAATTTGCTATCCTTTATCAAAAGATTGCATTCATATTGTTGTATTGTCAGTTTTCAATTTTGAAAAAAAAAAAAAAAAAAAAAAAACTATATACTCGCTCTTATTAATCATAAGCTAAGACATGGGTAAAAATCATTCAGTCTTATTGTGTCAAAAGAAAATTTGAATGATTTAACTGTAACGTGACATTATAGCACTTATCTCTGCATGAAGTTATGAAAGCATGCATAAAAAATAAAACGCATAAAAATGAAAACGTAAAATGAGGCTTAAAGGAGTGGGTAATTTTACCTCCCTACACAATCCAACAATATTCTGTGGTCATAAATGAACATATAGCTTAATAAAGTGATTTTAAACATAGCTACATTTGTGAAGCAATTTGCGCAACAAGATGCATCTATGAAATTCCTATTAGTAAAACAAAACGCGAAAGAATTTTTGCAAGCACTTTTCTTGCGGGGGATTGATATCATTGCAGTTGTAAATTTACATTTTGGTGAAATATGTTCTTGTAGATATTGAAATATTTTTGAATATCATAGTTCTCACAGTATTCATACCACTGTAAAAACTAATATTAAACATATGGGAGATGTTTTGGAAGTACTTTTAATTAAATATATTCTATATAAATATATTTAATACTTATATTATTTTTCAAACTACTATTAGCCATATGGAACTAATTTTGTAACTATCAATGGCGGAAAAATGGAGAAAATCGGGGAACAGTAGACCGCCAGTCATCCGACAAAAGATTTTATAGAATGGTAATGGTAATACTATTTTGCGCAAGGTTGAAAGCGGGAGAATCATTGGAATAAATAATAATATGTCAAATGGTAATGATATAGGATTATTAACATTGAATTAGACTTGATGTATTAAATTCACACATTACACAATTATTCCATGGATGCTGGTTACATTAAAATCAATTTATTAAAAAGAATAACTCACTAGCAGCCCACTGCCGCATTATAGTGTGCTCACATCTCAAAAACAACTTTAGAATAAAAACAGAAAAACACTTCACTTCGCTTCAGTTTCTGGACGAAGAGGTTGTAGCGGCTCAGCTCGAGCTTGGCTGTAATTCTCTCCGCGTGGGAGAACTTTTTACTTTCAACGAATGGCAACTCAATTAATGGAATTATCCTTTTTTAACGAAGCGCTCTCTCATTCTCGCAGTGACGTTTTCTCAAATATTATTTATGTTGTGTGAAGTCATTAAAGTCTATTTTTCTATAAAATCCTTCTGATTAATGAGTCAATATTATTTAGCAACAATATCACCTTCGCAAAATTGGTGACTACGGACACTTGAACTGATATTTTTTTCATCGAGCTTTCGACGAACGGCTAATACTAAAATTTCTTCTCGCTAGAAAAATGGCAATTGAAGCATCTGCAGTGGTCATTCCACCGTATATTTCTGTCGATCCTAGCTTATGGTTTCACATGCTGGAATCTACTTTTGAATTAACTACTCCTAAACCAATAACTGAATCGAAAACTAAGTACAATTACGTTGTAGCTCATTTACCGCCTGCTGCAGCTTCTATGGTTCGTGATATTATTATGACTCCGGATCCATCTAATCCATATGAAACTTTAAAATCTAAAGTTATTGAACGTTGTGGTGAAAGCCGTATCTTAGAAATCCGGAAACTTCTAGCTGGAGAAAGCCTAGATGATAGAAAGCCGACTGAATTACTTCGATTAATGAAACGGCGAGCTGAAAGCCATAATATCAGTGATGAGCTTCTGTTAGAGATTTTCACTCAGCAAATGACAACAACTGTTCAAACTATTCTAGCTTCCATTGACAATATTACTCCTGATAAAGCAGCTGAGATTTCAGATAGAATTTTGGACTTAACACCTGCAAACATCAGCTTAGTTTCGAGCCGACCAACTTCGCCTGATACGCCAACACCGCCAACGATAGAGATGCTTCTGAAAGAAATCCAAGCGTTACGCCAAGAAGTTGCTCAATTTCGACGTTCAAGAAGTGTGCCAAGAAGTGATCATAAGCAACGGCATCGGTCTCATTCCCGACATGGAGTTCCTGAAATGTGTTGGTATCACCAAAAATTTAGTGAAAAAGCAGAAAAATGCCTCTCACCTTATTCTTACTCGGAAAACAGGGAGCGGGAAGAATAGCTGCGACGGAATTCTCCCCAGCACCTTCACGTCGCCTTTTTGTTAAAAACAGAAATACAGGTATATGTTTTCTCGTTGATAGTGGTTCAGATGCTTCCATCGTGGCCGCGAACAAAAATGATAAAACAAAACCTGTTCTCAAAACTTTTCGTGCTGCTAATGGCACCAAAATTAATGTATATGGTCGAAAGACTATTAATGTTAACTTAGGTTTGCGTAGAAATTTTACTTATTCATTTTATGTTTGTGATGTTTCATGTGCTATTTTAGGAGCTGATTTTTTGCATAATTTTTATTTAAAGCTTGATTTACGGAATCGTCGTCTTATTGATTCCAGTACCAATAAAAAAGCTCCTGCTATATTTAATATTTGTAATATATTTTCTGTGAAATCAAATTCTTTGAATGATATATATGGTAAATTATTACTTAAATTTCCTGAAATCACAAAATTACCTGATCCTAACCAACCGGTTAAGCATAATACTGTGCATTATATAAACACTAAGGGGCCTCCAGTGACTGCTAAGCCTAGACGGTTATCTCCAGATCGACTAAAAATTGCCAAAGCTGAATTTTAGCACATGCTACAGCTCGGTCATATTAGACCTTCTAAAAGTAATTACTCTTCACCTTTGCACCTGGTGCCGAAGAAAGGATCTGTCGATTGGAGACCTGTTGATGATTATCGTGCTCAAAATGCACAAACTGTTAAAAAGAAATATCCTATACCCGGTATCGCAGATTTCACTGCGGAATTACATGGTAAACAAATCTTCAGCCACATTGATCTAATAAAAGCCTACCATCAGATTCCCATCAATCCTGACGATGTTCATAAAACTGCAATTTGCACTCCCTTCGGATTTTTTGATAGCACGCGAATGCAATTTGGTCTTTGCAATGCTTCCTCAACATTTCAAAGATTTATTGATGGCATAATTCGTGACTTAGGATTTGTTTACGCATTTCTTGATGATTTGCTTATTGCCTCTGAAAATGAAACTGAACATTTAGAACATCTTGAATTGTTGTTTTCTAGACTTAAAGAATATGGCCTGTGTATCAATGTTGATAAATGTAAATTTAGTCAATCCACTCTAGAATTTTTAGGATTCAAACTTTCACCTGCAGGAATTGAACCTTTACCTGATCGTGTTCACTGCATCTTAGATTTCCCACAGCCCTCTACCTTAACTCAACTAAGACGTTATTTAGGCCTTTTCAATTTCTATAGACGTTGCATTACCAAAGCTGCCGATATTTTAGCTCCACTTGTTAAATTTTTAAAAGGACACAAAAATAAAAAAAACCCATCCCCGTTCCAAAGCTAACACAACTGAGCAATTAAAGAGGAACGAAGAAGCCTTTTTTTCCTTCACTGCTTCAAAAGAAGCTATAGCTCGAGCTACTTTATTAAGACATCCAATTCCTGGCGCCCAGTTAAGTTTATGGGTCGATGCTAGCAATGTCGCAATTGGTGGTTCTTTAATGCAACTCTCCGAAAAACAGTGGGAACTAATTGCATTTTATTCCTGTAAATTGAATAAGTCTCAGAGAAATTTTTTCTACTTATGATCGTGAATTATTTGCTATTTATAGTTCTATAAAAAAAATTCAGACATATGTTCGAAGGTCGTAATTTCATTATTTATACTGACCAAAACCCCCTTATATACGCATTTCTACAAAATCCTAATAAATGTAGTCCTCGACAATTGAGACATTTAGAATATATTTCGCAATTTTCTACTGATATTCGATATACTAAAGGCTCTGATAACACCGTGGTCGACGCATTATCACGAATTGAAATTGATTCCATTTCTCCTAATGTGCTAGATTTTAAAGAGTTTGCCACTGCTCAGACAAATGATGAAGAGCCAAAACAAATTCTCGAACTCGGTACCACTTCTTTCAAATTAGAAAAACACTATTTTCCACTCGAAGATGTCCATTTATATTGCGATATGTCACAAAAACATCCCAGACCATTCGTTCCTAAAAGCATGCGACAATCTGTTTTTCTACCTTACATTATTTCTCACATCCAGGTTTCTCAGCTTCATTAGATTTAATTTCCAAACGATTTGTATGGCCTGGCATGCGTAAGGATACAAAATCTATGGTTCGCAGCTGTACGAAATGTCAAAAAGCTAAAGTCTTCCAACACACCAAATGGCCAATTGGGACATTCTCTGAACCTGATGCTCGTTTTGCGCATATTCATGTTGATTTTATCGGACCTTTACCATCCTCAAATGGCAATCAGTATTGCATGACCATTATTGATAGGTTTACGATATGGCCCGAAGTTATACCCACACCAGACATGACTGCAGAAACAACTGCTCGTGCACTAATACACGGTTGGATATCCAGATTCGGTACCCCGGTTACTATTACAACTGATCAAGGTAGGAATTTTGAGTCTTCTCTTTTTAAAGAACTTACTAATAGATTTGGCTGTAGACGCATAAGAACAACGTCATATCATCCACAGTCTAACAGTCTTATTGAGAGATTTCATCGTCATCTTAAGAATTCGCTTACAGCGCACAATCAAACTCAATGGACTGAAACTCTCCCCATTGTTTTACTTGGTTTGCGCACAGCTTTTAAAAACGACATCCAAGCTACCTGTGCTCAGCTTGTTTATGGGACAAATATCATACTACCCTGTGATCTCATTAACAGCGAGACTGTAAATCAACCACTTACTCTCACCTATGTGACTAGGTTGATTGAAACAATGAGGGTATAAAATACTGTTGCCACTATAAGGCAGGGCAACCCCAAAATCTATGTAAATCCCTCATTGCAAACATGTTCGCATGTATTTTTAAGATCAGACAAAGTGAATCCTCCCTTATCACCCTGTTATACAGGACCCCATAAAGTGATTGCCAGATCTAATAAAACGTTTGACTTGGAATTAAACGTTAAACGCTGTACTGTATCAATTGATCGCATCAAACCAGCTTATCAATTATCAGATTCTTTTCCATCTTCTCAACCTCAAAAACAACATGATCCCATAAATGTTCCTCCTGTCAAACAGTCTACCACGAAATCTGGTCGCAAAGTTCGCTTTCCTCAACATCTCGTTACTGACTATATTGTATAAATATTTTGTATATACATTGTATTTTGTATTGTATAAATATTTTGTAATGTGTGTACAATATTTATTTGTCGATTTATGTTTTTCTTAATGTACTGCATATATATTCTATTATTGCATCATATGTATGTACTCAAGACCTATCTTATGTATCTGTATCAAGTACTACTCTTTTTTATGTAATCGTGACTACGTCACTGGGGGCATACTCTGTAGCGGCTCAGCTCGAGCTTGGCTGTAATTCTCTCCGCGTGGGAGAACTTTTTACTCTCCACGAATGGCAACTAAATTAATGGAATTATCCTTTTTTAACGAAGCGCTCTCTCATTCTCGCAGTGACGTTTTGTCAAACATTATTTATGCTGTGTGAAGTCATTAAAGTCTATTTTTCTATAAAATCCTTCTGATTAATGAGTCAATATTATTTAGCCACAATATCACCTTCGCAAAAAGATTTTAATTACAGGTGGCGCGGTAGTTCTGCCTACATGGAACAAGACTAAACAACTTCAGAAAAGTTAATAGCAGGCAAAACTAGTTTATCAAGTTTTTATTAGTCCGAACTAGTTTGGAAATGAAAAAACTAGTTTGCATTATGTGTTTTGACATAAACTAGTATGGCCTAAAATCGGGTTTGACCAGTAACATATATAATATATTGTTATCAATAGCTTTCTGAAGTATTAATTTTAAAAATGATAGGGGCAATCCTCCTAGGCTACATTTTTTTCTTCTTTAACTGACATTATTTTTTACGTAGTATGCGTATTTTTTAATCATTTTTCTTGCTGTTTATTTTATTTATTAGTGTTCATCTACATTAAATGAAAAACAATTACTCTTGAAGTGAAATTAAAGCAAGAAAAAACAATGCACCGAATTTTGCATGTAACCAATTACGTTTTCGAAAATTCCCGTTAAAGTATATATATATATAATCTTAGAATTTGCAGTAAATAAGAAAATAATTTAAAAGTCTAAGTTTTCATGTACATCTAAATTAACGAACGAGTAAATTAGGAAATACATTATATCTATTATATTCAATAACATTTTCAAGTGAAATAATGCTTCATAAATTTTAAAATTATATTTTTAATAAATTACACAAATGTGAAAAACGTTGTTTTTTATAAAATATTCCTTTAACTTTTTTTCTGAATAAGATATCCAAAAGAAAATTAAATAAAACCGATGATTTTAACACAATGCATAATGGGAAGGGAAAAAAAATGAGAGGAAAAAATCTTTAGGCAAATTGGAATAAAGGCTAGAATTCTAATTTAGTTTTGCATATTTATAGAGTTTCTAAAAAAGAAAATAAATAAATTCAAATACACAATCTGCATACTAAGCGACTTGCGAGTTCAAAAGAAGATGCAGGTAGCGAGTTCAAAGTAATTAACTTTTTTTTCTTGAAACATTCGGAATGAAATTTTAAATTAAGAGAAAATTCTTTACATTCCTAGTTATTAAATCCTACATGTATACTTTACAGACTGCATAAGTACACAGATGAAATTTCTTTTCATTTTGTTTTTGTTTTTTGGGAGGATTAATTTTGCATAACTTATATCTGCAGCTAAAGAAATAATTAAAATACTTTTATAAAAATGTCAGGCAACAGGTAAATAAAATGCTAGCATAATTATCCAACGATAATTAATAGTGAAACGTTAATGTGGGTTAATTTTAAGATTATTTTATAAAAGTTAAAATAGAAGCTCGAAGTTGAAAGTAAATATCAAATATATTTTTTTTATTATTATTACAACAGAAAGGTCATGTTTGCTTTCATTCTGTGATAAAACACATTTATAATTAAGTATGTTTCTGGATAACTTTTACATGAGAAAGTATTATACATATATCTATATGGAAGAATCATAAAGTTTCAACTACAGAAAAATATTTTTTGATTCTTTTTGTAACACTAGTTCTTAAAAATGCATTTCGTAGTGTATTTCGTTTTGTATGATCTAAAAGCGTCCGTATTTGAATTTTGTTTTGAAAAAGGCCTGCGCGGTAGTGTTGAAATATATTTGTTTGTTATTGAAAATTTACTATTACCCCACTGTATATATATAAACTTTCTGTACAATTAAACCATTGCAATATATTACATTATATGCATATATATAATGTGTGTGTGTGTTTGTGTTATTACTTTAATTGTTAATGGGTATTTACTATCTACTATTTCACTGTTCATTCGTTATTTCTTATCACTCAAAATCCGAAATATTTATTCTAGATGTATAAAGTATTTTACATCGAAATTTTTTAAAAACTGTTTAGATTATTTATTTAACATTTTCCCCATCCCTTCTTATTTATATAATTTAAACATATTTTATAAAGAGATTTTTACTCGAACCGAAATAATGGGTTGTAATAAAAGATTTCCATCAAATCACCATTACATAATACTAATTTCAATATACAGTCAAGATACAGTTCAATATACACATTTTTCAATGAGCTAACCTGGATGATATGGAAGGCACATAATCCGGTGGCTATTGCTGTAGGGTGTCTCAGGAATTTTTTTATGTGCTAAATTCTACATGCGAAGGTAAAGGCTGCCGATGTACGCTACTTTGATAAGAGGGCAGAATAAAACGAGTAACTTAGAAACAGCACGGCTCATGGTTTGTCCAGGCAACATCATTGTTCGTACTTGTACAAAGTGTATGATGAAAAAAACATCAATAGAAATCATCGCGTTGATTTCCCATTATTTGTCTAGTAAAATTAACGTCGGAAACTTCTTACCTCGGTAAAGTAAAATCAGCACAAGAGACTGGCACAATTTACACTCCAACATAATACAGGTCTAGGAGGATTTCTCTTGGTGTCTATTTTTCAAGTAAGATGGCTAAATGTGAAACAACGGAGCTAACGTTCCACTTACATGTCCCTGTTAACAAATGATCGTCAACAAATTTTCTTACACTAAGGCTGGGCACATCATGAATTGACTATGGACGTAGGAAAAGTTGCCTCTTCGGATGAGATACGATTCATTCTTCAACACTTCGGTAACCGGATTTGTGTGCAATTTCTTCTAAGCGAAATTCTATTCCTTTCTTATACAAAATGCCATGCACATGCGAGTTGTCGCGGTATTAAGGTGTGGGGAACTTTTTCATTGGCATCTCTAGAACCTGCGGTTGTTGTATAACGGGTCATGAACGTCACGAACCACCTAAACATTATCGCAGACCATTTGCACCATTACATGATTCGTTTTCGAAAATGGAAATGGTGTCAAAATGAAAGGCAACGCATTGTGTCTCATAACTCGAAATGTGTTCGATTTTTCTCAGGAGCATAATTCTGAATTCCAATTAACGTCCCGGTCGGCTAACTAGATGGATCTTAATCCGACAGAGCACATTTTTCATTTCACTCAACAGCAGCTGTTGCCTCGGAAACAACCATTTTGGAATATCCCGGATATAAACAACCGCTTCTTGAAAAACCAATACAGTTTATCTCCGGCCATCTATCAAGAACTAGTTTTATTCATCTCAAAAAAGTTTATAGTTTCTTTTTTTGGTCAGAGGTTGATTCACAGTGCCATGTAGTACAATAGTAGAACCTAAAGCTGCGTTTTATTAGGTGACATGCTGTGCGCGACATTTTGCAACAGAACTGGAAGTAAATGATGATTCCAAAATCGTAGCGTGATAATTCTATTTCAGAAACCTTGTACTTAATGATAGCTTTATATATATATATATATACGTATATGTATATATATAATTCACAAAACTCTGTTTTTAAGCAAGTCCCTTTCTTAACCCGCGAGTAGTCGCGACTTTTTCCACAACGTCATTAGTCGCACTCGGTCTTTTCGCCGCTAGCCCCCTGCATACCAAATATGTAAAATAAGAAATATTTTTCACCTAATATATGAAGATAACATTTCAATGAATATGTAAATTTGCAGTTTTCTTAAATTATGCATTTTATTCATGAGATATGGAGTAATTCGAAAAAGTAAAAATAAACTGACATTAGTGATTGTTACGTAGACTTTTTCGCCAATTTCAACTTTGTTTCTAAAAATGTACCTGAAAGAAAAACAGAGGTGTCCTGTTACTTCACTAAGGTCTTCGAGAAACCTTCAAAGTCAGCTACATGGTAGATCTCCGTTGTATTTGTAATCTGATACATGTTAGGAGAAGATAAGTTATACAGGCGGCGAAAAGACCGATACGCGACTACTGACGGGTTAAGAATGTCAAAAATCGTTTAGTAAAATATGAGCGCGCCAACGCGAACTGTGTGCACATATCGTATTTATCTGTGGCGAAAAACTTTTGTTATAGCCCGATATATTCATTTGGTAAGTATCAAATTGATCTCTCAGGGCCTTTCTAGTGTTAAACAATATTTAACATTATTTGTTTAGCATTTTTATTTAATTTTGCTCAAGCATAGAAACATGAGATCTTAGGAATGTCTTACTGTTTTTTTGCTGACGATGATAATGTGATATTAACCATTCAAACAGAGATTAAAATTCAATAACTAAATTTATTTTATTAGGTTTTTGTTTATGCCGAAAAACTAACTTGGATATTATATATAGCTCATGTATATTTCAGGCATATTCGTTTGAGGTATTTTTTACAACATGATTCAACATTAAATACTTTATTTCTTAAATTAAAATAATTTCCTATAATATAGTATATATATATATATATATATATAGTTTTAATGTACCCACATACTAAAAAATGATGATTCTGAAATTATTATGTTTATATACTGAGTAGAAAAAGCTTATTCTTTAAAGTTATTCCAGATGTTTATTTTGTAGCATTCGGTAAGGGAATTGAATACATGTTATTTCAGAAACAAACAACTTCACACTTTGAGAAGTTGTTTGTTTTTGACGCTTTTTTTTTGGATGCTGTATCAGTATTTTGTAAATCAAAAAAGGTGTTTTGTTAGATATTTTATTTTCTATCTTTAGTAAGAAAAATAGAAAATAAACTGAAAAGTGTCGAAATGCTTCAAAATGTACTCTTATTTAGGATTTTGAAGTACATTGAAAAAAAAGGTATAATGATTAATTTTTATTGAAAAACCACATGTCTTAATTTTAAGATGTTTATTATATATTCCATTGTTTATCTTTTCCACATAGTTTCCAAAGCAGATTTTGTAAAGTGAAGGGATTGTCGTTTCATTTGTTTGTAAAGTCATGCATAATGTGCATAACCTCCCAACTTTTCTTTTAAATATTGCATTTTTTTGTTTAGAAACTAGTAAGTTCACAATATTTGGATTCGTATCATTCGCTTTAAATGTTTCCCTTCTTCCTTAAAATAATGTAACGATCATATTTATTGACAACAGTTGCAATACCCTTAGCAAAAAAAGGCATAGAATTACCATAAAAAAAACACCATAAGTGCAATCATATGGAGTTTTGCCTATGATAAAAGTGATTCTATGGAAAACCATATAATCGTTAAGTGTATGGTAATTCTTATGAAAAACCATATAAACGTTAAGTGTATGGTAATTCTTTATGGTACTATATATTAAAAAATAATAACGATATCAACTTTGGTGGCGCCATCTTTTAGGAATACTGGGAACTAAGCTTACTAATGCACTTCGACCTTGGGAAGCAGTGGGATTTGATCCACGGACGGTAAGGATGGGAGACGAGCATCCTAAGCATTCGGCCATGCGGGGTGATGAACTGTGTTTATAAAACGTTAAATGAATAAAGCGTTTCGGTAAATCATCCTTATTTGTCGTTCTAAGTTAATGGTTGACAAAAGAAGATAGTTTTAAAGGGTTTTTTTTAATAAATTGTTTTATAGACATGTATTTATAAGTTAATTTATTATTTTAATGAATGGAGTAAATATCTTAGCAAATATTATTTAGTTATAAAATCCAATTAATTAAAGGAAAAACTATTTTCTGTTTATTAAAATTAATTAAAAAAATAGAAAGTCGATAAGAAATAATATTTATTAAGAATAAGAAATCATTTGATAACTTAGTATATAATATATTTTTAATGATTATATTAATTCATTTCTTACGAGCATTTTTTAATTTTAAAGTAATATATATATTAGGGTGGAGTGAAAAAGACCCAAAAAAATTTTTTTCGGAAATTTTTCTTTGGATAGGTCTAAAAAGTTGCCTTTTGGCACACTGAATATAAGGTTAAAATTGCACTTTGTTTGCAATTCATCTTTAGTCCCCTACCAGCTCTTAAAGATTATGCTCTTTATATGTGAAAATCAAGATTTCACTATGTAGTGTAAAAGACCAAAAAAATTTTTCATTCGGAATTTTTTCTTTGGATAGGTCTAAAATGTTGCTTTTTGGCACACTGAATATATGGTTAAAATTTCATTTCATTTGGAATTCATTTTAGTTCACTACCAGCTCTTAAAGATTATGCTCTTTTTATGTGAAAATCAAGATTTCCACAATGTAGTGTAAATTAACAAACTTTTTTTTAAACTAAATTTCTGATTTTAGTAAAATAACCCAATAAAATGACTTCTTAAAGCATTAAGTGTGAACGATCTAAGTATCGTTGCGTTTTAACTCTTTGAATCGCAAATAAAACCCTAAAAATGTGAATCGTATTGTCGCAGAGAAGATAAAACAGAATAATTAGACATGCATTTCACTTGTATTTGTCGAATGCATTTGAAAGATAGTTCTCTAAATATAAAGGAAATGCAGTTTTCTGAATATATAGTAATGAAATGAAAAGAATATATACGATGTATTGTAAAACGATCTTTCATTTCACTCTGATTTATATTGGTCTTTGTTATCAAAATTAGGTATTACTTTTCGCGATTTGATTTTTGCTCATATATATCCGGTTCTTGCTTCTATTACTACAGTCGCTAAAGGCGCTTCAACAACTAAGTTTACGCATCTTTCGAATACTTGAATCTAACAGGGAAATTTTTCAATTGAGAAGATGGGACTTACGATTTTTTTCTGAGAATTTCCAGTTTCTCTCTTGGTACTCTTTTAAAGAATGTGGGGTGACTAAACATTCTTGCCAGTTAATAATGTTTATATAGTTTGTAACACTGAATTTCAATATTGTAATATGAATCTGCCTTATTGTAGAACATATATTCTCCTTCATCTTCTATATTCTTCGGAATTCAAATTCACCAACATCATTTTTTTTATCCATTATCGTTCCTGTAAATTTTCATCTCAATGACAGAAGTATACGTTTTGTTGAATAATGGGATTAAGAATTTTATTTAAATATTCCCTCAAATAACGAAACAACTTTATTGTTTAGAAAAAAAAACCCATTTTGAGCTCTATATTTGAAAAAAGAATCTTTCTTGGCGTGAAACAACATAGACGAATGTAACTTTCATTGCAAATTCAACCATAATCTTCACATTTTGGGATGAATTCTGACTTCCAATCAGCAAACCAAGTAAACAATTGGCAATTGTCAATCATTTAGAGTGATTCTTGCTGGATTAGGATTTACCAGATTTGAGGAGCATTAACCAGATGCAAAAGTTTGACACATGTCATAAAAATAATTTTGGTCTACACTTAACTCTCCAGAGTTCATTTCTCTGTGATAGGAGCAGATATTTTTTAATTTCTATAACTGTTTATTGTTCACATTGATCCAACGATTTTCCAATTAGAAAAGGAAAAGCTCGTGAGCCTTTATTTTGTTTATCAAGTTCAATGACGCAGTGGCAATTCATTTTCAGAGAGCTGACATATTAACCACTGCAACAGACCACTAAATCTTAGTTTGAAAAATCTATTAGCATGATTTTTTATCTTACTGTTTACAGTTGTTCCATCACAACCTATTGCCATAAATTTATCAAGGTTTAAATGTTTTCAGTGCAATATTCTAATATTTCTTGCAATGATCTTTTCTGATCCAAAAGATGGTGTAAAGTGCCCCAAATACAATTCATTTGACTCTTAAAATCAGAGATTATGTTTTTCACTTATAGTTCTTCCATATATCTCCAATTTTCCATAATTTCCTTTGATTTTGGAGAATTGAATAAGCTTCTGATATTCAGAAAAATTGTTCTGTCTGTCATTTGATTAATATGTCTTTGGGAAACTACAATAATTGATGCCTTCGATATTTTCTCTTGGTTTTTTTTTTACCTCCGATTTTGGCGAAACTTTACAATAACTACTATATTTTATTTATTGTTTTTTATAATAGTAATATTTTACAGCATTCTGCTATTGTTTTCAAAGCAGCTTTATTTAGTTTTGAAGAATCGCCAACTTCTGGTAATAGTAAACTTCGATTTGCTTACACACGTACTCATTTTGACTGTAAAAATGACAACATACAATTTTTAAAACTCAATAAACCGTTTCAAATATTTAAAAATAATGACTTAAGTTTGAAAATGATGAAAGGAATTACACTAAACATTTTAAATATAAAAATATCAAACGAGATTTCCAAAAAATCCTGTTAATGCACAATTTATGGTAAGAATCTATCGTATAAATCAATGAAAATATAAATGTTCTGGTAGGGGACTCAAGAAGTTTTTCAAAATTCATGAAATTTTTCATGTGTATTAGAGGTACAAAAAGGCAACTTTTGGCTGCTATCCAAAATCAAAATTCCAACTTTCGATTTTTCACTCCACCCTAATATATATATATATATATATATATATAAGGGGTTGGACAAAAATATGGAAACACCTTAAAAAAAACATGTTTCCTTGCCTAGTATTGTGTACGGTACCCGTTGTTATTCAAAACAGCTTGCAGTCTTCTCAGAATGGATAAATACAGTTTCTGTATGTTTGCCAAGGGAATATTGTACCATTATTCCTGCAAAACGCTGGCAAGTTCAGATAACGATGTTGGCGGTGGATAGCGAGAACGCACTTTCCGCTCCAATGTAGACCACAAAGGTTCGATAATATTCAAGTCTGAGGACTTTGGTGGCTTGGGGAGATGCAAAAATTCATCTTCGTGCTCAGAAAACCAGTCCTGGACAATGTGAGCTGTGTGAACAGGGACGTTGTCGTCTTGGAAGATACCATCATCATTGGGGAACAAAGCTTGTACCATTGGATGGACTTGATCGGCCAAAATGTTCACATAAGTCTGAGCAGTAATACGTCCTTACAGAGTTATCATGGGGCCAGAAGAGAACCACGATATGGCTGTGAAAACCATCACTGAACCCCTGCCATGTTTCACTCTTGGCAACAAGCAGTCTGTATTATAGGCTTGAGATGGCGTTCTCCAGACGTAAACTCACCAGAAGTGGGAAACAATGTGAAAGAAGACTCATCAGACCATATTACAGTCTTCACTGCTCTATAGTCCAGTCTTTATGACTTAAACACCACTTTTTCCTCTTACAGGCATTAGCATTACTGATGGATGGCTTTTCAATTGCAACACGGCCAGCAATTCCCTATTTATGAAGCTCTTTTCTAATTGTTTTGGTACTCACAAGATTTGGTAACACGGCATTCATTTCAGCAGTAACTTTAGCAGCTGTGGACTGCTTATTTTTCGCGATAATCGTCCTTAATGATCGTCTGTCACGATCACTCAGCACACACTTTTGTCCGCGCTGTGATTTAGCGGATGATGTTTTTTCCGCATTTCAAATATGCAGAATAAATATTCAACACAGTACCTCTTGAAACACTAAAAACCTCGGCTACCTTGCTTACGGAAACACCCACCATACGCGCGCCAACAATTTGTCCACGTTCGAAGTCTGTTAACTCTGACATAATGCAATGATAATCTCACATAACAGTGCTCCAACAACGACTGAACGGTGCAGTGATTTTATGAAGTTGTATAGGTGGCGTCAGTAGGCGAAAACTCCAGTGCCATCAACATAGTTCATTATAATCAGTCTTTCTTTTCAAACATGCATTTCAAAAGGTGTTTCCATATTTTTGTCCAACCCCTGTATATATATATATATATATATATATATATATATATATTACTATTTTTTAGATAATTTTTACGGAAATTTTGAATTTTTCTTTTAAATTTTAATACCAAAAAGATTAATCTTTTTGGTATTATATACTTACATATACTTTTTTTATATTCAATATTTTTATACATTGTAAAATGATTTTTAATCTTTTCAATAATATTAACATTTAAATAAAATAAAATAAAAAATTTGTTGTTGCACATAAAATGAATATAAATGAATATAAAAACCAAAACTAAAAAATACTACTATTGTCTGACTATTGTCTCTTCGAATTATAATAGAAAACATGATTTAAACATCATTATAAGCATAAGAAAAAATAAAGAAATTTTTACTGCAGTTTTAAGAATGTGTTTGTATTTACAGAAATTTGTAATTTTGAAGTTTGTAATTACAAACTTCTTTAATCGCTGCCATTTCACATGCTTCTTTAATCGCAAATATGCCATCAAATATATATTTTTGTTAAATTATTTTATTTCTCCCATAGGTTTTTTATTTATAACGCATAGACTCTGCTCACATATATGAAATACATAAGAACAAAATAATAACACTATTATTTCATATATTATCATAATTTGAGATCGATAAAAATATCAGTAGATTTTTTGATATTTTTATAGATCGTAAAATAATTTTTAATCTTTTTAATAATTTTTAACTTTTAAATAAAATAAAAATCCTTGTTGTTCCATACAAAATGACTTTAAAATTATCAAATAACGTAAATAAATTATAAACCGTTTTTTTTTTTTTTTTTTTTTTCTTTTTTTTTTACTATTAAGTTTATTAATGTTTAATTAGCATATTATAATATATTATATTAATATATATGTATTACTAATTTGTTGTTAATATTTTTAAAAGATATTTCAAAAATTCTTTTGGTGATTCAAATATTTGTAGGTCTTTTTTAAAATAAATTCAAAAAGATTTTCTTTAAATAATTATAGGCTATTTTTGACAATTTGTTTATTTTGAGGGGGTCCGGGACACATTAAAAAATCTTTTATTGAATTAAAATTTCGCAATTTTTTGTGATATTAAACATACCATTTTAAAACAAAATCACATGATAAAACTTCTCTATATTTTGTTTTAATTTAAAATTAATTTAAAAAAAAGTGGAGGGAAATTAAAAATTATTGTAACTCAATGTAATAATTGTAGAATTTTAGTTTTTTAGAAATTAAATAAACAGAAACACCTACATTTTAATTTTGATTCAGCCTTTTTAAAAATATTAATAAAAAAATTATTTAAAGTAAAAGTTTGAAAAAAAATAATACTTTAAAAAATAAATATTTTTTTTTTCAAATTTGCTGAATCAAAATTAAAGTAAAGCAATTAAAAAAAAGGCATGTTCTAATTAGCATTTATGTTTAACGGTTCTTGAGTTATAACAATTTAAATGTGAGAAATTGTGAAAACCCATCATGAAGAAAAACGCATACAAGAAGTCTTATCCATGACAATCAATGCTTAAAAGCTAGATGCTGAAAAAAAAAAACATAACTTTACTTTTTTTAAATATGATTCTAAAAAAAATGTCATTATAAGCATAAAAAATCAGATAAATTTTTAATGCAGTATTTTTTATGTGTGTCCCTGACTCCTTTAATCGCTGTTAGAATTTTATAGGAAATATGTCAATTATTTATTTTTATTGAATAATTTATTTTTCTCAAGATTTTTTATATTTTTAACGCATTTACACACTCATATATATGAATTACTAGCAGCCCGCCTTCGCTTTGCTTTGGTCTAGAGCAAGTCGCTAAGTCCCGTGCCACTACTGACACCACAAATTGTTACTACTACTTCATTCCATTAAATTCAACTACTAAAAACATTATCCTCCTTTTAGGTAGTAGGGTAAAAAGTAGCCTATATGTTAATCTAAGGTGTCAGATACCTTCATACAAAATTTCATAAAAAGCGATCCATCCGTTCTTGAGATATAAATGGTGTAAAGAACCAGACTTTGTTTTATGTATATAGATTATAATCAATAGTATTCGCTGCGCACGCGATGTAAGGAATTTTAAAGTCATTTTTCTATACCTTGTGTTACATTATTGGCATTTTAGTGAGGATCCCTATTTTTCTTTTTTTTAAATATAATATAGCCTATGTTCACCAGAAATAGTGTAGCTTTCCAACGGTGAAATAATTTTGCAAATCCGTCAAGTAGTTTCGGAGCCTATTCAATTCAAACAAACAAACAATCAAATCTATCCTCTTTATAATATTAGTATAGATATAAGAATAAAATAATATGTTATTTTTTGTTATATTAATTTGAGATCAAGGGATTTTCATTAGACTGGTTATAAGTTAACATAAGTTGTTCCTAAATAGATTTTGGTTTAAATTATCTAACCAGTGGCATTGCTATGATTCTATTTTTTAGAAGTGCAAAAGACATACATAAAGATAGTAGAAAGTTTTGAGATGGCCACAACCGAGTAATTTTACATTATAGTTACACAAAATCTAATATATTATAAACTTTCAAAAGGCATTAAGATTTTACCATACACCATGCTTTGAAATACTATGCAATTTATGGTGCAAACAATTATGTATTATTTTACTATACATCACGCTATGGAACACCATTGAATGTATGGTAAATTTCATTTCCCTATAGTTTTACCATACACCTCGTTATGGAATACCATATCATGTATGGTGTATATCATTATCCTATAACTTTACCATACACATTTCTCTGGATACCATAAAATGTATGTAAAAATCATTATCCTATAACTTTACCATAGACATTGCTCTGCAATACCATATGAATATGTTTACCATATGAATATAACATGTTTACATATAATGACATATTTTTTTATGATTTTCCATATAAAACCATGTGTTTCCATAAAAAATCCTATGCCATTTTTTGCTAAGGGTAAATATGATGATTTATAATCAATATCATTTTTTATATAGAAGTCAACTGAATTTACAAAAAGATAGGTAAATTCATTCTTGAAAACTATGTCCCAGGCATTGCATGTTCAGACATACATATGTATGCCTGAGCCATAGCGCATTTAGAGATTTTGTGTTATGCCAGGATATGAAAATAGGAACGATTCGTGTGTGATGTTTTCATTTCCTATAGAGGTTAGTATGATATTCTAAATAGCTATCAATTAAACGCGCAATAATGCTAAATATCGCATTCTTAAATACAACGGTTAATTAAATAAGTATCTTGTTTCCTTGCTTGCAGCAATGTAATTCTGCTTCACAAAAGAGATTATTAGCGTACTATGGCCTTAATTTTAAATAATAGCTGTCACATGCAAAAATATGCAAATCTGAAATTATATCCGTATCCAAAACTACTTGACTAATAGTATGCATTATTATAGTATCTATTACCTCTTATTATCCATACCAGCCGCTAGCGAGATTAATGCGAATTCTACGCAAATCAATTTTTTATATATATGATGTTTCAAAACTATATGTCAGAAAAAAATTACAGGGACCTAAAGATCAGATTTCATCTTGTAATAATATGTCCGAAAGTACAACGTTGATGTAGTAAGGAAACTCTTTAGTGAAAGCGCTACGATAGCTTTAATCGGCATTTACAGCACAGATTTCCTGCAACATGCATTATTGAACTAATGCGGAGCTTGAAGACATGGATGAGCAATGGGATGAGTAAAAAAAATGACTCACACTCAACTCATGCCCAACAGTTCTGGAGGTTTCTGAAAAAATACTTTCTACAAGGCGCACTGCTACTTCTTCCATTCCTGTAATTCTGAGGTTTCTTACAATGTTCATATCACGACTAGGAGTATAACACGATCATGTTCGGTGATCCAGCAAACCTGTCATCGTTCTATGTAAATCCCTTGGGCAGACAATTCATTTACTTTCCTAGGCTCATACATAAAATGCATAAGCAATTTAATAAACAATTTTTGTTAATTAAAAAAGTGTAACAAGAATATATTAAAAACAAATAACTATTGAAATGTTTCGGTTCCAATTCTAATATGAACAACAATCATAAGAAAAAAATAAAAGTAGTCTCACAATCAATACACGTCACAATGAAATGTAAAGAAAACCACGCACTCTACTATAAAATTTCAAAATAAAAATATACCATTCTTTAAAATTAATCTGAGGGTGGCTCCTCCTATTTAAGCTTTCACGAGGAATTTATTCAATAACTATAACCGTAACTTAGGAATAAAAAAAGAAACCACATCATTGCAAATTTTTACGCGTATATACTTCAATGGATATAAAATCTTGAATTTCGTGAAAGCTCAAATAGGAGGTGCCACATTAAATTAATTTTAAATCATGATCTATTTTTAGTTTAATGTTTTAACAGTAGATCGCCTGGTTTTCTTTACCTCTCATTGTCACATTTTAAATGTATTTACCTTGAGGCGATTTGTATTTCTATTTTTTATTATATGATAGCTCCTATCAGAATTGGAGCCAAAGCATTTCGGTATATTATCTGAAGAACTCGTAAAACGTTAATAGTATTTTCTTTACATTTAAATAAAGATTGTAATATTTCGTTGAAAAGCCTTCCAAATTATATATAATAAATACCTTAAATTTTGCTTTGAATTAAAACAGAATTTAACGCCAAAACGTAACATTATTAAATATCTTAATACTTTTAAACTAACCATTTAAATACATATATATTTTAAATATAAATACTTTTACAGCTAATTAAATAAATATTTCCCATAATTTATCTCATAAATTTAAAGCTTAAAAGGTAATTTTTCCAAAACAAAACATACTTAACCATATAACACCTCCGCATTATGAAATGTTTAAAAAAGAATTTTCTTCATCATTTAAAGGCTTAAGAATAGAAAATCTCTTCTTACACTTTAAAGGTTCAAGAGATATTTTTATATTTACTTTTTTCCCCTTTTGGCAGCGTTATCTTTAAACAATTTTTCATTGCCGTTTTTGCGACAGAAGCCTGATAAGCTTTATATTAAAGAAAGTAAATTGCATTTTTTTTGTTTATTATGTTATTGTGAAAAGTTTATTTTTTATTTTTGGAATATCTGATATAAAAATTTATAAATTTTAACTTGATATAAAAATATTTTCATGTGGAATTAAACGATAATGTCATAATATAATGTAAGTTTTGATATATATTTTTAAAAACTCTTTCGTATTAATTAGAGCAAAATTGATTTAGGTATAAAATGCTTTTTTTTTAAGAAAATGCTTTTTTTTCTTATATGTTTACTACATTTTTGAAAAGTACATACATTAGAGCATTTAAACCTTGGAACATGTGCTTGTGTTTGTATTTGATTTCCTTATTTATTTCCAAAAACGTTCCTAAGTGTTTGATTTTGTTAGCTATGCTTAACATAAATAAATAAATATATATGTATATATTGTTATATTGCACCTTTAGAAAATCACTGTCAAAAATAATAAGAATAATAATTTTAAAGAAAGGCAAAAAAAAAAAAAAACTGAATTTTAATGTCATTTAATTGAATTGAGAAATAGGTTATTTTAAACGAATTAGCTTCATTGATTTTCACATGTACTATTCATGACTGATGGAGTACCTATTACTTTGTCAAAAATGTTTTTTCTAATATCATTGACTTTTCTTTGAAGTGCAATAATTAACTTCCAAAACAGTTTCTTAATTAATGTTCATAAATTACCGATCTGCTATGAGAAAACTACTGATTTTTTAATAAGAGTTTCTGCTCTTAAATTAATGAAAGTCATTTCTTTGTGCATTCTATACATCTTCCAACGAATTCACATTTATTTATATATTCTACCTGTTTCAATATTTTTTTTTATTCCCCATAAGCAAAACTGATAACCCTCTTTCAAGAATTCCACCTTTTTGTTGAATAGTAAAATAAAAGTTATTGAGATATTGATTGCGCTTTTGTAAATTTACGAAATAAACTCTCGGGGTATTATACTTAGAAAATACTATCACTAATTACTACAAAAAATGGATTATTTGCATTTAAAATATATACAGAACGATACAATAGTATTTACAGAATTTTTCCCCTCCCAAGGAGACCACCAAATACGATGCTCACCGATTTTGATGAATTTAAAGTATCATGTAAAGTGCTTATATCTAATTATTCTCATCGAAGGATTACTTCAAATGTGCCTTAAAATTTGAGAGAAATGGAGGAGGAAGGGTGTAGGTCAAAGTTCATTATATGTTGAAAATACTCATTAGTTCGCAACCTACGAGGAGTTTTCCGTGGAGTGACCGCAGATCGCTCGCCTGTCAACCTAACGGCCTGAGCTTAATGCTACCTTTACCAGAATACGACATTTTTGACAACAGTAAAGCGGATATTGCGAGAAATAAAATTACCTCTTAATTTCTGGGTAATTTTTTATCCCGAAAAGCTCATGACGATAAACGCAAAATGAAAAAAAAAATCGTCTTCTACAATAGATGTCGATAACGGATGATCAATTATGACTTTGTGGTTTTTAAAAGCTGAATTAGAGGGATTTTTTTAAATCATAGCTGGCTCGTTGAATTTGACTCTCTAAATAATCTCCTTCGAGGCGGCTTTTGTTTTTTCTTGGATCACGAAATTTAAAAATGAGATAATAATGATTTGCATTCTTCAATTTGTTTATTTTATACATTATTATACATTATACATTTCGTATTTAAGATAATTTTGGATTTGTTTCAATAAGGCCTGGAAAAAACCATTGAGTTTATATTTTATATATTTTATAGTTTATTTCATTTTTTATAGTAGCAGATATAGACATTTGTAACAAAATAAGGTGGCTTTTTGACGTCTTAAAATTCATTGTCAAAGTAATCATAAATTAAAAGATGTGCCCCAAAACTTCTTTTATCTGACACACGTTAATATTTGGAAAAAAACGTAGCATGTTAATGCATCAATTTTATTCCTATATTCAATAAATTTTTTTAACCGATGGAAAACAAATATGCATCTACCTTTATTTATATCTTAAGTTTCTGCTTCCTTTTATTTAACAGGATTGAAAACAATTTCATTTAGATCATCATTGTTAGGAGGAGGCTGTTTTATAATAATATTTTACTCTCTCTTTGATTACAATTTATTTATTATTTTTCACCTTATTTATTTATTACTGATTAATATTTTATTATTTAACATAACTATTATTTTATCAACTGTAAAAACAATCTTCATTTCGGCTTAAACCATTCCCAAATAATGATAAAGAAATGTTTAATTTATTCCTAATTTTTTTAAGAATGGTTCTTTTTTCCATCCGTTATAATTAATATTCTCATTTCTCTAATCTCTCTATGCATTAAGACGCAAGGGTATAACAAGAATGTAAAAAACACTCTTCAATTAATCTAATGAGTCAATTGCAGTCTAAAAGGCCTGAAGCGGATCCTAATTAACTTAAATTAATTGTAAATTTAATGTGTAATAGTCATGCAAGACAATGCAAAGCCGAAATCTGAAGAGTACTTGCTTTACAATTTATGAGCCTGGGAAGTCCTAACTATTGTATTTTAAAGACTTTACTTATAAAGAATGTAAAATACATTTTCTATCATCAGTGCGTTTTCTATCAGTGCGTTTTTAACACATTTCCAATCCCGCGCATAACTATCGAAACGCCGACAGCATTTAGTCTGACATTATAGGACAATTCTGATTTATTTTACCCTTTACTGCTTTCAGAAAGATAGCCACTACAGCTTATTCTGAATTGTGTCCATTTGAGATATGAAAATGTTTAATGAATAAATGGACATAAAAACAATGGATTTCATTATGCGTTATCTAAGAAACTTATATCGAAAAAAACATTTAAGATCATACATCAACAGGGACTATTTGTAACTGTAAAAATGAAATATTTCTCGTATTTTTAAGAACAAAGGTAGTTGAACTCAATTCATATTTCGCTGTCGTAATATAATAAAATTATTTCAACTAATTCTTATGATGATTATGTTTTGATTCGAAGAATAAAAATGTAGCTTCACTGGCTTCCGTTTAGAAACTTTTTGCAAATTTAATGTACAAAAACATTCAGTATTTGTTCGCAAATATTGCATGGTCATAATATGATTTAATAATCTATATCAATATTATAAAGAAGTAATTTTTTATTAGTAGGGAGTAACTTCCGGAACTACTGAGCCGATTTAAAAAATAATGGTATTAAAGTGATGATGTTTGCCACGAATCAAACATAGATTATATCTTACATTATGTCATTAGCCCAAAGATGGTGCAAGAGCAAAAGCGTTCTAAAAATGCGATTTTTGTGTTACTGAACGGAACAGAAATGTAAAAGTTTTCATGTTAATTACTTTTAAGATATAAATGATCTGTAACAACATTTCCTAAAAAATAGGAAATTTAAGAAGTTTGAAAATGCACGAAAAAGTTTTTAAAAACTAAAAAAAAGAGGTTAAAAACGCCTTCGATTACGATTTTTACGCAATCTCGGAAAATAACGAATTAATAATTTAAAAAATAATGATGTCAAAAGGATGGTGACTATCTTTGCTCCAACATAGGCTATATCTTATGTAGGTGTAATTATCCCAAAGGGAATGCAAGAACAAAAAACATTCTAAAAATGCGAGCTCCGTCTTACTGAAGGGCCTAGAAACATGAAATTTAGAATGGTAGTTACTTATGAAATATAAATTATCTCTAGAGTTTGGCGTATTAACTACTTATAATATAGAATTCCTAAAAAGTATGAAATGTTAAACGACAGAATATGCCATAAAGCATTCTGTAAAAATATTCTAAATGGCGATTTCTACCCAATCTCAGAAGTACCAAACCAATTTTTTTTAAATGGTTCCAAAGTGAGGATGAGAATGTTAAAACTGTTGTTAGCTTTCGTTTTTTCAAAAACTAAAACAAAATCACTTCACCTTTTTTCATTCACGCATAAAAACATTTTATATTTATTTACTTAGAAGGTGTCACAAATAAAAATTAAATTAAAGAGTTGACATGTTTCGGTTCATTAATAAGAACCGTATTCATAACATATAAAATCAGTAGAAAATTAAATGACACATTAATTAAAATTAAACCTTAATATTATTAATAAATAAATAATAATAAATATAATAATAAAACCTTATTAACATTAATTAAAATTATAAAATTAAATGACACAAGTGTCATTTAATTTTCTACTGATTTTATATGTTATGAATACGGTTCTTATTAATGAACCGAAACATGTCAACTCTTTAATTTAATTTTTATTTGTGACACCTTCTAAGTAAATAAATATGAAATGTTTTTATGCGTGAGGATGAGAATCCTTGCTTTTATAAAGGCTGTATTCTATTTCGATATCACTAGTACTTTGGAGTTGCAGAAGCGAAACACGTTCAAAATATCGCTTTTTTTGTTAGAGAAGGATTTAGTAACAGGGAATTTAGCACGGTAGTTATTTATATGATATAAAGTAGCTCTATGAATATTTCTTAAAAAAATCTAAAGGGAAATGGAAGGGCGTAAAAGCATTTAAAAAAATTCAAAATCGCAATTTTAATGCAATCTCAGGAAAAACAGAACCGATTAAAAAATAATTGATGTTAAAATAATGGTGACAACCTTGCTTCAACTTATGTTGTATCTTATGTTCGTATCACTACTCCATACGGAGTGTAAGAGCAAAAGGCTTTCTATAAATACGAGTTTTGTGTTACTGAAAGACCTACGAAAAACTTGGCATGTTAATTACTTATAAAATATAAAATATTTCTAAGCAAATTCCCCAAAAACACAAAATTTAAAAGAGAGCAAAATGCGTAAAAAACAATTTTAAAACGTTAAAATGGAGATTTTAAAGCAATCTCGAGAAAAAACGAGCCATTTAAAAAAATAATTATGTTAAAAAGATTGTAACAGTAATTTCTCCAACATTATCTAGATCTTATATCGGTTTCACTACTCTCTGTTATTAATCTTCCATAAGGAATATGAATTCATTTCACTATAAATTTTTAAAACATGTGTCATAAATTATGTAATTCATTATCTTATTCTGACCAAATATTATATTTTCTGAAAATCTATTTATTTATATTTTAATGCTACAAATTTAATTTTACGTTAAAGTTTAAAAAATCCATAATTTTGGACTTAAAATATCTGTATATATAATTCTTTTTTTTAAAAATATATTTTCTGAAACTCTAATTATTTAATTACTTTTTTAATATCTCAAAATTCTGTCCTCCGTTAAAGAGAAATTAAGAACACAAAAACTTGATAATTCACAAAACATTTGTAAAATGATTAACTTGTTTTTCCACTTCAGTAATAATGTGATTATAAAAAAACAATATTTTTTATCAATTTTCTATTACACATCAACGTCTTACGAATCACTGTCTTAGCTTATTGTGAAGGGCACGCCCGAAAGGCATGGTGACGTCACTGCGACGTTGTTGTGAAGTCACATTGTGACTTTGCGACCATCGATTGTCGATGTGACGTCACGTGACGTCTATGTGAAGACACAGTGACTAAAATGTGAAGTCGTTATGGCCGTTTTAGAGATTTTTGTGACGTCACATTGTGAAGTCACGGTGTGACCAATTTGTGAAAAATGTGTCATTTGTGAATACTTTGACATTAACATTGTGACGTAGCTGTGACAAAAGCGACGATGTTTAAATAGCCAGAAACATGTTTTTTAAAGTAAATGACACGTTTTGAAGAATATTTGTAATTTTCTAAAAATTTTTAAGAAAGTCACATCTCAGTCACAATGGGATGTCACTGAGTGGTGGCATTTTGGTCACAGATATGATGTGACCAAAGTTACTCACAGTGACGTCACTGTGACCATGCATGCTATGAGGGCGTCATTGCAAGAGAAGCCGGTGTATAACAAATCTACAAAAATCGTTAAAATATACACGGATCTCTATCAGAGGTGCCATTCCAGTAATTATCCCCATTCAGAGTTCAGAGCTAGTGTCCAAAGTCAAGAATATACATAAGAACTATAGTTCAATTATATTCATGTGTGCTCTTTCCAATGATACCATAGTAAAAATTCAATAAAAACTGCTATTATAACGTCCCGTTTAATATGAATTTAGCCAAATTTCTTTAGGATCTGTCATGTATAGCTCAAATATCATATATACCATTTGGTTAAATTCTATGCATATCTTCATGCACTTCTCGAACATTAATTCAAAAGGAAATTCGCTATTACATGGTAATAACTTTCGGCGAAATACTACTAAAATCAAATGAGAGCTGTTAGCTATAGCCAAAAACACATATACATATCATCTTAACTTTTATGCATAAATTAATAAACTTTTTGAATATACATTGGGGACGTACGCATACACGAGAATACATAAATTTTGTAAATATATATGATTCTCGGACCCTTATAATTATTCATACATCTTTCCATTATTGACGTGTTCTTCTATTATAGATATAAATAAACAAAACGAAACAGGTGTTTTCGAAAGGTAATACAAAAAAGCTCCAGCTTTACAGAAAATAGGAAATTGAAAAATTGACATATTAATTCACTAAATATCAAAATGGAGAAAAATTACTTTATTAAAGTTTTATTTTAACCTACGTTTCTGTTCTTTAATTTTCTTTAAAATAACAAATATCCATGCATAAAGGAATTCTTAAAATAGCTATAAAGAAATACAAAACACATTAAATTATTACAGCAAATTTGTTTAAAGGAGATAAACGCTGTTTTTTTTTCTTTTCAATAAAATAAAAAGGGAAATTGGCATTTATTTTCTACTATATCTGCTGAATTCCTGATACAAAAATGTCGTCAGATTGTATTTTGAGCAAATTATGCCATATGTTGAGCTTTTGTGCTTTATGCCATTTGATTGCTTTTCACTTTCTAGATACAAGCTTATATTTTACGATATAATTTTATTTTACGCTGATAAAGACTTTCTAATAATTAAAAATATTTTGCAAACATCTAATCAACATTTTTTAACCCATTCTTTCTTTTACTTTGACAATTATTCTCGTAAACATAACACATGTATAATCAAAGTAATTTATAATATTTGTATATTTTGTTTTATGGAGATATTTAAAATTGCTTGATATTCGAATAAAAAATTTAAAAAGATACTAATAAAAACATTCTTCATTCTATTAAATCCTATCATAAGTAATTCATTCACCGACATGCCATGGTAAATAATGATTCTTTATTGCCTTGGATTCTTTATTGCCTCTTATTTCTTCCGTATGGATGAATCGATGGAGTTGTTTTATACATACATTCCCAATGAATTGTATATTTTTGCATTTTTCTATAAAATTACAACAGCTATTGGACCAATATCTGAATATTTAAGTAACTACATATAGTACTTCACTTTCATGAAACAAGCGTATATTTTACGATATAGTTTGATTTTACGCTGATAAAATCTTTCTGATAATTAAAATATTCTGTAAACATCTAATTATCTTTTTTTTAACCCACTTATTCCTTTTCTGTGATAATTACTCTAGGAAACACCACACATGCATGATCAAAGTAATTCGTAAAACGACTACAAAGAAATGCGGAAAATGCAGAAACATGTGCTAGAAATCCAAGCAGAAAAAAAATAACTGAAACAGAATAAAAAAAATACTTTTTATTTTACTCTCAACGAAAGACAAAACAATTTGCATCGTCGGAAATGCGTGAAAGCGTTAAAGCAAAAGAAAATAAAATTACGAAAGAAAATGTAGAGAATTTCAATGTTTCATTGAAACTAATGAAGAGAAACAATTCAAAATAATAAAATCGAAGCTATCGAAAGTTAATTGCAGAACGCTAGTGAAGAAAAAATAGGAATAACTTATGAGGAATTTTCTTTTTATTCTTAGTTTCTTATCACCAAAAAACAATTTTATTCATTTTAGAAAAAAATAATATTTTGTTTTTTAATTTTAATTAAATTTGCTTTTTTAATATTTTAAAAGAATGTTCTTTTAAAAAGGTATTGAAGATGATTATCGATGCTTATTTATAAATTAACAACAATTTATTTTTATAAACATCAATGAAATTACGAAAAAAAGTTGAGTCAAAAGTTAATATACTTTAATAAAAAATAGAACAATATATATATAAAGTTACATAGAGTTAAAATTTTTAATTATCTTCAAAATCTCTTATTAATTTATTAAATAGTTATCTATCTTTACTTTTGTTGTTATTAAATTATTAACTTCAACTTTTCCAAATAATAATGAAAAAAATCTCTATAATTAACTTTTACTAAAAAGAAATCGGTAACACTCTAAGCTATTAATATATATATATATATATTAATAGTACATTTATTATAGTTATTTATACATTTATGTATGGATTTTGAATAAAAAACTTTTTTTACTGCTTTTGACACGTATTGAAATTTTCGCAGCGCAACAGAAAAAAGGGATATGTTTATTACCAATATATATATGTATATCAATATCAATAATATCAGTATATAAGATGTTCCATTTTTATTGGAACAAATTTTAAAGGGAAGCAAGGGGCATGACAAGGTTTCAGATTTTACCCTCCATTACTCACGTGGGGTGTTCTGATCAACCCACGAGTAAAAACATGCGCACAAGTACAGAGTTTTTCAAGCTCAAGGTCAAATATTTTCAGTAGCTGCACATTCCTAGAGGCCACACCTACTGACGACAGATGTTCATTCTACCATTTTTTCCGAAGCAGTGAGGACGTGAAAATCTTCCAACGGGGTGCTGAGAACACCCCGCGAGTAATCAAGGAATATTTTTTGACTGAAAACACAATTAAGGTAAGCTATATTGCAGATTTATTTTATTTTTATCATAATAATAATTAAATTTATGAATAATTTTTGTTTTATTTTAATTTATTTTGAGTCTTTTACATCGATATTTTGCTATTTTTTCTAGAAAATGTCGAAATCTCCGTGGGAAATGGAGCAACAGCGTTTGCGGCATCTTTTGGCTTCTGTTTCATCAGATTCTGAAGATGATGAGGTAGCAGGTACAGATAATACTTTTTCGGATGATGATGAATACTTTGAGGAATGTTCTGATCACAACTCGGAATCAGAACAAGAACCTGATGAAATATCGGAACACGATTCAGATATCGAACTACAGTCTGACTCTCCGTATTACTTATGAAAGGATAAAATCACGAAATGGTATAATATACTAATGGTATAATATAATAAAATAATGGTATATAGCAAATAAAAGTCATTATCCAATATTTTTGGAGTATAAGTAATATAAGTAGTAAATGTAATTTTTTTTTACATAAATTTGACTGTAATGTATATGTAAAGTTTTTTTTATCTATTTTTTATAAAATTATATTTTTCTTGTATTTCCAAATTATTTTTATTTATAATAAGTCAAAGTAAGTTACTTTATTTATGAGTAGATGAAAAATTTATTATAATTCATTATAACTTGAAAATTGCAATAAAAAATTTGGGGTGTTTACAACATCCCCGCGAGTGATCGTGTGACAAAAACAGGCGCGAGTGATGGAAGGATAGCAACGCATAGTTGGAAACGGCTTCGTTCGTCGTTTGGTGGTGATGTTTACCAGAGCATTGGAAGACGTGGTAGACTGGTTCATTGGCTACCACGCTTTCTTAATTTATGCAGCATATGTTTCTTTCTTTGAGATGAAAGATGATCATTCTTGTTCGGATATAGATCTGGTTGCAAGACTCGACTGTGCTGCTGCGGATATCCAATCGCGGTGGGCTTGAGCGAGTCCGCCAATCCATCGTCGGGCGGTATAATGCATTCATCGATAACAATGATGAAATTTTTTAACATCTTTTTTGATTTTTTCGCGCATTATCCACGACAGAATATGTAATATTTTTGACCTATAAATTATTTATAATGATCTCATTCTTGTGTTTCGTCGTTTCTTGTACCTGTCATACTACTTTCCAATAACGTTCCTGACTGTGGCTTGCTCTCTGCAAATATGAATCTTTGTAATATCTCTTACCTTTCCTTAAACTTTTCCCCAATAATCTCTGTTCATATCAAGCATGTATATTATTAAGTGATATATATCTCAATTTTACATAATGTGTGTTTCTCCAATTTTGTTTTGTTATTTACTGAATTTAGTTTACGATCACATTTATCTTAATGGCACAATTATTCAATGACATGCTATGATAAATAATGATTATTTATTGTCTTGGAGATCACATGATATTTATGATCGTATCATATTATTTCCGTTTAAATGAATTATATATATATTCGTAATAATTTGCATTATTAGTTTGCATTTTCGTGTGAAAGTGCAACAGCTATTATACCAAGATCTGAATATTTGCAAAACTAAATACAGTACATACGCATCTCATTTGCCGCGTTTGACGTACAAGTATCGACATGTTGGTGCTATTTCTCATGTAAATATTCTCAGACTGGCATGTAAGTTATACATGTAATTGGGGACGGGGGTGTTACTATCAATTGTTCACTATTGAAAAGGGGAAATCTCTAGCATTTGTAATTCGTTTTTCGAGATATTCGAAATAATCACATTTTATTATATTCATGGGAAGAAAACGTTTTGAGGTGTACATAAGTTTTTTTATACTATTTCAAATTTACTTAAATTCATATATATTTCTGAAATACAATAAAGAAAGCGTTGTGTAGAAATGGATTTTAGGACATTTGTAATTCATTTACAAAATCATACGAACTAATTTCATTTCCCATTGGACCTTGAGGAAAATTTTTATAGCGCATTTTTTAATAATCTTACAATGCTCGAAAAGTAATAGGATGTATTTACATTATTCAAATGTATTATGAAATACTTAACACCAGAACAACCATGAGCCATCATTTTGACGGCTCATGGGTTTTAAATATGTTTTGGTCCAAACCAGAAATTTTATTATGAAATAAGTTTAAAATATACAAAAAAAGGAAAAACACAAAAAAAGAACTTTAATTGTTTTAAATCAAAATTCTTGTGTGAACTATTTTTATAAAACTTGACTTAAATTTTCGGTAGTTTTAGTTTTAATATGGACTATGATGTGTATAAAAGATATTCTTAATTCTTAAGGGTACATAATATTTTCTTAATTGTAGTGTTTAAGAGAAAAAGTGCCGATGTATGTTTTATGTTTTTGTATGCATTTTTTAACAATATTTTTTCCTACTATGTAGTGTTTATAGATTCTTTATATGATACACAGAGTTTTGAGCAATCAGCACACATATGAAAATTTCAAGAAAATCATTTCAACTTGGCAAAGAGGATTGCGTATTATCCCTAAATGATTAAAGAAAACTGACAACGTTCCAGTCTGCAGGGTAACACTTAAATCTATGAAATTAAAATTTATCTTGAAACCTTATCTATTAAACTCTCTTACATAAAACGTAATATAAACGGATGTTCTGTAATACAAATTTGGATTTAGTAGCAAAGGAATTGACAATAAAGAAAAATTTTCTATCTGTGCTGCAGCCTTGTAGTAGAATAATCATAATATCATGTCTTATACATCCGTAACAAGACAACTGAAGCTACTTAAAGAAGAGTAAGTATACCTATGCCATGTTTCCTGTGATATACCACAATCTCATAATTTTATACCAACAATAACTGCTTTCTTAATTGGTCAGATCTCATTTGTGACATACCTGCCAAGTTAAAAAGCACTTTCATGCCTCCTGTGCAAGTATTATGCACCAATATCCTCATGCCTTTATTAGTATTTTTCTCTAACTTCTTTATGGTTTATCCACCCACCTACTATTAGACCGGAGGTGGAAACACAGGCAATCACTTCATTGAATTCACAACGGACACTTCAGAATCAGTTAAAACTCAATTTTCATATTAAAATGCAATTGATCTGTTTAGTTATGTTTTGTTGAAAAATATAAAATCTCGATTTTAACGGTGGACTCGTAAGTTTGTCATTGCTTTGTTCTGCATCAAAATTTATGAAAACTTAGGACTGAGAGCAGGAAAGCAGAATGGTAAACCTACGATTTAACCTCTAAAATCGTGTTTTTTGATGTTTTGCACCAAGATATGTCTTAATAGACCAAAAATTTTACTCCTCAATGTCATATGCGAAAAGGTCTCCGGCAAGGATCTCGAACCTGATTATATGATTTTAGAAAGATTGTCTATAGTATGTCTCTTTCCACCGCGGTCATTGTTGCCTCTATAAGCGGAGTCTTCACATACTAAATTTTGATTTTTTTTTTTGGCCTTAATAAATGCATATAAATGAACACCTATGTAGATCTTATTCCTCGTCTCATCACCCTTAATTCGTCTTAGGCAATCATATTACAATTATAAAGTATAGAACGACAATGCTTCTCCAATACTTCTAAAAAATTATTTATCCATATATTAAAACACATACTTTTTAGCTTTGTTTTATAAAAAATAAGCAAAAGGCGTAAAAGTCTGCAGAAAATTTAATTTAAACACAAAATATTTTTAAAGATATTAAAATGCTGTATAGGATATTAGAATACACTTACCGACAAGTTCCACCATTTTTGCATACTGATCCACTTTCAGGTTCGCAGTCTGGATTATACTGACATTCAGATCCGTAAAAGTCAGCAAAACACTTGCAGCTGTATCCTTTAAACTGATACGTAGCATAACAGGAGCCGGTAAATGAACAATGGTGATACAGACAGGCGTCTTTCCTCACAGATTCATTTCTTCCCACGATTTCATACGTTATATTAAAACCGAAAACGTCCAATAGATATTCACGAACTCTCATATGTATATTGCCAGACTCTCTAACAAGGAAGTCTAATACCACAACAGGCTTGTTGCTCACTAAATACGTAGGTTCTCTGTCTGAGCTAATCATGCCAAATTCCTTTTTGCCCATGTAAAGTGTTTCAGAAAAGAATGCATACTCTGTCACTGTTAACCCTTCTCGCATGTAAAATTGCGTGAAATAGACAGCTATTACTTTATCTGCCGGTGCTTCGATTACCCATCTGCAATTGATTGGAACTGGGTAAGGATCAGGGAAATTGGGTGTTGAAATAACACCTTGGGGATTCCTTAATACGCCACCACAATCGGTGTACATCGCTTCTCTTTCCGTCAAAGCACTTGCTGTTATGATGTTTGGATCTTCAGTGCTGTTTACGGGAATAAATATGTGTAAAATATTCAGACAGAAAATGAGTGTAATTGTGCTAATGCGCTTCTTATTCAGCATTTCTGAGTAAGTTAATGGGGGATTAGTAAAATTTCTAACAAATGAGAAACAGCATGGAAAATCAATTAAAAATCATGATAAATATGAATGATTTTTGTTTAAATTTGTAATACATGTGCACACAATGTACGTAACAAATCTGAAATTTCTTTATGAAATAACATCGTAATTGTAATATGAAGAAAATGTACTCTAAAAAATAATTTACAAAAATGACGTATGCGTTATTTGTAAAAAATAAGTTGAGAAAATCGAGCACATGTTTAATAAATGTATCCAAAATCAATGAACTTCTAGAGAAGATTATAAAATTCAAATAATTTTGCACTCATTTTATATTTTTCTTAAAAACTTTCGGAGGTGTATGTAAATCAATTTCAGAACTAATCATTCACTACACGGGAAGTTTCCATTCGTGTCATCTTTTAGAAATATGAATGAAACATGCTGGTAAATCTTGAACTATTCAAATATTCATCTTCGAAAAATTCTTGAAAAGTTTTCTGTCATAAATTACCGTCCATCTTCTTATGGATTCGGTACAGATTTTTTAGTGCATTTTTCTTTCATATGAAGAATCGAGCTACAATATTTTATGAACATAGCTAAAAATATTGCACTTGAAAGGCAGAAACCACATACTGCTTCAGATATTGAAATAAAATATTCTCAGTCCTGTGCTGGCTTTCGTCATTGTAATAGACCTGGAAAAATAAAAAAAATATATTTATATATTATATGAAATACAGATTAGAATGAAAAAAAATAGGTAAAAAATTATTCTTTACTTTGCATCGGATTTAGTTTAATAAATTATAAAAACTTTTCAATTTATTAATTGAAGTTTTAATTACATAAAAATATATAAAAGTAATCTATGTTTTTGCAGCGCAAAATTACGAAGTGGTACTTTTGTTCGTTTATGGTAACCATAAGTGAAAAAAGAGTTGTGGCACAAAATCCATAGATACCGGTAACATTACAAACACGTATGAAGTAAAAAATAGCATACTGGCCATTAAGGTATTTAAAACACCATTTCTTAATGAAAAATTATAATAATATGTATATTTTATTAAAAGAAAAAAACCATGTTTGATGCATAAAACGATTGACCCATAAGCATGTTAAAATAAATTAAAAAACAAGAATTGATTTTCTTTTAAATTTTAACAAGAAAGTAAATAATATCATTTTGTATCAGTAAATAAAAAATACATAACCCAATAAATATAAAGTAAAAAACACATAAGGAGCATTTAGGCATAGAAACTTTAATGCCTCTTCATCAGCCAATGTAAACACATGTGTTTTATACACCGGGCTGATAAAATGTCTTCCCCAAAATATGTACTGTGTGCTCTTTTGTTTTATTTTGACTTTTCGTAAGTTGATTAATTTACATTTCAAATATTCAAAAAATTCATTTTGTCTGCGAAAGTTTAAGTAGTAAAACAATGTAAAAAAACACAACGCTTGTTTATGAATAGTTTTATCTGAACAGAATCTACTAGTTTAACATTAATAATGTCCGGTAGATTAAATAGTAAAAAGTTACAGTCTATCTCAGTTTAAATATATGAAATTTTTAAATGTGTTTTAAGTAAAGAAAGAGTTTAATGTAACTTCATGAATAGCAAAAGTATAAACTTCCAGTATCAACAGACCTATATGGACACTATATGGGTCTCTTTTATCGCAAATATGATTAAATAAATATTTGTTTATATTTTATTCTATACCTATCCTAATTTTTCCGTATTTACCCTCTCGTTGCGCAGTTTGCTTTCCCAAAATTGCAAATTTATTTTATTACGCATTTCAAATATACACACATTTTAGAGTTACGATATGTAAAGCATTTAATAAAAGAGTTTGTATTTAATATAGAATTACATCATAAAAAATCACATCATAAAAAACTAGCGAAAATCGCGGGTTATCGAAATTTTGCTTTTACTCGCCCCGTGGAAGTCACCGGTTTGAGGAGCCAGGGTGAAAATCACATTCGTATTAATATGAAGTTATAAGAGATAAATAAAAAAAATAAATAGAAGCTATAAAATCTATTATTAACGGATATTTCGCTACAGTATATTTTCTAACATGAAATACGCTTACTGTTAACATTATTATCATCAATATCTATTCATATACATGCATTAGTTGTAAGTAATTATCAATGTGAAAAAAATATGTTTCTTCGCATATCACAGCTTTAACCCTTTCGGGTCTGGTGTACTATTAATAGTAAATGTCTTTTAATGGAGTATCATTTTGTTTTCAGAAATAGTTTTGCTACTATTTACATGTAGTGATGTCAGTATATATCTATGCATTTACTATATGAATTAATTTATGTGTAGGCATTTAGTAATGATAATAAAAATTATTATTTGCTTAATTCTCTTTGCTCCATTTGCGGTTCTTTTATTATAAACATACATTTCACTCCTAAAATTTAGAATTAAAGTTACTTCCCTGAAAGAATCATTTGTAATAAAGCGTAAAAAAGTATTAGAAAATTCTAATATAAATTAAATCTTATAATAACACAATATTTTCTAAACATCTCCAAAAACTCTTCTGTAGCCTAGTGTTATATGAATATTAATTAAAGAGTGCACAAAACAACAACTATTGCTATACTTCAGACTATGAAATATTTCTTTAAATACTAATTAATTTATTTGGGTCGCTAGTGTTAATATCAATAACTCAAAAGGATTTTCCCTAAAAACTGAAAAAAAAAAATCGGACCCAAAAGGGTTAATAAAAAAAATCTAAAAATCTTATTTCGTTATTAAAACAATAAAGATACCAATGCCTTATTATTTAGTATAAAAATAGATTTAAAGTAATCGGAATTAAAATTCAATTATATTATTCTGTTACATCGTTACTGATAACACTCAGCCGTCTTAAATCGTAAATGAAGAAGTATAAATATTTTAAAATCTCTAATGTAATTTGACTAACAACTACATGTGACTTTTTACTGATCGCTAAAGATTATTGGTTTAATTTCTTCCGGAAAGAATAATCTAAATCTTCCTCCGTACTATTCAGAACAAATTGTTGAAAGTGAATGTCATTCTTTTACGCATTGTTATAGAATGACAAAATTTAGGAACAAGATTATTATTCAAATTTCGATCATATGCTTGCTTTCACTTACTGATTTCTGTGAAGAAATATATTTATAATTTATATTTCTCATAACACAACTTTATTTTAAAACAAATAATTAAAAAAATCACATTTTGTTAAAAAACGATTAAGATATGAATGTTTTACCATTTCATATATTAAAAAAATTAAACTATTTGGAATTAAAATATAATTGCATTATATTCTTACATTGATACTGAAAACACTCACCTGTTTAAAATCCTAAACTATGAAATGTAAACATTAAATCTCTACTGTAATCCGACAAAAGCTAAATTAGTTTCTCTACTGAACGCTAAAGATTACTGATTTAAACTGCTGCAGGAAAGAATAATCTGAATCTTCTCTCCTTATTATTTAAAACAAATTGCTGCAACTAAATCTCATTCTTTCGCAAACATTTATAGTATACAAAAATTATAGTAAAACAATTATAGTAAGCGGGTAGTTATTAATTTTTTTATCAAATGCTTAGTTCCAAATAAATATTTATGTGATAAACTATATTTAGAAACATACCTTCGCATATCACAACTTTAATTTAAAACAAATAATTGAAGCAATGTTATTTAAAAAAAATGATTCACATACAAATGTTGTATCATTAAATATAAAAAATAAATTAAAAATATTCAGAATTAAAATTCAATTATATTATTCTGTTACATCATTACTGATAACACTCATCAGTCTTAAACCCTAAATTAGGAAATGTAAACATTAAAATCTCTAATGTAATTGATTAACAACTAAATATGTTTCTCTACTAAACGCTACAGATTACCGATTTGAATTTCTGAAGAAAATACTAATTTATTCCTTCCCTTTTAATTATTGAGCATATTGTTGCAACTGAAGCCCATTCTTTTGCAGATTGTTATAGAATGGCAAAATTTTGAAAATAGATTATTATTAAAATTTCAAAAATATGCTTTGTATCAAATAATTATATATGTGATAAAATATATATAGAAATGTATCTTTGCATATCACAACTTTAATTTAAAAGAAATAATTCCAGAAATCTTATTTAAAATAAATGATACAGATACCAATGTTTTACCATTAAACATAAAAGAATAATTCAAAGATATTCGGAATCAAAATTCAATTATGTTATTCCGTTACATCGTTACTCATATTATTCACCAGACTTAAATCCTAAATCAGGAAATGTAAACATTAAAATCTTTAATGCAATCTAATAACAGCTAAACGCGTCTCTAAACTGAACTCTAGAGATATCTGATTTAAATTTTTGCAGTAAAGAATAATCCAAATCTTCTCGCTTTATTATTCAGAGCAAATTGTTGAATGTGAATCTCATTCTTTTAGAGATTGTTATATTATGACAAAACATAGAAAGTAGATGTTTATTCAAATTCCAATCATATACATAGTTTCGAATAAATGATTTTTGTGATAAATATGTTTAAGACTGTACCTTCGCATATCCCAACTTTAATTTAAAATGAATACATTTAAAAATCTCATTTAGTTAAAAAAGATTAAGATATTTATGTTTTATCATTTACTATAAAAAAAATTAAACTATTCGGGTTTAAAGCTCAAATATGTTATTATGTTACATCATTACTATTAACACTCAGCAGTCTTAAATCTTAAATGAGGAAATGTAAACATTAAAATCTCTAATCTAACCTGACTAACATCTAAATGCATCTCTCTATTTACTGCTACAGATTACTGATTTGAATTTCTGCAGTAAAGAGTAATCTAAAACTTCTGAACTTATTATTCAGAACAAATTTTTGTAACTGTATCTTGTTACTTTGCTGATTGTTATAGTATGACAAAATTTAGAAAGTAGATTATTATTCAAATTTCGATTATAAGCTTAGTTTCAAATTATGATATATGTGATAAACTATATTTAAAAATACAACTTCACACATTACAGAAAAAAAAGATAAGAATATTAATGTTTTTTTTACTTAATATAAAAAAGAAATTTTAAATATTTTGAATTAACATTCAATTATATTTTTCGGTTACATCTTTACTTATAACACCCAAGAATCTAACATCCTAAATGAGGTAATGTAAACGTTAAAACCTCCAAAGTAATTTGACTAACAACTAAATGCGCCTCTCCTCTGAACGCTAAAGATTACTGACTTAAATTTCTGCAGTAAAGAACAATATAAATCTTCTTCCCTTATTATTCAGAAAAAAATTGCTGTAACTGAATCTCATTCTTTCAAACATTGTTATAGAATTTCAGAATAGAGAAAGTAGATTATTACTAAAATTTCTTTGACATTTTTGAGAATTTATTTTTAATGAATTGCTATTAAAACACCTATGTCAAATTTTAAGATAATTTCATTAAGAAATTTGATATGTATAGCTTTTAAAATCATAGAAGGCGTATCTAAATAGTTTTCGTACTAAATATCAAAATTGTTAATATAAAAATCACTGTAAAACATTTGTGTAACCTTACGCTATAAAATTGGAGGCAGCATGCTGCCTCCAATTTCATGGTGTAACCTTGCTTCCTCCAATTTTATGGGGTATTTTAACCGATATTACTGGTGTAACATTACAATGTTACACCTGTTATATCGGTTTAATTACTCCTTAAAATTGAAGGAAGCAAGGTTACGCCATAAAACTGGAGGCATTTTATGGTGTAACGTTACTCAAATATTTTACAGTGATGGTATATAAAAAGAAAATACGCTAAATTGCATTGCATTGTTCTTCATTACTTTCTGAAAATAAACATTTAGTACTTTCTCTCAGCTTAATACATATGTATATATATATATATATATATATATATATATATATATATATATATATATATACATATATATATAATGAATCCTATTGTGTATATGAGAATTTTGTTATCGGATAAATTCAGTTTATTATAATAACTAATACAATTGTTATGTGAAATTCTTTTTATTTGGTTTTTTATACAAAGAGGTTTTAGGAAACTCTATTTAGCATTTAGTTTTTTTCCAAGTAATTTAAAACAAAACATTAAAAGGCAACTGATTTTGTTCCCTTTTTAAGAACGTTCTTATATCTCGCAGTTTTTAATCCACAACCTTTTGATAATCCACAGCGGGTATAGTTAAAGACAACTGTTACATAGCACTATCACATGCCACCTGCTTGGTTTTACCATAAACTTTCTCGATACATTTGTTAAAACCATTAAACAAATGTGACAAGCTCATTTAATTTCACAAAACCATCTTTTAATATACTTGGTTGGGAACGATAATATTTTATTTGCATAATTTTCACATAATTGTTGACATTTTTACCAAACAAGTGTGATAAAGAGCCTTTTGTAAGAAATATCTGGCGATTCGCGATTCTTTAAACAGCTGTGATGATTTTCAGGCAGTTACACCGTATTTTGCAGTCGCTTAATGTGTAATGTATATGAGTTAAGGATCCCCTTTAATACATACATATTTTTTAATTTTATCGAAAAATAAAATATGTATAAATATTCTAGAAACTGTATTTGCGATCATTTGTAAATAAAGCCGATTTCGTATATTTCAAATACTGGTTTGTATGCTTATTCACTTTAATATTTTAATATTTTAAGAATTGAGGTTTAGGAGACACTAAAGATTATCCTTTAAATGAATTTTAATTCTTCTAGAATTGCTAAAATCACTTCTGGATATTTTTGATAAATCCGTGTATACCATAAATAATTATATATTGGCAAATACGTCTTTGGTGATGTTTTATAGTACTTTTAAACATGTTTTGTGATTTCTCGTAAAATCTGTCTCATGACTAAGGAAGTTAAATATGATTTTTTTGCATTAGCCGGTGTTTTTGCATTAGATCGATATTCAAGGAAAGTAAAGAAAAAAATATCGTATTAAACCGCATTACGTAATACTTTTAATATTCTGAATCCTGTTCCACTGTATAATGAGAAATATATCTCATCAATACATCCATAGACAAAGTTGTCATTTGTTGTCGAATTTCAATTTTGAAAAGGTAAACGTTTTATGCATGCTTGATTTATAGCGTATATATTCTTAATCATCATCATTAGAATTTCTCTCTTTTGAAATATTCATATTTTGAATTTCCGAATAACTTTAAAGAGCATTAACTATCCAAAATGGAATCCGCAGAGATAATTAACCTGCTAAAAAGCTCTGAGGATCGCTTATTAATCCTAAGGTTCTTAGTTTAAATCTTCCATGCTTCAATATCTTAAAACATATGTAAATCATATCTAACTATTTGCAATTTGATAGTTAAAGTTAACCTTTCTCTCTATTAATTCCCTACTAATAGTGGAAAGTAGCACCACGTGACTCATCTTTTCTGTTAATACCTATCGTATTATATTTGCCTAACATTATAAGGAATGTTATGTTTTTAGCATATATATTACTCAAATCGCTAAAACGTCAATTCTTAGTATAAAGTTCTATCAACTCTTAGTATTCTCGATTAAGCAGGGTGGATTATTGGAGTTGAGGATTAACCGGGACTATTTGTAAACAGAACCACGAATAAGAAGTCTTGTAGGGCAATTATATCGGATAAAATAGAAATTTCCTACTGAAGACAAGTCGTCAACTGAGCATAATAAGGTTCTATCTGTCTTTTTTAAAAAAGTGACTTACTGATAGACAAAGGTTTTATTTGCAACTATCAAAGCATTTCTCGAATAAAATAATGTCAAATTATGATTGAAAGGTCATATTTAAATTATTTATAACATCATTTTGATGAAAAAATGCCTTCATAGATACAATTAGAAAATGTCTATATCGATAAGTTACTTTTTTCAAAAACACAGATAGAACCTTATTGTTCTCAAGTGACGAAGTGTAGTACTGATTTGCAGAGAAAACTTTTGGAACATTTGAGAATCTTAACTACTTTATTGATATATATATATACAGATATATTATTTTTTCTTAAGCAAATAATGATTATTTTTTTAATGTCATTTACAGAATTTTTAATCTTTTGTCATCTTTATTTCAAAATGTAAATTTTTACCGAATATAAACTGGAAAAGGCTCAAATTAAATAAAGCAAAACTTACTGCGGGGATTTGCTTTTGCGAATAATAAATAATAACTGAAATATCGATGCCCGTACGTGGTACGGGCAAATCATGATTAGCAAAAACACTTCGCCTATAAGTAGTTCAGGCAAATCAGGGAAGCATTTAAACTGCTCCGAACATATACGCGAAAAACGCAGATTAACAATGGATTAACGAAGATTCCTTGTTGGAATGTTCGAAGTTATCAGTAATAATTTTACTACCTCTGACAAAAAAGTTCGGTGAATGAATTTAGAACGACCGATCTGGCAACACTAAGGACACAAAACACTGCACCTGCTTGAAGGCAAGTATTGACCATCTTCCCTCACCGTTGTTCAGTTGGGCATCTTTTATGTCCCGCGTAAGACGTTCCTTACTAAGCGCTTGTTCAGTTTGTTGGTTCTTAACTAATAAAAGGAAAATGAACGAACAAAACATCAGTTTAAAGTTTGGTCTTAAGTTTTGCAAGACACCGAAAGAAATTCATGAGGAGTGGTGTAAATCGAACATCCACCATACTCGCCAGATCTCAATCCTTCAGACTTTTTTCCTATTTTTTCGTCTGAAACTCTCTGCGAAAGAGATTTGAACTTATTGCTGACATCCAACTAAACGTGACGAAGCTTTTGAACTTCATCCCAAAAGAAGATTTCTTGCTAATTTCCCAGGACATGTTCTCAGGGGTGCATAGTTATGGGAGATGGCTGTTTCAAAGTCTGGTAGGGTAACTTTAGCTAATATTTCATCTGCAATAATGTTACTGGACTATTCACCGAACTTTATAGTCAGAGGTAGTATTATGCTGCGTGTAGCTTTTGGTTCAAAATAAAAAAAAGAATTTCGAAGTATGCTCTGAAAGCAATGAAGAAAATCTTATAACTCAATAAAAATTAAGTCACGGTGATGCATTACTACACTGGGGTGTCGCCAAATAACTTGGAGCAAGAAATTGAAAGCACGCCTGCTGGAAAAAATATACCGGAAAATTTGAGCAGTAAAATTCGTCTAAAAGTAAAAATAAAAATCGAAAAATAAAAAGAGACATTTCATTCTTCACAACGCATTATTATTTTTCCATATTAAACTAACTGTAAATCTAAATAACAAAGATATATATGTTAACTATCTTTATTTTGTATTTATTAAATTATTTATGTCCTATTATATTATAATTTGACATTTTCTACTTCTTTTTTCTTTTAAAAAAAATCAAAATGTGTACAAATTCAATTATTCGGCGTATTTGCTTATCCATGCCCAGGCATTTCTCAAGTATTCGGATTAATCGAGAGTCTAATTTATACACATAAGAAATCTTCATTAGAACTTTCTTTTAATAAGGTATTTTTTATGTTTAACGTTTCTTTAAAAAAAGAAACAAAATTTTAAAAGTAACTCACGTAAACTGCATATTTTTTCTTAATATATTCATAACATAACGATTTAATGTGTATGATCCTAAACTAAATGAGGTCAAAAGTATTATTAAAACTTTTCATTTTAGGTTACGATACATTAATTCTAACCACTTATTTTTTTTAATATATCTCCTTTCTTGTTTATGATTACTTTCTTGGATCAACTGATGCACATTAAAGGATGTTGGGGGAAGCTAATCGATTGTTTAGTGGTTACCCATTTTATTTTTTCGTACTAATATACAAATCGATTTGTGCATTGGTAACTTTCAGATTCACATTAAGTTCTCGAGCTCTTAAAATAAATCTTTTTTTCGCCTCGTTGTAAGTTATCAATATATTCAATTTTATATGATTTATGGATGCAAAAATCAATGATTTATTTATTTAAAGAATTGAACAAATATAATTCAAATATTTTAAATGTGTATTTAGTTTTTTTTCTTGTTTGAGTTTTATTTTATTTAATTAATTTCTGAAATTATGCTGATTTCTTTTAAGTAAAATGTTATAGTATTGGAAAAATATATTAATATGAAAATAAGCAGAGATTTCTATTAATTTACAAATATAAAATATTCCAATAATTTCTACCTAACACAAAACAAATTGAGTACTGTATCAGACATTGTCATTTCTCACAAATGTTCTTCTACGTTTATGTAAAGGGTGCTTTTTTAGATATATTCAAATTTAAAACAAAACTAAACACGTACAAATGATGCTAAACGCGATGATAATTGTTTTGTTAAAAAAAAATATTAATTGAAATTAAAATATTTTATACCGTTAGTGTTTTGAACACCGTATCTGGCTTGAATAAAGTGCAATCTGGAATTCCAATTTTTGATCACTTTATTGAGCAGATGCAGCACTATATCAGCAATAACATGGTTAATGTTCAATTACACATTGTATAACATCTGTAGTTTATTATCTTACACAAAATGAATACCCAAATCTTAACAAAAAACAATTAATTTCTGTAAGATGCTATGAATCTGGAGGCCAGTTCACATGTTCATTTTGCAATATTTTGGGTTTACCGAATATCTCACGGAATACATATATTGATGTTGTTTTGCGCAATTTGCAAGCATTGTTTTTGCATAAGTCTATTCATGATAAAATGATGTAACATAATGAGTACAAACCATTTACTTGCTGTCAATTGACTGTAATTAGAAACCATGTTGACAATTTCAAAGCCACACCTCTAAAGATATTCTTTAATTAGTTTTGCTTTCGTGAGATTCAGTTTTCGGACATAAATAACGTGATTGTTCATGCTATTTTTAGGTTTTGTTATGATTTGGTTTCATCAGAAATTATTTCAATTCTCATTATAATTTATCATTTATCATTTATCACGTACACTTTATATTTAGATTATAGTAGTAGAAGTTACAGCTAACCGTGACTTATCAATTTTCTGATCTATTTTTCGTTCAAAAGAACCCTAAAATGTATACAAATAACTGTAATGCGCAAACTCGGAGTTTACAATTGTTTGGGTCGTTTAATCGTTAAATTAGGGTCGTTTGTAAAAGAGATCTCAATTCCCCCACTCCGTTAAAAATAAAAGTTACATTACAGTAAAGCATTCGTATTTTTGGAGAAAACTGTTATTCTTAATTTTTTCAGCGTATTTTTCTAAAGGATATATCTTTTATATTAGTTTTCAAAATATTTCTATTTAAAATATTTCAAAAATATATATTTAATTTATAAATTTTGTATTAAAATATTAGCTAACTTGGAAATGAATGTAATGCTTGCTTGTTAAAAAACTATATACCAGAATTCATTAACGTTACCTTATTCGCTAAAAATTGTACATATCGGTTTATTGCTAAAAAGTACCTTAAGAATTATTTTTAAAGATTTTTCGTAGAGTATGAGATCGGATATTACTTTTCTAAGTTTATATTAACCCCTAATTTTTGTTTTTGTTTATTTCCATAATTCTGCTGCTTTTTTTTCTATTTTAATAGTTTAACTTTCAGATTCCAGTTTAACTACAGATACTAAATTAATCAAATTTAAAATTTTATTTTTTTGGAGACGAAGTACTATAGTCACAGACTTTTAAATAGGACAAATTTAATTGTGATAATCTTCTACAAAAAGTTTAATACAAAAACAATATCATATCAGTTAATCGAGGCTGTTATTCATCGTTTGATGGAGCAGTCTCAGAGCTCAAAGAGTCTGTCTCTTTGAGACAGATCAAAAGATGATGCCACAACTTCTGTTACAGCAGTTAAGAGTTAAATAATCTTACTTTTCGTTTGCAACCATACGTTTACTGTCCGTTGTATACCCATTTGTATACCGAATTGTTGGGCAAAACCGCTTCCTTACTTAGTTTTCAGAGTTTTTGCATCGAATAAAAAATAAGGTGGGTGCCGTTAATTCGTTTTCGTTTAAATTAAACAAGTTTTGTCTTCGTTGGAATTATGCGATTTGCTTAAAATTTCTTTTGAAATATATAAAACAAGCATAAATTTGATGTAAACAGGATATTAAGTCAAATGCTAATGTCGATTTTGATTTATAAATGCTAATTACACATGCTTTTTATTCCATTACAAATGAGGCATCTATCTCGATCAAGAAGGTCGTCTAAACCTAAGGTCCCGTTTAAATGGCCAAAATCCTTTTTTAAATTTTTTGAAAAAAAAAATGTCAGTTTTTATCTGGTATTTAGATTATAGCAGTAATTTTATTATATTCTACATATAATTTGGAGCCGATATGTTACATGTGCACTATTAAACTCTTTACGATAAAAAAGAAAACAAATAGAGGTGGGATGGGCTTAGGTGGACATCTATACCGGATTTACACTAGTTAAGGTATTATTGGAAAAAAGTTACTACTTTAGATTATGCGAAAAGATGTAGTTATTTGCTTGAAAAATAAAAATACTTATTACTGGAAAAATCTTATAAAATACAGTGTAAAATATAAAATACTTATAAAAGATGCTATTTTTTTAAAACTATTATTAAATTTATTATCTCTTTAATAAATATCGCTTCGCGAAATTAATCTAATTTACTATGAGATTTTTTTAAGTTAGTTATTTATAGAATTTAAGAATTATAATTTAATTTAAGAATTATAATAAAAAGTAATATTTGCTACGAATCATTATTTACTCTTAATAAATTTCGTCTTTTTGCAAAAAGTATTTTATATTTCTTTTGAAAAAAACCTATTTAGCATGAGTATCAAAAATCAAGAAACATTAACAGAATAAAATAATTTTCTTGATCAATTTATCTAAAAATTTCTTTTAACTATTATCTTCAGTGTTATGAAATAGATTAAAATTATCATTTCACTAAGTTGCACATTGAAAAAAATGTAAGTGATAACATTATGAAATTCCTAATCGCTGCTGAAAATTCCTCAAATACAAAAAAAAGATAGTAACTCTTTGATAAATGATCTTTATGATTAAATGATCTTTCTAACTGTTCTGGAAAATCCATGTAAAATAATCTAAAAATATATCTGGAAAAGAAATAAATGATAGTTTTTACGAAAGTTAAATTATCTTTCTCTTATTTTTTTAGGAAAAAATGTTCATTTAGAAATTGCTCGTTTTTCCTACAACTTTTCCACTTTTATATTTTACTGTTTTGCTACAATTAAAGCATTATTTTTTCTTATCATTATATTAGAAGAGGTAAATGAAGTGGTTCTTTTTAAAATGGTTTTGATTTTGTGTGTATATTTAAGGAAATTTGATAAAATCAAATCTATGTGTTACCAAAGAAATTTAATGGTACCTATAGAACAATACATTTATGAGAAATATTTCATTATATATAAAAGGTATTATACAAAAGTATTAAAGATTAGGATTTATTTTTTAATATAAACTATTAAAAAGTAGCTTATCAGAATATTAAAAGAAGATTTAAGTAATAAGTAAAATCAAATTTCTCAAATAATTGTGGTTTTAGCTTTTCTAAACTTGTGTGAAATTTTAACAAAATATATCTGAATATTTACTTGTGTATTTTCTCTAAAAAATCAATAAATGAATTGCATGTATAAAAATATTTATAAAAAATCTATAGTTCAAAAATTTACAGTTTGTCTGATAGCTTTCTCATGATTTTGCTTTCATTTAGATAAAAATAAGTATTATGCATGTTTCGGCATGTAATAAAATAATGTTTTTTTTTTTTCTTTTTTTCTTTAACTGAATTGTAAATTAAAAAAAAATTAAAATATAAACTAAAATTGTCTAATGTTTTCTTTATGTTTTATGCCTTTATTTATTTGTAATTGCATTTCTCTAAATTCATTTCAAATCATTAAATTTGGTACAAAGTAGCTAAATGTTTATTATTACTGCTATTTTGATTATTATTTATCAAAATACGTGTTTTTATCTAACCCCTAATTTCTGAAATTTTCTTTATCTTTTACAGACATTTACCACGATAACAATATAATATAAACATATGTTCCACGGAATAATAATAATTAATTTTTTGTTTAAAAAAATGAATAAACTTTGCAAAAAAATTCAAAATCTTAATCTTCTGCATGCATACTTTTATTAAATTAGACATCCATACTTTGAAAGAGACAGCTCAAGTTGTCCAAAGAACCTTCTATCATTGCAAAAAAAATTCATAACATACATACTAAATAATAACGACTACCATTTCACTTAAAGGCTTCCGTCGCTTAGGAATAAATTGTAGAAAAACTACTCCAAGCAAAAAATCCTAGCATATTTTTCATCTAATTTTTATGGCAATATTAGGATAACCATTTGAAATATTCCGTTAATGTCGTATATCCTGATACCAGATTTTTTAAAGACTGATTCTCATGTACATGATTTTTGAATTCGAAATCTCACAAATGTAACTGTAACTCTTATTCAGGACCTAATTCCTTTAGAACCCGTGCAGCATATTTAGGCAGTTTTAATAAGAAAATCATAGCGAACGAATTTTTATAAATAATTTGAATGTGTTTTTATTTATTTATTTATTCATTTTTCAAGACGATTGAAATGACAATAATTCTGGGATATAAAGCCAATTTTCCACCAATGATTGCAAAATAAATAAATAAATAAAATGAGAAATGAATGTCATATAATTAAAAAAAAACAAGCTTCTGAAACATAACATTTTTATTACATAGTTGAAGAATTTTAAATAGAATAAATAGTTACCCAGGAATAAAATCTATGCATAAAATGTATTAAATTCACGATTAATAATATAATAAAAGATTAAAAAAAGTGATCAATGACACACTAATTTATCGTATTATGGCTTTTCTTTCTAAAATTGATAACGTAAACTTAAATACTGTACAAATTCTATAAAGCAAGCTTAGGGACCATAAAATTAAATAAATCCTGTTCTAGAAATAAACAGCAGTTATTTTTCGCCTTTAGTACAAGCTTATCTCTTATCTTGTTTTTATGGCAATATTAGGAGAATAATTTGAAATATTCCATCGCTTTCGTATGCTGCACGTAGCTCGTTCTGTAAAAAATGATTGACATAGTATTAATTTTTTATATCAAGATGAAATTATTTATACATGGGAAAACCGTAGATATTCATCCATTATCGAAATTCTTCTTAACTACAGACAAAAGACTTAGGTAGATCTAATAAGCAAAAAGTAGTGAATATTTTAAAAAATATTTAGAATGTAGTTTTTTTTTTCTCATGAGTCAAAAGAGGTACATCTCAGGTATAAATACCATTTCGTTCAATGATTACCAAAGAAATTTTTCCATCGTATTAAAAAGCATTTATGTCAAGCAAATTTTTCCATCGTATTAAAAAGCATTTATGTCAAGCGTAAGACTTTAATTAGCTAGTTTAAATATTTTAAGTTCAAAATCAAGTTAGTTTTTATGAGAAAACCATTAGAGTTCATCCAGAACCGAAATCCTTTTGAACTACGGACAAAAATATTATTTTAAAATAATAATATTTAAATATTTGAGCTCTTCTAATTGGCAAAATAAAGCGATATTTTATTTATAGATAATTAGGATGTAGTTTTTTTTAATTTATTTTCAAAATAATTGTAGAAGTTCAAGTCTGGGATATAAAAACGAATTTCATTCAATGATTACCAAATAAATGCTTCGATTATTTAAAAAGTCACGCCGTTCAAATAAAAGATTTTAGTAGCTAGTTTAAGTATATTAAATGAGTTATGTAGTTGCTCGGAAATTAGAAGCATGCTCAAAAATATAATATTGTCTGCTACTAATGTAATATAAGATGGAGAGTTTTTCTTTACGACTAGTCTTTTTTTTTCGCCTCACAATTTCTCTTTTAAAATTGATATAATAAGCTTAAATTTTATACAAAATCTATAACACAGCCTTCGAGACCGTAAAATCGAAGAAACTGCTATCCGACAAATAAATATTAGAAAAGATATTTTCTTTCTCCTTCAGTCCAAGCACATATTTTTTCCAGTTTTTATGGCGATATTCGACGAATCATTTGAAATATTTCGTTGATATCGTATGTCTTCTTTACTTCATTCTTTAAAGAATGATTGTCATAGTATATATTTTCGAGTTCAATACGTGTATTTTACGGTTATGACAATGTATGACATTCTTTTTTTTTGTTTTCGAGAAGATGAATAGATTTTATGTTAGATTCTGTGATTTATGATAGACTATTTTCATTTCACAATTTATCTTTGTTCTTAATACCATAAAATCGCATTCCGCCTCTTTGAATGCAAATAAGATCAAATTATAGAGCCAGTCATATAGTTTTTCAAAAAGTATTCAACAGCTTCAACTCAGTTTTATAAATGAAAAGAAATATTTAACAAAAATATAAATTTATTTGTTAGCGCACACTGATTCAAGAAATTCTCAGCTCTTTATATTGTACAATATCCTAGTTATTTGTTATTTTTGAATGTATATATATATATATATATATATTCATTTTTTATTAGATTTTTTCTCAAACATAAGGTTTTATTCATAGTTTAAGTTTTTTAATAAGTTAAGTTGTCACTCGAAATGCATGCGCAAAAATATAATATTGTCAGCTATTAATGAAATATAAAATGAAGCAATTTTTGTTACTGAGACACTCATTTTTAATCTAACAATTGCTTTTTTTTTAAATTTGATAAAATAATCTTAAATTTTATACAAAATCTATAAAGCAGGGTTATGGATGATTAAATTGATGAAACTGCTCTGTTAGAAATAAATATTAGAACAAATATGTTCTTAAAAGCATATCTTTTGTCTAGTTTTTATGGCAATATTAGTAGAATCATTTGAAATATTCCGACCATGTCGTGTGTCGTCTATATATCGATCTACAAAGAATGATTGTCACAGTGTATAATTTTGTGTTAAAAATCAAAATAGTTTCCATTGAACCATTGAAATTCATTCAGGATTGAAATCTTCTTGAACTATAGACAACATATTTAGGCAGATCTAATAAGGAAAATGTAGCGATTTTTTAAATATTTTGAACATATTTTACTTATTTTCAGGTCGATTGGAAAATACAACTATGGGGTATAAAGCCATATTTCTGTCAGTCAAAAGAAATATGTCCATCATATTGAAACACACTGTTCTCAAACATACGATTTAATTATATAGTTTAAGTATCTTAAGTAGGGTAAGTAGATGTTCTGAAATCAGATGCATGCACAAAAAATATAATATAGTTAGCTACCAAAGCAAAATAAGAAGTGATTGTAGAAGGATTGAAGAAGAGAATATAATGAAGAGATTCTACTTACTAATACCCTCTTTTTTCATCAAAAAATTTCTCTTTTTGAAATTTACAAAATAAGCTTAAATTTTATACAAAATCTATAAAGCAGCCTTAGAGACCGTAAAATTGAAGAAACTTCTCTCCTATGAAAGAACAGTGAAAAAGATATTTTATTTCTCCTTCAGTCCAAGAACATCTTTTATTCTGGTTTTTACGGTAATATTAGGGGAATCATTTGAAAAATTCAGTGAATGTCGCATTCCGTCTGTACCACGTTCGGTAAAGAGTGATTATCATAGCATATATTTTTTCAGTTTAATATCAAATTAGTTTCTATGGGAGAACTATTGAAATTTATATTGAGCCGAAATCCTCTTGAACAACAAACAAAATATTTAAACTATTCAAATAATCAAAACATAGCGATTTTTTTTATAAATATTTAGAATGTAGTTTTCTTTGATTTCAAAAGAGCTGAGTTAGTACAAATCAGCGATGTAAAGTTGAAATTCATTCAATGATTACCAAACAAATACGTCTATCATTTTAAAAGTCACACCTTTCAAACAAAGATTTTAGTATTTTGTTTAAGTATTAAATGTAAGGTAAGTAGTTGGTCGGAAATTATAAGCATGCACAAAAAATAGAATATTTTCAGCTACTAATGCAATATAAAATGGAGAGATTCTTTTTACTTGCCACTTTTTTGAATGTAAATAAAATCATATTATAAAACTAATTTGTAGTTTTTTTTCTTTTAAAAAGGTATTTGACAACTTCATTTCAGTGTAATGTTTGAAAAAAAATAGCTCATAGAAATGAAAATTAAATTTTTGGTGTATAGTGATTAAAAAAAAATATTTGCTCCACATATTGTATAATACCCTAGTTATTTCATACTTTTCAACATATTTATTTATATATATTACTTTTGTTAAGTGATTTTATCTCAAACATAAAAACTAATTACATATTTTAAGTAATTATGTATGTTAAATAGTTATTTGAAATCAGAAGCATGCGAAAAAATATAATAATGTCAGCTACTAATATAACATAAGATTAAGATTCTACTTACTAATACAAATACAACTGTGTACTTACAATGACACCCTCTTTTTTCATCTAACAAATTCTCTTTTTAAAATTTATTAAACAAGTTTAAAATTTATACAAAATCTATAAAGCAGCCTTAGGGACCGTAAAATCGAAGAAACTACTCCCTAGAAATAAATAGCAGGAAAGATCTTTCTTCTTCTGTCCAAGCATATCTTTTATTAAGCTTTTATGGCAATATTAGGGGAATCATTTGAAATATTATGTCGATACAGTATGTCTTCAGTAGCTGCTTTTTTAAAGAATGATTGTCACAGTTTATATTTTCGAGTTCAATACGTATATTTTACGAATATGACAATATCAAACATTCTTTTTGTTCAGGAAGATGAATAGGTTTCATGTGAGATTCTGTGATGTATGATGGACTATTTTCTTTTTACAATTTATCTTGGTTCTTAATACGATAAAATTGGATGCCGTTCCTTTGGAAAGCAAATAAGATCATACTATCGAAACAATTGTATAGTTTTTTTAGAAGTATTTGACAGTTTCAGCTCAATATTACGTTTGAAAAAAAAACTAGCTCAAAGAAATGAAAATTTATTTCTTGCCTTATAATAATTCAAGAAAATAACAGCTCTTCATATTGTACAGTATCACGTTATTTATTATTTTTCGTGATATTTGTATATATATCTCTTTTATTATCAGATTTACTCTGAAACATAAGATTTAATTACATAGTTTAAATATTTTAATTGCGATAAGTACTTGCTCTGAAGTCAGAATTAAGTTTAATGAAATGTAAAATTGCCACCTACTAATGTAATATAAGATGAAGAGATTCTACTTACAAAGACCCTCTTTTTTATCTAAAAATTTCTTTTTTTAAAATTGATAAAAAAAGCTTAAATTTTATACAAAATATAAGCTTGATAAAAGATATGCTATAAAGCAGGCTTCGAGGCCGTAAAATCGAAGAAACTGCTCTCCTAGAAATAAATAGTAGAAAAGATGTCTTCTTTCTCCTTCAGACCAAGCATATCTTTTATCTAGTTTTTATGGCAATATTAGGGGAATAATTTGAAAATTCCTTCGATATATATCGTATGTTTTCCGTACCTCCTTTTTTAAAGAATGATTGCCATAGTATATATTTTCGAATTCAATACGTATATTTTTCGGATATGACAATGTATTACTTTCTTTCTTTCAAAGAGATGAAGAGGTTATATGTAAGATTCTGTGATTTATGATAGACTATTTTCTTCGTTCTTAATACGATAAAATTGCATGCCGTTTCTTTGAATACAAATAAGATCATATTATGGAACCAATCATATACTCTAGGAGCCCGTGAATGGCAGACCTTCGTTATTTTTTAAAAGCTGAAACTTTCTCGGTGCAGTCTTCCAACACAGGTAGGAACGATGGGTAATTATGAAATTTGGATTATGGTGGCTTTCGCAGTGACCAGGGAGCAAAGGTGTAAAATATACCAACTTACTTTCTTTATTTTATAAAGTTTAATTTTTTTATATTTCCTTTGGAATGATATTAGAAATCACGTAATCCATTGGCAGACACTTCCTATGGTTCGAATTCCCGGCCGACAGGCATATACGGCGGCTTCTCAATACACTAGAGTCTCTGTATAGCCCGACCCGAAACATACATTTTCCCCCTTTTCCCCTTGGCTCTGAAATAGACACACAGTTATTTGAGATTGTTGCATGTAATTCTACGGTTGTTGACATTTTGAAAAAAGATCACAATGAAAGAAAAAAAATATAATTTAACAAATTAGAACGACTATTTGGAAAATGATATTTTCAAAGACTAAAATTCGAAAGACTTAAAAAGAAATTCTATATCTAAAATAATAATAATAATAAGCATCATTTTTAGGATGATCGTAAAGAGTCATATATTACGTACGACATGCATTAAACATTAATATTCCTAGACCATAGATAAAAAAACAAAAGTTTTTGGAATTACGAGGGCGGTTCAATAAGTACCCGTGTTAGAAATGAAGACACCGTTTTTTTCTCAACTTAGTCCCCTTTTAGAAAGATACACTTCTCCTAACGTTCCGGCTATTTTTCTAACCCCTCCAAAAAATAGGATTTTTCGAACTCTGCAAAATACGCCTCTGTCTGGGCGATGACTTCCTCGTTTGAACTAATTTTTTTCCCGTGAGCCATTTCTTCATGTTAGTGAACAAGAAAAAGTCGCAGGGAGCCAGATCAGGTGAATAAGGGGGGGGGGGGTGGCAGCAATTCATAATGCAATTCATGCAGTTTGGCGGCGACAACTACAGATGAATGTGCTGGTGCGTGTTTGATAAAAGGCTATTTAATTTTCTACTGACTTTGTCACCTAGCAACCAAGATATACCTAATTATTTCAAAATGTAAAAAGTTTTCTGTGCAGACGATTTTTTGTGATAAATACATTATCTATTTTATTTCTTCAGCTTTTACCTAAGCTGTGTGAAACAATATTCTTGTTGTTTTTGAGTTTGATTAGAATGTTTTTTTTTAATGAGATATGTGAAAAAAATGTTACGGTTTTTATTGGAGTTGTGTTCGAAAGAACCTGAGTTGAGTTTACTCATGAGAATAAACTGTTTAAAACCAGATATGAGTAATTAATTTTGAGTTGAGTAAAATAAAAATAAACTTTCGAACAATTGAATTCTTCATATGGTCCGTCTCTACGGAGAAAAATCAGCGAGTTGTTCTACGTCAATGATTGAAGGATAACTGGTGAATATTTTGTGCTGTTTTGCTATTTCTTCGATGTTAGAACTCATCTTTTAAAGAGTCAAGAGGGGTAAGTGCACCCATTTAATTTTTATTCATTAAAAATGAGTATGAAAGAATTAAAAGCAAAAAAGAAAATTTTCAAAACAAACTTGACAAAATTAAAAGAAAAATTATCGAATACTGAGCTAGAATTAAATGAATTAATTCTCATAAAGGAGAAACGGAATAAATTAGAGAAAAACTTTTCTGAGTTATTTGAGTCTATTTATAAGATAAGTAAAGAAGATGAAATTGAGGATTTTATTAAGGAAAACGAAGAAATTAATGATATTTTAGAAATAATGGAATTTGAACTTACAAAAAAGTTATCAAAAATGAAAGTGCAAACTGTTAATTTAGAAAACGCCACAAAGGCTGATAATAACATTATATTGCCAAAGTTAACTCTTCCTGTATTTACGGGTAATTTGCATGAGTGGCTTTCTTTCAAAGATATATTTAAGGCTACTGTACATGAAAATTCTAATTTGTCAGGGGCAATGAAATTACAATATTTGAAGTCTTCATTGAGAGGAGATGCCTTTCGTATAATTCAATCTATTTCAATCGTGGATTCTAATTATGAAGTTGCATGGTCGCTTTTGGAAGAACGGTTTTCAAATTCGAGAGAACAAGTTTACGCGCATTTAAAACGTTTTTTAAATATTCCTGTTATTCAGAACGAGTCCCCAGCAGCATTATTAAATCTAATAGATATAACAAATGAATGTATTAGGTCGTTAGAGATTTTAGAACAAAAAGTTGAGGGGTTTTCTACTACTATGTTTGCTTATATTTTGGCTCAAAAATTAGATGTAAATACAAAAATGTGGTGGGAAAGACATCTTAAGCGGGATAATTTACCGAGTTTAATTGAATTGCTAGAATTCTTGAGAGACCACGCGCGTACACTAAGTGCGTCCAAACAAGTAAATACAAAGCGAAATTTTCAAAACGAAAGCCAAACAAAGCATAGCTTTTCAAAGGTAACATCCATGGTTGCGAGTTTAAATGAGAAAAATATGCGCAAATGTGTTGTATGTAACCAGGAAAATCATAGTGTTTTTAAATGTCCCAAATTTCAAAAATTTAATGTACAGGAAAGAGTAGATTTTGTGAAAAAAAAAACAATATGTGTTTTAACTGTCTTTCAGAATTCCACTGCGTCAAAAAATGTAACTCAACATTCTCGTGTTCAAAATGCCATAAACGCCACAATATACTTCTTTGTTTTGATAGGCGTGAGAGAAATTCCAATGCGGTGGGAAACACAAAAAATTATAGTGATAAGGAAGTGCCAAATGCATTGTCGACGAATGAAAGTAAACCAACATTAAATGTTGACGCCATACAATTTGAGTTAAATAACCAAATTCAAAATTTCACTGGTACTTCAAATGTGAGATCGAATAATGTTAAAACAGTTCTTCTTTCCACTGCTATTGTTTATATGAGGGATAAATTCGGAAATAAAGTTCCGGTGCGTGCTTTATTGGACAATGGTTCAATGAGCAATTTTTTAACATTGCAGTTAGTTGAAAGATTAGGAATTCGAAAAGAAAAAAGTAATATTTCGGTATCGTGTTTAAGTGGATCCTCTGTAGCGGTAAAAAATAAAACTACTGCCTTGATCAGTAATAATTCGGGAGATTATAGTCGGGAGTTAGATTTCCTTATCATACCAAAGATTTCGCAAATTATGCCCTCGAAATATATTAATATTTCAGAGCTAGGATTTCCAGAGTCTATTATTCTTGCTGATCCTGAATTTAATAGACCAGGGAAAATAGATCTTTTGTTAGGAGCTGAAGTATTTCTAGAATTGATAAAGGTGGGTCGCATGGAGCTACCAAATTCTAAATTGATACTGCAAAATGCGGTGTTCGGTTGCATAGTAAGTGGGAGTGTTTACGATTGTAACGATCAAAAACAAATACATTGTGGGTTAATTACTGAAACAGATTTAAATTTCGAAATGAAAAAATTTTGGGAAATTGAAAGGGTAGAAGAAAGTACACCATTGAGAAATACAGAAGAATTAGCATGCGACACCCACTTTATAAACACACATCAGAGAGATATAACGGGCAAATTCATAGTACAAATGCCGTTGAAAAAAAATCCTAGTTCTTTGGGAGAATCAAAGCAATTTGTGGAAAATAGATTAAATTCACTTTGGAATAGGCTAGTCAAAAATCCAAATCTTTTAGAGTTATATTGCGCATTTATGGCAGAGTATAGAGAGTTAGGCCATATGGAGGAAGTAGAGAAAACAGATGAGCCAATAAATGCGAATTATCTACCTCATCATGCTGTTTATCGCCCAGATAAAAGTTCTACAAAATTGAGAGTTGTCTTTAATGGTTCACATGCAACTTCATCAGGAGAATCCCTAAATTCCATACAGTTGAATGGAGGTGTCATTCAAGATGATTTGTTTAGCATAATACTTAGATTTCGTACACACCGGTATGCATTTACAGCAGATGTAAAAATGATGTATCGCATGATACTTATCGATAAAAGTCAACGTGATTTACAGCGCATACTTTGGAAAGATTCTGTAAATGGTGAGATGAAATAATACAGACTATGTACAGTCACATATGGCACAACTAGTGCCCCTTATTTAGCCATGCGCTGCCTTAAACAGCTTGGTATAGATGGTGAATCTCAATTTCCGTATGCTTCTGGTGTGGTACAATCAGACTTTTACATGGACGATGTCCTGACTGGAGTAGCTGACCTAAAATCGGCTAAGAGACTGCAAATTGAGCTTATTCAACTATTAAATACGTGTGGCATGAACTTACATAAATGGTTTAGTAACCATCCAGAATTAATGGAGTCAGCCTTTAAAAATGAGAATTACACTTTTGAAAATATGAGTGAAACTAAGGCACTAGGACTTTGCTGGAATGCCAATGATGATACTTTTACTTTTAGTGTATCATTCAGTGAGCAAACCAAGGTAACTAAAAGAAGTGTGCTGTCAAATATTGCTCGCATTTTCGACCCCTTGGGTCTACTTGGACCAGTTGTGACGAAAGCAAAAATTTTCCTACAAAGACTGTGGAGACTGCAAATTGATTGGGATGAAAATCTCCCTACAGCTGAGCTTGATGATTGGTTGCAGTTTTTAGAATCATTAAGAGCCATCAATAATATAAGTGCTGTTATATACATTTTTCCAAATAATCCAGTGCAAATTAAAATTTGTGGCTTTTCAGATGCTTCGGAGAAAGCCTACGGTGTGGCATTGTATGCTGTGTCTTCAAATTCTTCAGGAAAGCAAATTTCTCAGTTGCTTTGCAGTAAAAGTCGAGTTGCACCAATCAAAACAATCACTATTCCTCGCTTGGAGCTCTGTGGTGCAGTTTTATTAGCCAAATTGATGAATAAGGTTGCCAAAACCTTAAAAGTTCCTAAAGAATCTGTTTACTATTATTCAGATAGTACTATTGTATTATGTTGGATTCGAAAACAGCCGTGTGACTTAAAAACCTTTGTGTCATCACGTGTGGCTACGATTCAGAATCTTTCTGATTTCAGTCATTGGGGACATGTGGCTTCTTCTGATAATCCTGCTGATCTTGTGTCACGAGGTGTAGATCCAGACAAACCTCTCCAGAGTAACTTATGGTGGAAGGGTCCACTATTCCTAACACAACAAACTGAACCTTCTTTAAATACTGTCGAACTTGAGCAAAATGATAAGGATCTATACAGAAGTGAACTTAAAAAGACTTTTTCAGAGACTTCACTTTTAATATCAGACTGCTCATTTTTTTTTACTATTTTTTGCAATTGAGTAATAATTATGCTAAATTAATAAGAATTCTTAGCTATGTTTTCAGGTTCATTCAGAATGTCAAGAAGCCAAAAGAAAGGTATTCAGGTACGCTAACATCTGCTGAATTGAAGAAGGCTGAGCAGTTTATCATAAAATCTGTTCAAGAAAAAGAGTTCAGTTCTGAATTCACATTGTTATCTAAGGGTAAGGAGTTACCAAAAAATAGTAGATTACTTTCATTAAATCATTTCTTGGATAAAAATAATTTAATCAGAGTTGGAGGTCGTCTCCAAAATAGCACGGCAAATTATGCCCAAAAACACCCAATTGTACTGCCCTCTAAACACAAATTAACAGAATTAATTATCGAGTTTTATCACAAAAAATATCTACATATAGGACCACAAAATTTACTTTATTGTGTTCGAAGAGAATTTCGGCCTTTAAACGGTAGGGCTATTTGTAGAAAAATTGTACATAAATGTATTACATGCTTTAGGGCCAAACCTAAATTGTTAGAGCAAATTATGGGCGAGCTCCCAAAAGAAAGAATAAATGTAGACTTTGTTTTTAATTGCACAGGAACTGATTTCTGTGGTCCATTTTTGATTAGATATAGAGGTCAACGTAAAGGCATTTATCATAAAGTTTATGTTTGTATTTTTATTTGTATGGTAACAAAGGCAGTGCATTTGGAATTAGTCAATGATTTAACATCTGAGGCTTTTATTGCAACATTAAAGAGGTTTTTTGCCAGACGAGGCAAACCTCGAAAAATTTTCAGTGATAATGCAGGCAATTTTGTGAAGACTAATGTAGAGCTTAAAAGGTTGCATGAATTGGTAAACAAACCAGACCAGAACCTTACTAATTACTTGATATCTGAAGGTATTGCTTGGGAATTTATTCCCCCTAAAGCTCCAAATTTTGGAGGTTTATGGGAATCGGGAGTCAAGTCCTTCAAGTATCACTTTAAACGTGTTGTGGGCAACTCTAAATTAACTTAAGAAGAAATGTTAACTATAATTGTCCAAATTGAAGGTATCTTAAATTCGCCCCCGCTTACTCCCTTGAGTACAGATATTGATGACTTGGAGGTCTTGACCCCGGGACATTTTCTTATTGGTCGCCCACTTAATGCCATTGCTGAATCTGACTTGAGTAATATTGAAGATAATAGACTAAACTTATGGCAAAAGACCACTAAAATGGTTCAGACCATCTGGAAAAAGTGGAAAAATAGTTATTTAAGTACATTGCAGCAAAGGCATAAGTGGATGATATCAAAAAACAACCTCAAAATAGGAGATATGGTTGTAATAAAGGAAGATGATCTTCCAGTGTCTAAATGGTTATTAGGGAGAATTGTAGAAGTATTTTTTGGTAATGATAATAGAATAAGAGTTGTAAATATAAAAACCCCAAATGGAATATATAAAAGAGCAGTATCCAAAATTGCTGTATTACCTCTTGAAAAGTAATTCAGTTTTTATAAGAAAGTGTACATTATTGTAAAATTTCTTTATTTATTATGTATTATGTAAAATTGTTTAAATATTTGCTTAAATTTAACTTAACTGTGACTCATTTATATTGTATTTAATTGTATTGTTCTTTATATTTTTACAATGGTTGTAATTGTAGTGTTTTAGTTTGAAACCCGCCTCAGAGGTTTCAAGAGGGGCGGTATGTTTGATAAAAGGCTATTTAATTTTCTACTGACTTTGTCACCTAGCAACCAAGATATACCTAATTATTTCAAAATGTAAAAAGTTTTCTGTGCAAACGATTTTTTGTGATAAATACATTATCTGTTTTATTTCTACAGCTTTTACCTAAGCTGTGTGAAACAATATTCTTGTTGTTTTTGAGTTTGATTAGAATGTTTTTTTTAATGAGATATGTGAAAAAAATGTTACGGATTTTATTGGAGTTGTGTTTTGTGAAATTATTAATGTTCGAAAGAACCTGAGTTGAGTTTACTCATGAGAATAAACTGTTTAAAACCAGATATGAGTAATTAATTTTGAGTTGAGTAAAATAAAAATAAACTTTCGAACAATTGAATTCTTCAGTGCGTTATCGTGATCGCGGCACCCATCGGGCCGACAATTTTTTCATCCCCAACTTGTCATGTAAAATACAAATTGCCGTTCCGGTCGACACGCCAACGGCCTCTGCTACTTCGCGCACCTTCGTTCGTCGATCAGCGAGAATCATGTCGTGGTATTTTTCAATGATTTTCTCGGTAACCACATCTGGTCGATCCTCATCGAAAACGGAAGTTCGCACACATTTAAATTCGTTGAACCAATATCTAACTGTGGTCATAGATAACGACGTGTCCCCATAAACAGCATGCAACTTTGCTTTTATCTCCTCGCATTTTTTCCCATCCAAAAACAAAAAGCGGATTACCGAACAATATCCATCTTAGCGAAAATCACGAAACACGTCTTACTCGAATGACTGTCAAATCCAAACTAACCTATCAATCAGTCTGAAATTTTCATAGATGTCGTTTTATAGATGGCAGCACACGATGATAACAGCAACTTCCCTGAGGAACGTCCTTTGTCTTCAAACACGGGTACTTATTGAACCGCCCCCGTAATCAGGCTGACTACCTCCTATTACATATGATATGGATTAAACATTAATATTCCTGGACCCATCATATAAAAATTTTAAATGAAATTTCAGTTTTACAATTTTTTGAACTGCAAATTTTTAAACTTCCAAACATTACACATTTCAAATTTTTACACCGTTGCATAGAGAAATAAATGCACTTTTAAATGAAATTCGTTTGAAATTTTTATGACAACTTGTTTTTAAATTATTATTATAATTTAAAGTTTTTATTACTTTTTTGTCATTGTGGCAACAGAAGTACAGTAAAACCCCAATAATTCGGATTAATTGGGACCGGACCTGATCCGGATTATCGAAAATCCGGAATATCCAGAGAATTAGAAAAAACATGAAATAAAATATAACATACTAACAGAAAATCACCTTTATGTTAAACTTATTGAATATTTGCAGACAGTAATAATGTTTACTTTGCTTAATTATTCCAAAAACATGACATAAAAAGTTTTTTTTTATTGAAAATACAACGATGAAACAAGTTAATGTTATGAAAATTAGCCAATCGCTACTCAAACTTGAAAAAAAAATGACCAAACCGATCCGAATTATCCGGAGATCAGGATTATCGGGGTCCGAATTAGCGGAGTTCTACTGTATTCTATTTTTGGACATTAAACATGGACCAACCAGAAAACGAATAAAATGCGGAATTCAACCAATAAAAACATTCAGATATACTTCGGATTTCCAAATTCTCTACCGAGGATAACAACTATTTTCCAAACAACTGAAAATCAGTTATTTATTTAAGAGTATTAATGAACGTTAGCTTCGAAATCTCTCCAAGCTTGGAAACAGTTATCGCCAAATATGGAAAAATATCGCCAAATTTGACGACAAAAATTAAGAAAGCATATATATTGCCGATTTGGCAATAGTTTACTAATTTGGCGCAATTTTCATTCAAATTCAGCATTTGCAAAATTTTCCTTTATAGGGTTTATACCTTTTTATTTTAAAATTTCAGTAAAATATTAATAAGTTAAAAATCAAGCATTAAAGAATTTTTATAAACTATTCTAATCTAGTCGTAAAAGTAGCTATATTTAACAAAAACAACGAATGTGAAACCTACTTCCTGCCCCTTTATAGGCTAAGCAAATGATAAAATAAGTACTCTGAGAAAATATCCATTCGCGTGTAAACAATTTCCAATATATATATATATATATATATATATATATATATATATATATATTTGAGAATTTTGGAAGTCAGTTTTTATTCAGACTAGGATGCAAATCATGTTTTACAGTGCCAAAATTAACATGGGAAATACTATAAAAAGCAAAATGCAGATGTACATAGTTTTAACTAAAAATATCTGCAGATATATTTTTTGATATAGTGATATGTATGGGATTTTCCTCCTTCGCATTCTCTTAAATGCAGCAACCTTAAATTACTGTCGTCAGTTTCAGAGCCAAGGGGAAAAGGGGGAAAATGTATGTTTGGGGCTGGGTATAGTATACAGAGACCCTAGTGTATTTAGAAGCCGCCGCATATGTTTGTCGGCCGGGGGGTGGAACCATAGGAAGTGTCTGCCAATGGAGGATGTGATTTCTAGTATCATTCCAAAGGAAATATAACAAAATTACGCTTTATAAAATGACGAAAGTAAGTTCGTATTTTTTACATCTTTTCTCCCTGGTCACTGCCAAAGCCACCATGATCCAAATTCCATAATTACCCATCGTTCCTATCTGTGTTGGAAGACTGCGCTGAGAAAGTTTCAGTTTTTATAAAATAACGAAGGTCTGCCATTCACGGGCTCTTGCCCTAATATAGTTTTTTGAAAAAGTATTTGACAGCTTCATTTCGGATTTATGTTTGAAAAAAAAATATTTCAAAGAAATGTGAATTTATTTGATGGTGAACAATGATTCAAGAAATTATTCGTTCTTTATATTGTACAATATCCTAGTTACTTATTACTTTTCAATATATATAAATATATATACATAAAGATATATATATATATATATATATATATATATATATATATATATATATTTCTTTTATTATGTGATTTCTTCTCAAACATATGATTTAATTACATAGTTTAAGTTTTTATTAAGTAAGTTATGCAGTTGCTTTGAAATTGGAAGCATATGTGAAGAATATAATATTATTCGCTATGAATGTAATATATACGATGAAGAGTTTCTATGTACAAAGATTCTCTTTTTTCATCTAATAATTTCCCGTTTAAAATTGATACAATAAGCTTAAATTTTATATAAAATCTATAACGCAGGCTTCGAGACCGTAAAATCCAAGAAACTGCTTTCCTAAAAATAAATATTAGAAAATTTTTTTTCTTCCTTATTCAGTCCAAGCGTATATTTTATCTGGTTTTTATGATAATTTTAGGAGAATCATTTGAAATATTCCGTCGATTGCTGTTTGTCGTCTATACCTCGTTCTTTAAATAATGATTGTCATAGTTTATATTTTTGAGTTTAAAACGAAATTAAATACCTACGAGGTAATCATTAAAATTCATCCATGACTGAAAAATTCTGTACTACAGACAAAATATTTAGGCAAATCCGATAAGCAAAACGTAGCAAATCTTTTTATAAATAATTAGAATGTAATTGTATTTATTTTCAGTACGATTGAATCAGTACTAATTTGAGGTATAGAGCCGAATTCTATAGCCGGTCTAGAGCCGAGTGTTTATCAAATAATCCATCATTTTAAAGATCACTCCTCTCAAATATGAGACGTAATTAGTATTTTAACCTTTTACACGCCGAATCAATATCGCAATGTAATTATAATTTTTTTCCTATATTAGAGCTTCAAATGTTTTAATTCATGCATACAAATTTAGAAAATAACAGAAACAAATATTTTTGCTGCTTTTTTTATTTATTTTTATTTTTATTTATTCTTTTTTTTTTTTTTGGCTATTCTTATTTCAAAATTCGCATTTTGGAACATGATTATTGACTGACAATTTATGCAAATATAACAAATTATTTTCCACTAAATGCTATTGTATATTGTTCTTGAATATTTTCTCGAATTCGAAAAACTTTTAGATTCATAGTGGTCAAATGTAAGTAATATAGAGAAAACGATAAATGTAAATACTATATTTTTATGCAAATAAATGAGTTTACATTTTCTTTATACCTGTGATAAATGCTTAAACATTAATATATTTTTTTCAAAAGTTGAAATCAACCTTAAATTTTATAGGACAAATATGGACATCGTTATTATGTTGGAAAATATATGTTTTGTATTACAAATAATACAATGTTCCCATTTGGGAACATTGGCGTTCAAACGGTTAAGTAAATTAAGTAGTTTCTCGGAAATCAGAAGCATACGCAAAAAGTATATTATCAGTTGTTAATGTAACATAAAACTAGGCAATTCTAACTTCCTAATATCCTCTTTCTATATGTATTTTTTTAATTCATAAGATAAGCTTAAATTTTATATAAAATCTACAAAGCAGGCTTAGGGACCGCAAAATATGAGAAAATCCTCTCCTTGAAATGGATAATAGAAAATATAGGTTATTTTTCTTTTTGTACAAGTATAACTTATATCTAGTTATTATAGAAATATCATTTCAAATATTCCGTCTATGTCGTATGTCTTTCATAGCTCCTTTTGTAAAGTATGATTGTCATAGTATACAAGGTGATTAAAAAAAACGTGGACAAATTGACATGACAAATCAGACATACGACAAGGATAAAAAATCACATAGAAACATAGGGCCGCAAACCAATTATTGAGTCACAAATACAGAGTGTTTCATCCTAACTCAATTTGGTTTGACGGTAATAAATATCAGAAAATTGGAGTATGTTATAATAAAACATTTAACAGAAATTCTCGCCTTTGTTTTGAATGTGATAACAACCAACAAAAGTGGTAGAAGTTTGCATTATACGCACCAGAAATATGCACTTGAAACATCACATTTTGGAGTGTGATAATCAGTTTTACAGTATCATCGATTGCTTGAGCAATGTGTTTTTCAGATCTTTTCGTAACGTTATCACATTTCGAACAAAATAAGGTACATATCGTTGTATTTTCATCAAAACATTTTTATTTTTCTCGAAATAATTACTTTCAAACTGGGTGTAGCTAGAATGAAACACCCTGTATTTGTGACTCAATAAGTTGTTTGCGACCCTATGTTCCTATGGGATTTTTTATCCTCTTTGTATCCTTGATTTGTCATATCGTTATGTCCACGTTTTTTTTAATCACCCAGTATATTTTAGAGTTAGAAATGAAATTAGTTATCCACAGATTACTCATGGAAATTTATCCAGGATCAAAATCTTCCTGAACTACAGACAAAATATTTATGCAGTTCTAATAAGCAAAACGTAGCGGTTTTTAATAAATTATTAGAATGTTGTTTTATTTAATTTCAGTACGATTCAAGAAGTGCATGTCTTGGTTTAATCTCTTCGGTCCCTGGGTCCCCATTCGGGAACGTCTGTTCTTTTACTGATAACAAATAAATGTCTCTTTTTTTACATTTTTACATCACTTCTTACTAGGTAAATGGTTTTTTTTGCCTGAAAGCTAACAAATAAATGACGGCATCTAAGCTAAATTTCTCATAAAATAAGTGTTATTTTTATCTTACTTTGCTAAATGCTTAAAAATGTCACAAAAGTCAGTGTGACCAAGGAATCGATAAATTTTCCTAAGTATTTGATTTGCAGATTATTTACTTGTTTAAAGCTCTGAACATTGTGATTGAACTAATTTAGGTTAATGGTCATTAAATCGATGTTTTAAGGGAGTTAGTAGTTTTATATCCATATTTTTAACTTAAGTTGTTAAACGCCTAAAGGACAATTTCAGAAAAGATAGTATTTCTGACATTTACAATGTGATTTTATTAGGAAAAAACCAGTGAATAAGAATTTGTATTATTATTTTAATTTAGGAACACATGAGGATAAAACCTTTATTGATTACCAACGTACAGTGTCCATCATATTAAAAAACACTCCTCTCAAATATAAGATTTAATTAATTAGTTTTAGCATTTTAAGTGGACAAGGGACCTTTAAAATCATTTTTTTATTTTTTTTAAATTGTACTTTAAATACTATTGAACGGTATATTATATGCATTAAAGCACATATATATCACAAAAAATGTAAAAAAATATTGACAAAAAAATTGAAATTTTTGTAATAATTTAGATTTTAGAAGAACTTTTCAAAATGCTCCATGCGCATTATTTCCCCCCCCCCTGAATGCTTTCAAATTTTTATAAGGTACCTGTACCCAATATGGATACCCTAAGGAAAATGTTTTTTTTCACCCCCACGTACAAGTCATAGGACTCCAAAAATATGTGACCACTATCCTTGGAATATATACTATCATTATTAAAATTAGCGACCTTGTAATTAATCTGGTTTAATTTAAATGATAAAAACAAAAAAAAAATATTTACAAGTGTCCATATAAGTAACTACCTGTCCCTATTATGGACAGGTGTTTCCTTATTGACTTTTTACACAGTGTGTATGGAAGAGTCACTTTTCCAAGGTATTTTAGAGGAGAGGGAATAAAAAAAATGTGTCTTAAAGTATTCCGAGGAGGCGGGAGGACAGTAAATATCTTCAGAACATGCATTTTAGAATGGAGGGGGGCATTCTCGGTTTTTACCCTTCGAAGACCCATGCAAAGCCCCTTAGTTACTAGTAAATATTATGAAGTACTATTTTTGGTTTTGCTTAGCTTTATTGCATCTTTCTGCGAATTTACATCTGTTATTACTCAGTCCTCACAGCATGGACATATATAAACTTTTTAACCATGGGCAGTTAGTCCCATATAATCCTCATGAACATATCTGCCACATGTGATGCATGGCCGCATGTTTGAAAAAGCATCAATACTGCAAAAGAAGCAGTACCAGCTCTCCTTTGTTGAGGAAGTCATACCATTAGTACATATGATTTCGACAACAGATATCCTACTGGGGGGGCATTCCTTTTATTTGGAGGAAGTTTTGGGGGGGATTGTTCAAATAGCATCTTGTTGAATAAAGATTTTACCACTTTTATGACTTTTTAAGTTACTGCTTGGCAACGTTGAATTTTCTTCTTTCTTACAATTGTAGTCGATGGGGACATAAGCTATAGGTATTCGGAACCGGGTGTAGTTTTACTAAATCTTGTACCAAATGAATAAGGAAAATTATTTTAAGCAAAATATGCAATAGCAATCGAAAATTTGTTTTATTAGCTTTCTAAAATGCTCCAATTTTCAACATTTAATGTAATTTTACCATATCTAATAAGAATTTAAGATTACAAGAAATTAAGATCAGCACATCTCGAAATAACAAGTTTCCTCCTAAATGGCGAACAGCGCGCTTTTTTTACACTTTCCACACCTAATTATCTTTTCAATTGCTTTTCTTCGCGAAAATGTTTAGCCATTTCTCGATCAAAATTATTACCTTTAAAAATATTAAGGGTGTCCATATTGAGAGCCCTGCCCATAAAGGGTACAAATACCCTAGTTATTCATATCAATTTATGTAATAAAATTGTGCATGTTTTTTTGAAAATAAAAGAAATTGTAAATTTATAGGTAATTAATTGTAAAAATAAATTCAAAAATGATCAAAATTTCAGAAAAAAATTAGAAATATTTTTTTTTTACCTTTATATTCAGATATATGAAATTCAGAATAGTTTTATTTATATATGTAAATCAAACTTATATAAATAATATTGGAGATTTTCATTGATATGGAATGCCCATGGGACATTTTAAAAAGTTCTCGTTAAATATTAAATATTGCAGAAATTTCCCTATTTTTTTTCTCAAAAAAAAAAAAAAATACATTTTTTTGTGAGAAATATACGTTATAATGCATATAACGTACTCTTAAATAATATTTAAAGCTCAGTTTAAAAAAAAGTGATTTTAAAGGTCCCTTGTCCCCTTAAGTAAGTTAACTAGCTGTTTGGAAATCAAAAGCATGGACAAAAACTATAATATTCTCCCCCTTCCCCCAGCTACTTATCTAATATAATATGAAGCGATTCTATTTACTAATACCATCTATTTTTCATCTAAAAATTTCTCTTTTTGAAATTGATAAAATAATTTTAAATTTTACACAAAATCCATAAAGCAGGCTTCGAGACCTTAAAATCCAAGAAACTGCTCTCCTCGAAATAAATAGTAGAAAAGATCTTTTCATTCTTCTTCACTTATCTTTTATGTATTTGTATTGATATATTAGGGGAATCATTTGAAATATTCCATCGATATGGTATGTCTTCTGTACCTCCTGCTTTAAAAGATGATTGTTATAGTATATATTTTCGATTTCAATGCGTATATGTTACGGATATGACAATGTATGACATTCCTTTTGTTCAGGGAGATGAATTGGTTTTATTTGAGGTTGGTTGGTTGTATAAGTTTTAATGGCGCAAAATCCCTTGTGGGACATGCTGCGCCATGGTTTTATTTGAGATTCTGTAATTTATGGTGGACTATTTTCTTTTCGCAATTTATCTTGGTTCTTAATACGATAAAATCGCATGCCGTTTCTTCGAATGGAAATAAGATCATCTTTAAGACCAATTACATTTTTTTAAATATTTGACAGCTTCAGCTCAGTTTTATGTTTGAAAAAAGAAATATTTCATAGAAATGTAAATTTATTTGGTGGAATATAATGATTCAAGAAAGTATCAGCTCTGTATATTGTACAATATCCTAGTTATGTGTTATTTTATAAAGTATATTTATATATATGTGTGTGTGTATTCCTTTTGTTATCTGATTTTTTCTCAAACATAATTTTTAATTACACAGTTTAAGTATTTTAAGTAATTTAAATAGTTTCTCAAAAATCAGAAGCATGCGCAAAAAATACAACATTGACATCTACTATTCTAATATAAGATGTAGGATTCTATTCACAAATACCCCCTTTTTTCATTTGAAAATTTCTCTTTTAAAAATTTATAAAACAAGCTTAAATTTTATACAAAATCTATAAAGCAGGCATCGAGACCGTAAAATCCAAGAAACTGCTCCCCTAGAAATAAATAGTAGAAAAGATATTTTCTTTCTGCTTCAGTCCAAGTATACATTTTATCTTGTTTTTATGGCAATATTAGGGGAATCATTTGAAATATTCCATCAATATCGTATGTCTTCGGTACCTCTTTCTTTAAAGAATGATTGTCATAGTATATATTTTCGATTTCAATACGTATATTTTACGGATATGAAAATGTATGACATTCTTTTTGTTCAGGGAGATGAATAGGTTTTATGGGAGATTCTGTAATTTATGGTGGACTATTTTCTTTTCACAATTTATCTTGATTCTTAATACGATAAAGTTGCATGCCATCTTTTTTAATGCAAATAATATCATATTACACAACCAATCATATACTTTTTTGGAAAAGTGTTTGACAGTTCCAGCCTAGTTTTATGTTTGAAAAGAAATATTTCAAAGAAATCTAAATTTATTAAATGGCGTACAATAATTCAAGAAAATATCTGCTCATCATATTATATATTTTTCTAGTTAATTCTTATATTTCAATACATATATATATACATATGTTATGGTCAGTTTGATAAATCGGTTATTATTAATAGTAACCGGCCATTATTCATAATAACTGAATGATTTCCGAATAAAAAAGTTAATATGATAAATTTATGAGAATTCATCAAATTAACCAATGATTATTATAAATTATCAATTAAGGTTGATAAATATAATATATTTCAACTCGTTTAAATTGAGAATATTATTTTGTGTACTTTTTTTCTATATATTTATTGCTAAAGATATGCAATTCAAAGCTGTATAATTTATTCTTTGAATATTTCAGAGTTTAAAATGTTTATCTCTATCATTCAGTAATTATAAAAATATTTATTTTAAATTATTTAGTCTTTAGTAGAGTATTTTTTGACTAAGTATTATAGTTTTTTAACAATTGTTTTTGTTATTAGATTCAAACTGATATGATAATATTGATCGAACTTCATCGGTAATTATTCGAAATAACCGATAAATTTGATTAATAAACAACATTTATAAAATTTACAAAAAGACATGTTTTTTATTAATATTAACCGATTATTAATAATAAGTACCGAAATTTATCAAATTAACCGTCGCATATGCATTCCTTTTTTATTTGCTTTTCTCCTGTTTAAAATGCACGTATCACATTAGATTTCATTTTTAAGAAATTTTAATTTTCAATAAATATTTTTCAAATTAAAAAGGCAAATATCATCAATGAAATCTACAATATATTCAGTTATAATGCTTTATTAATAATAATAAGCTATAGAGAAAATTTCGTTGTTTATTTTTAATTATCTTTAAATTGCTTAGTTATAAATTTTTTATAAGATGTGTTTCTAAAATAATGCATTTTATCCCATAATCATATATAAGAAAATTATCCCAGTTTTACACAAATTAATCACATTAATTAAGAAAAAATAATATTCTTATAAAAAAATGAAAGATATTTGTAAGAGTTATCAATTTTTTTATAAGAATGTGAAGTGCAAAGTCATGAAAACTATGACGTAGAATAAACTATTAAAATTGTAGCTTAATAGTTTTCTCTAGCTATGCAAAATATCTACACAGTAATTAGTTATATAAAAACGAATGTTCAACTTAAAAAAATAAAGTAATAACGTATAATTTGTTTTTTATAAAACGAAATCATATAGTCTTTCCATTGTTCAAATTATTTATATGGATAAAACTTAGTATTTTTATCTGTATACATTTCAGGTTATTGTTATTTTGTTTAAGGGGATGGTTGATATAAAAAAAATTCTTTTAATTTTCTTAAAAGAGATTTGAAATTTTGTGCAATTATGCATTTCATCATAAATATATATAACACCTTAAAAGAAATTTCCAATCTTACTAAGAATTAAAGATGTTTAAAAAGTACAAAATTTTTTAATTTAAATTTTAAAATACCCTTGCATCCTAACTTTTTTAGATATTTAAACGATTTTGAAATTTAATCCATAAAACTCTATTACAAACTAACCTGTGTATCGTTTTTTTTAATCCCTTAATTAATTAAGTTTTTAAGAAAAGTTTTTCTGAATTACATGCCATTTCTCATCAAAATTCTGCCTTATAATAAATAAAAATCAAATTTACTTTTGTTAATGAAGTGTATTTTTAAAATGCAGACAAGATTTTTTAAAAACAACACCAGGGTTTTTCCTTATCAGTTTTATGAATTTAAATCAAAAATTAAGTATCGAGGAGCATTTGAAAAAAAAATGAATTATTAGTATTGAGAAAAACAGTTTTAAAATATATTAAACGGTTAAAAAATGATTCTGAAAAAAAAAACATGTAACCTTGCATACATTAAATGCATCAGCATGCAATTTCATACGAAAGACGTAAAACAAATTGGAGACTAATAACACTTACAAAAAGAAATGTCGATTTTTGCTCAAATAAAGGTCCACTGACACCTTAAAAAAACTAGTCGTTGGGGGCCACCGTAATACTTACCCATCATGGATATGTATATGAAAATAAAACATGTGAAACTATTTGTACTATGCATTGCAATTCATAAACAAAATTTAAATAATGTTATTATACATAGTAATGCTATATTAAAGAACTGCTGATGTACCAATTTCGACAAATTATATAAAACGCCAAACTACTCAAGTAGTACCGAACTGCGTAAGAGAAACATCCTTATAACTCCAAAAATAATAATTCTATTAACTAACAATTAACTGCGTCGGATTAAGCGTCTCATTTCCAATTAAAATATACCTCTGAATTGAAATTTGAATGAAATACAGGGTCATGAAAAATTGAAGAATGTGGAAAACAAGATTACAAATATCTCAGCAACTAATAATCCGACCGACTTCGTTCTATATGCAAAATGTGTGTTATTTTATTGCCTTTTATGTTCATTCCTTAGAACAAAAAAATTCGAAAATTTTTATATACCTTTCATCAGAACGAATTTTTCGAGGGTCCGAAAAAAATAGTTCCGGATAATCGAGGTTGCTGATATTAAATAGGGTTCGTCCCATTCTTACATGCTAACTACATACAAAATTTCAAGTCTCTATCTCAATTTGTTCGGGAGATAGAGCGTTTACAGACAGACAGACAGACAGTCAAACAGACAGACAGACAGACCGACAGACAGACAGACGGACGGCAAATTTTTTTTTCTAAAAATATGTTTTTCGGAATCTCCACTATCTAAAACGTGTAAATCCGTCAAAAATTTTTTTTCGATTTTCAAAACGATTGCAAGACTTACCCTGTACTACGTATGATGGGTAAGTAATAAAGAATTTGATAAAAAAAAGTAAAATGCAGCAATATTTAAAGTTTTCAAAAAATAATTTTCTTATTTATT